>JACAVU010000011.1:10970990-11075147 GCA_014183005.1 Castanea mollissima | reverse complement strand
TCACAAGTAAGTCTTTGCTAAATCTTGTACATGAGATTGTGCGTAAACTAGTGTGGTCATCCAAGATTATACTATTTGTGATGTCTAATGCAAAATTTGGTTATGGCTTGTTCATTTTGTGAGTTGAGAGTTATGAAAACTTTGCTTTGAAAACTTAAGTTGAAGACAATGGGTTTTTGAAAACATCTGAAATCATTCACATGCATTTCATTTCATGAATTCCTTTTTTGAAAAGTGTTTCTGCAAAAAAAAAAAAAAAAAGGTTTTCAAAATATTCAAGTTTTTCAAGTCTCGACTGATCGAAACATATATTTGACCAATCGAAAATGTTCAAGTTTTACCGCAAAACTCTTTGTCTAATTCGATTGATACTCAATTGATCGAAACTGAAATATTTAAGTTTTAAGTTTTTGACTAATCTGTCTTTTCATGCATCATTTGTGTTTAGGATTCACATGCATCACATTGTTTTTTGTATCCAACTTGTAGTTTTGCAATCATAACTCTCATTATTTTCACACATAATATGTATACACTTTGCTAAATTGGGTACTTAACTTGATCTAAAAATTGATTGATTAATTTTTTAGTCCTTTGTACATTTTAGTACGTATATGCTATTTTTCTTGATGTGTGAAATGCTAAAAATTGAAAATATTTTTTTTGAGATATGATGGATAATAATGTACAAATATTTTCTCTACTCATACATTTGTTTATGGGTCACATAGTGTCAAGTTTGCATTTATTGAAAGAGAGAATATTTTTCTTCATGTGTATCCTTAACTTAGTTTTTAATTTTGGTTTGCGTGTCTTTATTTTCCCCACCTCCTAAATTTTCCCCAAAACTATTTTTCCTAACACTTAGGTTGTTTTTCCTATTTTTATAGGGGGAGAAAACTGTTTTTAAACCTTATGTTGTTTATAGGGGGAGTTGTTGCTCTTCATAGGAAGAGTTGTCTCTATTTTCTATAGAGCTGAATTGTTTTCTGTTTCCTTGATTTTCTTTTTTCTCTTATTTGTTGTGTATATTTACAATCTACTCTTTGTTTGAGTTGTCATTGTCAATATATGACAAAAAGGGGGAGAAATAGATGAAATTTGAAAAAGGTTTAACTGTTTTTATTTAGGGGAGATAAAATTGTTTTTGTAAGGTGGAGAAAATAACAAGTTTTTGATGTATCTAACTTAGGTGGAGAGTTAGTTTGCATATTTGTTATTTGCTTTAGTTTGATTATTTATTGTTTATATGTTTTTCCTTCTACATATGCGGTGATGTGTTTTTTGGAGTGTTTTCAAGAAACACAGGTACATTCTAATCAAGACCTTCTACCTCTTATTGCAACTTCTAGGTTGGGAGTCTTAGATTGGGATTTGTAATGTAATTAGGCATTTTATTGTTTTGGGTTATTCTTGTATTTGAGCATTTCATTTTGTATGTAAGTTTTGTCACAAATTGCCAAAGGAGGAGATTATTAGGTTTTAAAAGTTTAGAACAATTGACAAATTGTGAACACAAACTTGTTTAGATATAGATCCTAGAGTCTATAGGTATTATTAGATAATGTCCAAAGTGATATAAGTTAAGATTCAAGAATATATAAGCTGTAGAAAAAAGAGTTCAGAAACTGCCTAGTTCGATCGATCGAGAGTCGTATTTGCAGAATTTTAATTAAGTTCGAACAATAGTTCAAGCTCAAAAAGGATTAGGATTTCAGATCTACTTCTTCTAGTATATAAAAGAAACCCTAAGCAGTTTTATTTTTTATTTTTTTTAAAGGCTTTTCAGAGAGAGAAGAGTGTGCCTCCTTTGTATCTAGGGTTTTGTACCCAAAAAACTCTCTCATGACTTCTACCAGTGTTATTCCTTAAAGAATCTCAAAATTTGGTGTTGTAGAAGTTGTTGCCTCCTCTAGTCATCAAATGTGCTGATGATCTAAACCTTCAAGAGTGGTCTTGGAGTTAGAAACAGGAGAGTTTATGTTGATAAAATTTTGAGTGAGATCTCAAAGCCACAAGTGTGGGTGCTTGTGTTGCAAAGGTCAAAGAAAGAAGGAGTCCGTGAATTCGGAGTTTTCACGTGGTCATGTCAGTAAGTTTTACATGTGGTAGCAATAGGGTATTAGTGATCTAAGTCTTATTGAATACTTCAATTCCTTTTAGTGGATTTTCTTTTTATTTTGAGGATAACTAGGTTAAATCCTCCTTAAGTTTTTTACCGGTTTGGTTTTTCTCGGTCATCATATCGTTGTGTTATTTGTTTTCTGCTACTTTGCATAATATAACTTTATTGTTTTAACCTAGATCTTAACAATAAACCTAAGTATTCACTTGCTTAGTTAATTAGGTTAAATAATCTAGTTTACAATGATCTAAAACCTAACAGTCCTTTTAGAAGGACAAGGATCACGTACGCATCTGGCTTTTTCAATTCTTTTGTGATTGAGCTATACTTTATGACAGTAAAAATGTTCAACAAAAATAAAAGTAATGTTACATCAACAACATTTTTACAATAATTTTACAACACATGTCTAAGTCTTATTGTAAACTTCAATTCTTTCTAGTGGATTTTCTTTTTACTTTGAGCATAGCTAGGTTAAATCCTCTCTAAGTTTTTTACCAGTTTGGTTTTCTAGGGTCATCATATCATCGTGTTATTTGTTTTCCATTGCTTTGCATAATATGATTTTATTATTTTAACCTAGATCTTATAATAAACCTAAGTATTCACTTGGTTAATTAATTAGGTTAAACAATCTAGTTTATAGGGATCTAAAACCTAACAGTCTTTTTAGAAGGACAAGGATCACGTACGCATCTGGCTTTTTCAATTCTTTTGTGATTGAGCTCTACTTTATGGCAGTAAAAATGTTCAACAAAAATAAAAGTAATGTTATATCAACAACATTTTTATAATAATTTTACAACAAATTTTATGTTGTAAGTTGTTACCGATTTTAATTTGGGTTTAGCACTAACATTACTTTTTACTCACAAATAATAGTTTTTTACATAAGATTTGTTGTAAAAATATTTTGAATGTAACATGACTTAAAAATAATTTTGCCCCCCAAACATAATTCTTAAACCTTTAAAAAATGGCTTAAACAACAACAATAAATATGAGCCCAAATAACAATAAAAATACCCAAACAAAAATAAGACTAGAACAAACAACAATTGAACAAATTATTCAACAAAAAGCTTATTCAAAAAACAAAAAAACATAAAAATCCACAATCTTTCAAATTTGTAACTTGTTCAAATCATTCAATAAAAATAATTTCAAATTCCATTAATTCTTAAAAAAAGGGGTATCAAGAGAAATACGATGGTCATGCCAGCTTGGTGGTGTCGGCATTTATACTTTCTTTGGCTTTACAGTTGCAACAATTTTGCTCTTCTTAGTTTAGTGACTTGACTTGTAGTTGTAGAAAGTTTTTTTTCTCTCTCTCTCTCCATTTTTCTTTTTTCTATTCTTATTTCAGACTCTCTCTCACTTTATTACTCTCATATCAGCGTTCTTAGTTCCCATTGTATCTATTATCAGTCCATTTTTTTCTCTTTCTCTTTGTTAGTAGAATAAAAATTGTAACACTTTATCTATTTGCATTTTTTGTGTGACATATATTGATATATTAAGGTTATCTCTTTATTAGAGTTTGTATAATTTAAGCTTCTTAGTGACCATCTTAAAAATAATTCCTAGAGCTATCATTGCTCTATAAACTAATTGAACATAATTTTGGGGGCTAATAAGTATAATTTTTTGGGACTGGGCTTTAAGTTTATATATATATTGCAAAAACGATTAAAATGGGGAAGACCATTAGGGTCAGTGGCCAGTAAGGGTACCCATATTGGCCACTGACCCTAACGGTCTTAAGAAAGGTCGACAGAGGTCCATCCTTGTTAATCAAGGGTGCATTTATATTTAGATTTTAGACTAACGAGGGCTATGCTCCGGCGAAAAGTTTTAATTTATTTTTTATAAATATTAGAAATAAGCACATAATAATGGTGAGGTGCATGAATCAATAAAAAAATTATATATGAACTATAAAAAAAATTAAATTAAATAAAAAAACGATAATAGAAATACTCTAACAAAAACTACTTCAAGTTACATGACTAAAAGTACTTTGTGTAAAACCAATTTTTTAGTAAAATAAAAGTTTATAACATATTATTATTAAAAATAATTATGAAAATCAAAGCAGCATTCTAAATCTTTTGAAATTTTCTTAATCTAGTTTTAATGAGAGTGCACCATGTTAGTGAGAAATTGTATTTACAGTGAATTACACGGCCAAATTATGATCTATAATGAGACCTACATTTAGTTAAATATTGCAAGCATAACATATAAAACCCAGATTTTATTATTAAAAAATAAAAAATTATGGTAGATAATTAAAGTAATATTGAATAAATAATAAACTTAAAAAAATTAGAAACTCTTGATAGATTATATTATAGTATCAAAATTAATAAAATGAATTTTTACTAACTCCTTAAGCTTTTTTTTTTTCTTTTTTCTTTTTGTCTTTTATCTTATGTGCTTGTGTGTTACTTTATAAAGCCTAACTAATTTTTAGGTATAATTGTATTTTTGTCAACTTTGAATAAATAAGTAAATAAGATTTGTGTAAAAGAGCAGGACCATCAAAGACTTTTTATTTTTAAAGAGAAAATATTTTATAATTTTAATTTCTTTTACAAGTATTAGGCCATGACAAGTGAAAATTAGTGTAATATGAACCCACCATAAACATTACATTTGTTACATCAATCACATTGTACTGCCTCAAGCATTCCTACAAGTGACAGAGATTGAGCCTCACCCCGGGCTCAACTAAACCTAATCCACAGTTTGGTATGCTAAGCATCCTAACACATTTTCACCCAAAAAAAGAGTATCATAACACATAGCTTGAATTATGTTGACATGAAAGTCTGGCTAGGAAAACTAAAGGCCCATTTTGGCTTTGTCTATTTTATTTGGTTCCATCTCCACTGCAAAAGGCCAATTGGGCTACTGACTGTATTCTACCCTCTGTTTCTTAATCCCTCTATATTTAGTTATTTACTCCTTTTATTTTCTGGGAAAATAAAAAGAGACAAGAACTTTAATGTTTGAACTATTTATTTATTTATGGGTTTTAATTTACTCAATTGGTAAAAATTTTTATGGTTAAATAAGAGATCTGGAGTTCAATCTTTGCTTACACCAAAAATCTATTGATGTTTTAGTCTGATGATAAAGAGTTATTATCAAAAACGGATATTATAGGTTAAAACTCTCTTTAAAAAAAAACTATTTATTTATTTAATTTTAATTGGATCGGAAGTCTTTTCTTTGCGGAGTGTCATTGATGAAGTTGAGAGATTCAGCTAATAAGGTCGTATTAAAGGTTATGCAAGCCCAATCATGTTTTAATTAAGTTCGTGACAATTGTTGTTAGCTATGGATTTCTCTACTGGACGAAAAATTGCGTATCATTCTTTGTGCCAAGGAAAGCATTTTAGGACACAGGTTCAACTAACCTTTTAACTCTTTGAAGTTGCAAGTGCAAGGGATGTGTATTTTAGGTTTGATATATGCACATAAAACCAACTTATTTAGAGGAGGTATATCATGTATTGAATACATGAGTCCTGCCATTTTGGGGTCTATCCTCATGTGAGGGGCATGACTCATGTATCTTAAGCATTATGTATTTTTCTCTTTTATTTGGGCTCTTATTTTAATTAATTAGATTAGTTGCCTCATCAGCCCCTTGGAACAAGCTTGTTAAAAAAAAAAGGAGCGGCTCCTCTCCTGTTTCAAAGTCTCCAGTGCTCTCCTCTTCTTTTTTTTTTTTAAAGGTTAAAGAAACGTGGAAACTTAACAATCTATGGGTCCGTTTGGATAGAACTTATTGTTGAAAATTGAAAACTGAAAACTGAAAACACTGTAGCGAAATAATTTTTAAATGTGTAAATAGTACTGCGGAACCCATTTTTAATAAAAAATTGCTAAAAAAGTACATGCACAGTACGCGCACTGCGCGCTTGTCTCCGCAGCAGCAAAAAAAAAAAAAAAAAAAAAAGGAAAGTAGCAAAACGCGGACGCAGCTACTTTCAGCTGAATCCAAACACATTCTATTTATGGGTTTTAATAACCTTTGCTCTCTCCTTCTTGACTATCTCCACAAATGTGTCAACACCTTACTCTCTCCTCCTTGACTATCTTCTTGAAGGAGGCAACCTTTTGCTCTCTCCTCCTTAGCTATCTTTTTGCGCCTTCCAACTGATTTTTTTTTTTTTTTCACACTCTATTTTCCTTCTCCCCATAGGGAGGACCCTTGGGTCAAAGTTATCAAATTCTTTGTAGTATTGTTTATTTATAAGACTCTTTTCTTATTCCCTCTTGGATTAAGAATACATTATTTCTTTAATAAGGAATAGACTTTCCTTCTACACCAAAAAATAATCTTTCCTTCCACATAAAAAACCTAAATTAATTATTCTTTCTTCAACTAGGAAACTTAATTGACTTTCCAAGTTACAACTAGAATTTGAGGCAATTTCCCAACACTTTGTACATAAATTTTTTGTAAATTACATTGTCCAATAAAACGCCAGTTCATTAGCAAGAGGAGAATGTTGAATAACTAGTTTCTCATAATTTAAGAATTGTATCACGAAGCGTGAGATTGTAACATGAGTGAAACCCACATAAAACAAATTCGTTCTAGTAAACATTATGAGCAATTCTTTCAAGTAGATTGACATACATTTGAACTCAGTTGTCTTGGTGATTTCTAAGCAACCATCTGGTCCTACTGTTTGCAGTTTCCTATGCCATTTTTTTTTTGCAATTTTGATCATCCTTTATCACATCAGTTGTTAGGATTCTGTATTAGCTTGGTGATTAGCTTGGTGAATTGCTCAGTTGCTAAGGTATTGGCTGTTGTGGTGCATGCATTGCTGCTGTGTCATTGAGGGCATTGAGTGTATTGTATCTGCATTTTATACTTGTGCTATAGTGTACCAAGGGTTAGTTCATGAGGTTGCATTAATTGTACTTGCATTGTACCTGAGTTAGTTAGTTAGGTTAGTGACCTCATTAATTGTACTTGCATTGACAGCATTGTACCTGAGTTAGTTAGGATAGTGAGTAGGATTGGCCAGCTGTGCAAGGTTAGTTATGCAACTGTGCTAGTGAGTTGGTTATGGCAGTTGGTGAGTTGGCTATGCTAGTTAGTTACTGAATTGTATGTACTCAGAGGTGTTGGAAATATCTCAGCATTTTAGCCCTTTGAAGATGAACTAGAAGAAGAAGATTACTACCCAAGCTTGCCTTTTGAGTCATTTTTTTCTTGTTTTTAAGGTACTTTTTGTTCAAGTATGATTATACCAATAAAACATAATGTGCAAATTATAATTTTGGCGCGCGCGCACAAACACACACACACACACATATATATATATATATATAGAGAGAGAGAGAGAGAGAGAGAGAGAGAGAGAGAGAGAGAGAGAGATGCTTCATGGTCATTCATCTACACCAAACACTTTTTATGGCTTATTTTAGTAATTGAACATTTCTAATTATTTATAACTTCATTAGTTCTCTTCCCTTGCTTTTGTAGGTTTCTATGTTCTGGGCTGCTTATGTGGAGTTATTTCTCTATATATACCATATATTATACGCGGATGTGCCTTTATGATAGTTCTGGGGAACACTTGAAAAAAACCTGTGTCAACCACCAGCTTGTATTCCAAATTAGTTTTCACGCTTAATTATATTAAAATTTTAATATGTAGAACGTTAGATAAACAAGAAACTGCTTTGCTACGTTGTAAGCTTTGTCTTCTGGCATCCACGCGCACACAGATGTGTAATACCGCCAGATATAGGGGCAAGCTCATTGCAAAATAGACATGATAGAAAATAGAAATTAAATATTGTCAATCTCTATAGAGCTGTACACACTAATATGCAAATGTGCAACACAGTAAGATATTGTCCATAAATTGCAGCCTTTGCACTTTCGTCCTCTCTTTAGATTGCAGCCTATTCACTCACACACATTCAAAAGCGTAATACAGCAGGATATGGTCCATAAATTGCAGTCTATTCACATTCATCCTCTCCCTCTCTCTCCTTAAAATGCATATGAAAGAAAATGGAAATTAAATATTTTTAATCTGAAAACTGAAGGTTCCGTAGTTCGATCCTGAGTAAGGGCACCTTTAGAATTTTTTTTTTCACTTATCAAAAAAAACTATTGTTAATCTGCGTAGCAGATGTTTGGTTTTGCAGACTAATGTGATTTTGACACACAAAAGGTTTTGGTTTATTGATAAAGCCAAAGGTTTAAAAGTCACCTGCTTAATTAAAAGTCAATGCTTGGGGCTGTTATCCATAAGGAACAATCTGGAACAATCACTTTACCATCTCCACTAATACCATTGATATGTCCAACTTTTTTCCCCCTTCATTTGTCTTTTACCCCTAAATCAGTTACTTGGTAAGACAACTTCTGCATAGTATAGCCTGACAAATTGCACAGTTTATAGAAGTTTAAGCAGTTTAGCTCACAATCTTCTTTCCCAAATTACCATGGATTATTTTCCACATAAAAAAATTTATTTGTAAATTGTAAGGTTGTCTACCATGACCTCTTTCAAATCTTGCAAAAGTAAAAGTTTTGTACATTGAGTAAGATTTTTTTTTTTTTTAATTACTATTTTTCACTACTTTTCAGAGGTTTTTGTTTCATATGTATATAATTTTCCAGCATATTCCACCTGTCAGAGTGCAACCTAGTGTTTGGAGGCTTAAGATGAGCTATAGACCAAAACATCCTGGATTTGATCCTTACTAAATGATCCTTTGCTTTGATGAAATTCCACGTCATAATTTTTTTTTTTAGGTATAGTCTTATTCTAAAAATGGCATATGACCTTTACAGTACTTTACCAAATAGTCTCCAGAAATCATTTCCTTATATTTGACTCCTTTATTTTCATGGCACTCCAAATATTGATTTATGCCCATTCTGATTTTTATTATCTCAGTAATTTCATAACTGAAAGTTTCAATTAGATGTTGAGCCTTAAATAATCAGGCATATGGATATTCCCTATGTTAATTTGACATTTGTTATTGAGAATTTTGTGATCCTGGGCCTGATTATTTAATAATTTGAGTATTTAGGAAGACACTTGTTTTGGGCGGTTGTTACAAACAGTTTTTAGATCAGAAGACAATGGACTTTGGTAATCAAGCAATCATACTAATTTGTGCTGCTTTGTTTAGGCAATGAGGGTAATGGATGGCTCATTCCATATTCGTGGAAGACTGTGTATGGACCTCCCCCAGATATGTCTATCTTTTAGGCTGTATTGACCTGAGATTGGATCTGCAAGAACAAGACTTGAATTCACATTGTTGTTTCCGCAAAGACTGAGTAAATCAAACAGTGCATCCAATATTTTTTATTATGCATATCTAAACGTTAGGTTCTTTTGTTTAACAGTGGATTAGTCAAATATAGAGTTAATGATTTGAATATCGTTTTCTATTAATTTGTTGCTGCATCACTTCGTTTCCTTTTTCTCTGTCTTCCTTTTTCCAAACAAACTAGGAAAAATCTAATGCATGTGAAAGTTGAGATTCTTTTCCCAACAAACTAGGACACCAATCCATTATTGCATGTGAATTGTGAAAGTTTAGACAATGACAACGTTGCTTCATCGTATCAAGATACTAGTGTTGTGCATAGATGATAGAACTTGATTTGCCTACCAACCCAATCCAATATTTTAACGGCCATAGATTGGTTTTTCTGGAGTTGGTGGATTGGATCGAGTTGATTTTATGTAATAGTTATTTATTTTCAATAATAATAATTTTTTTATCTAGTTTTAATTGGTGACTGTTGGGAAATTTAGACCTCGGTTAATAGAATTAATAAGTTTTAAACCCAAGTTGTTAATTAAATTTATTATGCATAAAACTTGTTAAAACAAACAAGCATCAATATCACACTACAACAAATTAGACTTTTTTTAAGGGTCAAAACCCCTAAAAAAAGTATTAAAAAACCTTGAAAGAAGTTATTTTAAGAGTCCAACCGACCCTTGATAATCTTTGAAACATATACCGTCGAAAAAGAAATTTTGAGAGCCTTCGTGCCCCTCAAAACAAGTACTCTAATCTTATTTTGAGGGTCAAGAGACCCTTAAATAACCTTTTACCAAGGTTTAAAAAATTTATACTTACAACCTTGATAAATAAGGTTATTTAAGGGGTCTCTTGACCCTCAAAATAAGATTTTATTTTATTTAAAAAAAAAAACCACAATTATGCACTATATATATATATATATACATTCATGAAGTTAGACATGGTAGCAAGTGGTGGCAAATTGATGCCAACCATAAACCTGGCAATTGATTAAGAAAGCTTAAAACAAGAAATTAAAGGACTGCACAAGAACCCAAATACACAAAGTGAAAAGTATCAACAATCCTGTATGATCAAACAATCATTAGGGGAGAGAAGCATCTATAAAATCCCCCCGAAAAATTTCAATATACCATAGCTTTAACAGACACACAGGTCTAGGCCTATCACTTATCAGTTTAGCAGAATCAAAAACTACACAAATCCCTCAATGATTATTATAAAGGTATGAATCTAAGACGTTTTGTGGGATGGTCTTGGATATGTATATCCTCCCCTTGTTTATGGCTGTGCTAGCCTTGCTGTCCAGCCCAGGAGGAACCTGTAAAACAATCAATTGCTTGTGAGCCATATTGGAAAGAACTTGACAACATCACTACAAAACTCTTTAACTAATCAACTTTCCTTTATAATCATCAAAAACTATTCAAAATTTTTTTAAGTCAAATAATTACTATCATACTTCCCTTGTAATTCAAAAACTATTCAAAAGTTAATTTTAATAGTTATATATGTTATCATATATGCACACAACCAAACAAACAATCATAATTTACCAACAGGAACATCATTATTTGTCATAACCATTCTAACCTTGTTGTGGATGATCCATCTATTATTAGACTTTCGTTAAAAAAAAAAATTAATGATGATGTTAGAATTTAGAATTATGTAATTAAATAATTAAATTTATCATATTTTAATAGTTTTAACTTTTGTAATAATAGGTAATTTAGACTACAAGAGATACAATTTATCATGACTTAAAGTCTCAAACCCCAATAAGGAAATATATATAACAGTAATAGTAGAGTTTGGATCTATGTCTTGCATTAGCATTTTCCCAATGGTGCAGAAATATTAATGACAGATTCTTTTTACGAGAAAAATGATTCTATCCAAAGAGCATGACATGATTTTAATTAACAATAAAGAAATTGAAAGTTATACGAACATTTTTCTTGTCAGAGGTACTAATACTACAAGAATGCCTGGACCATAAAATTCCCGCAGCCAGCCAGAGAAATAGCAAATATGATTCTAAAATGCAAAAAATAAAGTAAAACTTTAACCATATTAAACAATACAGATACAGATAGAAACTTTTTGATTAATTTTTGACTTCTACATTTGTCAAGCATACCTCAATTGTACGAACAACATTAGTTTGCCCCTTTACTCTAGCTACATCAAGCGGAGTGTGACAATCATCATTCCTCACCAGAGCATTTGCTGAAACATAAATCATTAGACTAGGTCTGTCAACTTGTGACAAAATAATTCTTATTACAGCAACAAAGACATAACCCATATTAAAAGTTTATGACAAACCTCCATGGGAAAGAAGCAACTTAACAGACTGTTCCAAGCCTCTTTTCGCTGCATGATGTAAAGGAGTACCCGCATGACGCCCTATTACAAAAATAATGAAGAAGATTGAATTCAACTTGCATGTTCATAGTAGCATTACTGGTTAAACTGCAATACAAGCTTAACTTATTACCTTTTTCAGTTATTAGTAGTATTATTATAAATAAATCATTACTAATTTATGTATCAATGTTTGATCAAATTAACATGAATAGCCTTGTATGTGTTATGCAATAAGATAACTGACTTACAATATATGACCCATAGCCAAATAGCAACTATCATTTGTAACATAATAACCAATAACCCATTGGACAATGTAAGTACTTTCACAAGCATACCGGGACGATAAGCATTGACATTGGCACCCAATTCAATTAGAGTTTTGGCAGTATCAAACAATTCATGATTCATGCACGCAACGATGAGGGGGGTCTTTCCTTCTCTGTCGATCCACTGTAACAAAAAAAAAAACTCAGTCTCAATGAAAACACACACAGGAAAGCAATTGTATACAGCCTTGCATCAAATTATCAAGCATTAGATTTGACATAAGAAGTATTCAGTTTGAGAAGACAAAATTAAGACATCACTTCTTTGTGATTGACATAGAGGAAATACACTTGATATCGTCTCAACTTATGTTCTTAAGAACGAAGGAAGAGGTCTAAATAATGGGAAGCAGAAAGCAAAGTACCTTATCATTTATTTTTAATAGGTCTTCTAATTTTTGATAGGTAAGTAGCCTATCAATTTATCCAAAAAATAAAATGTAGTCTATCAAATCAACAGGAGTGGCCTTCTCATTAAGCACCTTTTCAATCTCTCAGACTATCTCAACAAAGAGATCCCAAGATCCAAAATGGTTATGTGGTGCTATCATTGCTTCAGTCATGGAATGTGACAACAGTAGTCAAGGCATGACAGTCATGAAGTAGACCATTGGAATCATATTTTGATCGATATGTGAGAGGGAGAAAATGGTTATCCCCAAGTGCATATTCTATTCTCTCATCACATTTCTTATTTTTATTACGGTAGATGACGCACTCCCTACAAAATACGTGTTGGACGTGGGTGAATATGAGTCTTTAAAAGACCATATTTTCAATAGAAGAAGTTTACTACAAATTATAGTGCAATTTGGTATCAAGGTTATGTGATTGATATTCATCATATTCCAGTCCATCTCCAATAACTAGGCTTAAGCTTTTCTTTATCTATTTATTTTATAATTTAATTGTCATAAAAGGAGACCAGGCAATGCCACTGAGCTACAGAACTATTGACAATAACTAGGCTTAAGCTTTTACGGTATCAAAATTGATTGAGAAGTGCTATGTAAACAACATTTTCACAACAATTCTAGGTTGTTTGTTATTGGTTCTAATTTGAACCAACCAGTCGAATTTGTTATGAAAGTGTATTAATAACTACACAAGATAGACCAATATCAATATGAAAGCTTGTCCAGAGTTGATAATTTTTATGATAACCGATTTATTCTTGCACAGAAATGGTTGGTTATAAACCTTCTTTATACACATAAATCCCAATAAGCAATAAACAACGAAAACCCATTACGCCATATTATGATGTCCTCACATTCGCATATAAAATTACAATTGGTAGGATATAAAGACAAGACCAAACATGTTTTTCCATGCAAGAATAAATCAACCCAAATTCACTCTATGCACATTGAAGAGAAGTCAATTGGCATATTAGCACAAAAATACAAAAGCCCAAGAAGTTTCAATTTCAAACGAATTACCTAAATCTTTTTTTGCTTGCTCCGTTTTTCCTTGTTCTTACAGCCTCATGTATCACTCATGAGCTTTTTGTTTCTCTATCTCCTCTCTGTAAACAATATATAGAGAAATTCCGTCAGGGAGGCTAGTTACTCACTGCCTAAAACACTTAGTTAAGAATACAAATTACTCTAATCAAACAAGTCACAAGCCCAAGTACATCAACCTCAAAGGTAGATGTAAGAATCCTTACTACAAAAAGTGATGCCTTGAACATAAAAACTGAACAGAGACAAGTTATTGACATTTCCAAGAGAATTCAATATGTCCAACAACAAAATAATATGCAAATAAAATTTTAAACTCTAACCACGTGCCAAAAACAAAGACCAAGCATGCAGTGCAACATTCATATATATTTCAAAATTACAAATACAGTTATTATGATCACCACTCTACAAGATGAATCTGTTTCTAGACATGTTTTTCACAGTAGTCCCAAATCCAAATGATAACTAATACCCTTCACACAATTGTGCTTTCGAGATGCAAAATAGAGTATAAATTGAGGTGAAATAAAGAAAATGTAACAAGCCAAATATCAAGTCTCGGATTGCTAGAATCCAAAGCACCACATTAATTTTACAGAATCACAAATTTCGTTTTATAGGTGAAGTAATAAGTTGTAGAAACTGCAGGCTTACAGATGGCATTTGCAATCTTTCTTGTGTCCATAGATGGGACCCAAAGCACTTTTGGAGGCTTAACCATTCAATTTCTTACATACTAGATTTATCAATAATATTCAAACCAAAGTATAAACTCAACAAATTGCAAGAATAATAAGACAAACTGAAGCATAATCAATTTGTCACGTTTTTAAGAGTAAGGTTGTGCACCAAGTAAATCAATCTATTAAGCACTAATCACAAAGCGCATCCCTTATTGAGTATTAATCACTGAGTATACAAAGTACTAATATCTTAAGTACAAATTACAAAGTGTGCATCCCAAACAAAAATGAACAATCTCACTCTCCAGTTTCTAGCAATCTGGGTTCCAATATTAGTTATTTTCGCATGACATGGTTGAAGCACCAAAATAATAGTATCAGATTAAATAATCTTGCACTTCAAGAAAAACCCAATATTTTTCATATTCCCAATTTCCCATAATAGAGAAAATGAAATGCCAACCACTACAAATACATTTGTAAATGCCCATAATCAGTGAAGATTCCACCACCACTTCAACAACAAAAAATTCCTCATATTAAGACCACAATGCAATGCAAGTCAAAAGCATAAAAATCATATTCAGAAATGATAAATACTGAGATATTTGAATTGAAGTTGAAGTGTGTATGAGAAGCCACAGCAAAGAAAAGAGAGGAAATTCCTTACAGTGGAAACCCTAATTCCTTTGAAGCTGCGAAGATGAAAGTTGAAGAGAGAGTTGAGGAGAGAGTAGGGTTTGGGAATGGATTGGGTTTGGGGTTGAAGAGTGAGACCTAAAAGAATCCCTTCTCAATTAAAGAATCCACGTGATAGCCTCTTTTCTTTTTCTTTTTCTTTTTTTTTTCTTTTTTTTTAGAAGAAACTAAACTAACGAACACTTTACTAGGGAGAGGATACACAGGTACAATATCACACAACTTACACCTTTCAAAAGTCGGTAACTCTTGAAAGGGTATAGTCTCTTTTCTCTTCAAAAAAAAAAAAAAAAAAAAGAAGATCACAATACCAAGCCTATGTTATTAAGAATTTAATATGCCAAATGAAAGATTTAAAAATGACAGTACTATTATATATTGTGGTGATCAGAAGAAAAAAATAACCCGTAGTATTTGAGACATTTCAGACCACCACAATTATATTGTTTTTTTTTTTTTTTTTATGAACCTATTACACAAATACCTACTACATCAAGCTATTCTTTTTATTACACTAAACCCAATCCATTCTCAATTAGAACTAAAAGAATCTAACACTATCAGAGAAAGAAGAAAACAGAGAGCAACAGAGCAAGAAGGCTGAGAAATTTCTGATTGTATTAGCTTAAATGATTCTGTACATCCCTGTGCAGGCTCAGATTGATTTTCAATGAAGCATTTTAAATTCTGACTTTTAATTTATGTGTTTCCCTACGTGATTGATTTAGGAATGGATAATAGTTGAAGCTTAAAAAACAAAACCAAAGGTTAAATTCATTGTTTCTATGCTTCCTGACCAAAGGTTCTACAAAATTACATCAAAACAAATGGGGTTTAATCTTGAAGCTCAGCAAAGAACTTGTAACCGCTATAATATCATGTCTTACCAAGTGATGTTGTCTTGCCACCTCCATTGACACCAACAATTATAACCACGGCTGGTTTCCTGATGCCATAACAAAAGTTAAACCAACATAAAAACTCCAACTTGATGACAATACCAAATCCATTAAAACATAACAATTGGCAAAAACCAATGCTTCAAAACATTCAAACCTGAATCCAAGTTGAAGCTCGGTTTTACTACCCCTCGTAGTTATCAATTCCAACACACTCTTCTTCAATGCATCCTAGAAACATCACAATCTACATATCAATGATCCACAAATTACCAAGTACAGAAAAAATAAACTGAACCCAGCTCAATTTAATACTATAGTCTATAGCTAGTTAACTTATTTATAAAATTAAGCTACAATTCAGCTCAAGTAAACAAAACCAAGCCCCAACATATAAAACATAAAAATTCAAACAGAGAACAATGAATGTCATACTAAATATACAAAACAAAAGCTCAGTATCAACACCTTAATCTCACTCCCTGACTTAAGCTTTCCCGACAATATATCTTACCGCATGATATTATAGCTGTTACAAGTTCTTTGCTGAGCCTCACTCACCTTGTTAACAAAAGAAACTTGATATATATGCACAAAAGATTACTTGGGGGGTGTTAATTTTTTTATATATTTTATTATTGTAGTTTGTTTCTTGGTAGATCTATGGGGGACAGTTTTTAATTTTTGGGTCATATTATATCACACTTTGTCGGTAATATGGACTAATGGACTTGTTGCAAGCAGTGGGAATGTCAAGTTGTCTTGGTGGTTCTGAAAAACTAGGTTATTATATTCCAACAAGGGCTACGGAGCATAGGAAGACAATTAACTTTGTATATTCTTTCCTTCTTCACACCAAGTAATATATTTCATATTTAATCTATGCTAGGCTTAAAATGATCAATATATAACCAATCTGTTTGAAGTGGGGTCATGTTGTGGAATATTACTTTGTTGCTAGGCTTAAAATGATCAATATATAACCAATCTTTTTGATGCATCTGAGAATCATCTGCATGTTAAGTGGGAAACATTTTTCAGCTCTTATTGTCCACAGATACTTTGTTTTGGGGCATGTTATTCACTTCAATTCAACTTTCTTGTTACTGCAACCTGGCCTATTTTTTGTCTGATTATCTAAACTGTTTCAGTGGCTTTCAAGTTGTCCAAGAGAAAAACTGATGACAATCTGCAAATGCTTCATTCAATACTTTACGGAAAGAAGGCTAAGGTGACCTACCAACTCAGTTTCTTGGTATCGGTTTTGGATTGACATTCATCAAATGATTGAGATGTTAATCGTTGGCATTCTTGTGTAGGTGCATATTTGTAAGAAAAATATAGGCCAGTTTTCAGGCTACGTGTGGACTGGGAATGAGGTGTTTTTTCTAATTCATCCAAATTATTTATAATTTAAATCCATGGGTCAACACACTCATGGGTTGCATACTAACACTTAAATCTAATTCATCCAAAGCAACTGAAAAATCCAATTACTCCAAAACCAAATAAACAAATACACATTTCGTTCAACACACAGATAAAGGAACTTACAGCCTAGTGAGATCCAAGAGATTAGTCATATAAGTAAATTCAACTGAGTTTCTCACTTTGAACAAACAAAATGGTCTGTCTTGTGTGTTAATGAGAATGCTAGAAGTTTTAGGTAAGTAGCAATACGCTTATAACTTTCCTAATTTGAATGGCAGCAAAATTTTTCCAATCCTCAAAGCCTCGAAAAGCTCATTATGTTTCACTTTCCTTCGATTTTCTCAGAAATTTTGCTTAGAAAATTACTTACTCAGCCAATAATTTGGAGAAACCAGAATCCAAAAGAGTCACACTACTATTAAGCAGATATCTTAAATTTCACAGCTCACAAAAAAAAAAAAAATTATAAAATCCAAAACTGAAAAAGAGTCACACTCAACTCAGTAAAGTTCAAATTTGCAACATATTCAAGCAACAAACAGTCACTTTACACTTCCTAACCCTAACATTTTCTCGGCAACCAAATAGACAAAAAAAATGAACGATTAAACACTGAAAACCCTAGAAATCAAGTGCGATTATAGGGAAAGAAGACTTCGAGAGAGAGAGAGAGTTTACGATGGACTTGAGGTGGTTGTGGATGGAGTCAAGATCGGCGTCGAAGTCCTAGATCAATCGCATTACAAGTAAAACGAAATCATGGGGAAATTGATGAAAAAGTGTGGGTAAACCAAAAAAACAAAAAAATCAAAGACGAAATTAGGGTTTGTGATTCGTACCTAATTGGAGCTGAGAAACAGTGATTGTCTAAATCGGCAGAGAGATGAAGAGTCACAAAATCGTACCTAATCGGAGCTATGCGATTATGTACAAAATCGATGATCGTCGAGCTCAATGAGATCTCCATGATCGATGAGCTATGAGATCTCCATGCTCTGCGATTTCTACTCTCAGACAGGTCACAAAGAGCTCTGTGTTTTGTTAGTTAATTTGTTTTAAATTTTATATAATACGGCTATAGTTTTAAATTTAGTTGTGGACTTTTTGCAAGGGATGAAAATTTTGTTGTGAGCTTTTTTCAAGGGCTGAAAAATTTGTAATATTTTACCAAGGGTTGTTAGCTGGAAAAACTGGTGAGTTTTTTTTTTTTTTTCATTTATTTCATGGGTGCTTTAACTTATTTTGAGGAACCAAATAACATTGAAATAAAATTTAGTAATAAAGTCCTCTGCATTTTTATTTATAGGTTGTATTGACAGATTTTAGTAAACCCTCAATAAAAAAGGGTTAAAATAACTACACTTTGTTGTAGTGTCATGTCAAAATCATATGCAACGGAAAAGTAAATAAGACAAGATATGATGACCTAGGAAAATCAATGAAACCAACTAGTTTCACAGTAAAAAACTTAGGGGGAAACCTTCCCAAAAAGTAATCCACTATAGTAAAGAGAAGTTTCAAATCTAGTACAAAACCTTTGTCACTAGACTCTACAATCCCCGTAGATGAACTCATAGTAGAAATCTTCTACCGCTCCAGAACCTTTGAACTCTTCAATATATATGAACGCCACCCTTTAATGTACAGATCCCAGTACGTGACTAACTCCTTTACAAGAATCCAGTACGTGACTCACTCACCAACTTGAGGAAGAAGAATGTTGGCTGCAAAGTCCTTCACTTCATCAACAATGAAGATCAAGAAGCACTTGATTACAAAACCCTAAGGCGCAAAAGATGCAATAGCTTCTTTCTTGAGAGAATAAGGCTTTGGTCACCTTTTGCATATGTTCCCCTTGTATTCTCTTATGTGACGGTTTCTAAAATAAGCCTTATATATATTTAGGATTGTGAGAAAAGAAACCCTACACAAATACAAAAGTATGGGCCGAAAATCAAATTTGAAAATTCTGATTTCCGTAACCTCGATAAATAGTATCTGTCGAGCCTCATTAAACCTTGATAGATAGCTATCTGTCGAGCTATCTGTCCAGCTTTAGTGAACAGATTTTCTTCACTTGTTTCTTAGTCCAATCTTCATGGCTTTAGTATTAAACTTGAATAACATGTTCTTTGAAGTATAAAACACATCCTAGATTTACCTAATTACAAGTAAAGTACGTTTTGTCAAAGGATTAGCCAACTACATAAAATATATCCTTAACAGTGCCTTTCATTTCGTTCTGTATATGAAGCCCACTTTTAATAATTTTCTCATCTACATGCCACGACCTATCTAATATTTCAAGTTTTCCTTGCAATCAAATGATGTAAGAATATGAAATTATTGTGGTTGGAAAGTTTATTTTCCCAACAAACAAATGGGTAAATTATATTTTTTAACCCTATAATTTAGAGTGTAACTAATTAAACCTTATAATTTTAAAAATAATAAATTAAATCTTGAAGTTTTAAACATAACAAATTAAACCCAATAGTTTTAAAAGTAACAAATTCAATCTTAACACATTTAATTAGATTGTGTTTTGAGTTTAATATAGGTTCAAGGTTTTTTTTTTTTTTTGAGTTTGCCAAATATCTTGTAACTCAATTGACACTTTTTAGTATTTCTAACAAAAATGTTAATCATTCAAATTCTCATTCTCCTATTGTAACTATTAAATTATTAAAAATTTATTAGGATCCCGTACAAATATGGTATTTTACTTCTGCAATCAATTAATGATGGATAGATATAAAATTCATCTTCGCAACATATATTATTTTTGGTTTATATATGATGGAATTCATAAGGAAGGTGTGGAAAAGTAGATTATTTATTTATTTTTCAATGGGCGGATGAGTTATGATTAAAATCAATGGAAAAAGACTAGTTTCACCAAAAGTGTCACTGAATGGGTTCCAAATTCCAATTAGGTGAATTTGTAAGAGAGTATGTGAAAAGTTTTATGTGAACTCATATTGAAAAGGAAAATATGGATCTCTACTTACAAATATTAAGCGGTTTTGCTGGTTATTTGGTAAAGGGATGACTTCTTTTGCTGGTTATTTTGTGTGAAAAATTGTTTTGTTTTTGTTTTTGTTTTTGTTTTTTGTTTTTTGTTTTTTGTTTTTTTTTTCCGCTGGTTATTTGGTAAAAGGATGACTTCTTTTATTTGTTTTTTTTTCTTCGATAATAGGTTGACCTTGATCCTTCCACAATGGAAGATTTATTCATCTCATGTCATTTGATTTCCAAGAGCCATTCCTTCCAATTCTCCTTTTTGCTTGATTTATGCCACTTTTCAACTTTTTGGTATATGATTACGTATTCCAATCGCTCTATCTAATATAATGTGTTTCTTGTTTTTTCTTGACGTGTGAGGATACCAATCCTAATTCAATTGCCTTTTTCTTTTTCTTCTTTTTTCTTTTTTGGAGTCATTTTATCATGAATTCATGATTGACATAAATTCAAAATTGAAGAGGGGCGACGTGCACTGTGGGCATAGTAGAAGTAACCTTCTCCCTCTCTATCTTTCCAAAAATTAAGATTGAGGAGTTTGCTTTTTATTCAATTTAAATATATTAAATTATATATATATATATTTTTTAATTTACTTCATGACTACTTGATTGATAGGACAACACGTCTTGCATAGGCTGCACAGCCAACAACACTACACAGTGATAGTGCACATTGCACATTGCACACAGGCTATGGATTGTGCAGACGAGACTGCATAGCGCACATAGCACTGCACAGTAAGGAAGTCAATACCGTATCGGAGACTGTACCAGTTTGGCCACCGGTACGATATATTTTGGATACCGGTCAATACTGGTATACCGTTTCGAGTTTATCGCTATTTTATATATTTAATATACACACACACACAAAATCTCTATTTACACACACACACACACACAGACTCTCCAACTTTTAGTCTCATAAATACCTTCCATTTCAACTATTGTATACTGATTGATACAGCAACTTAAAGATCAACTGGAGATTAGAATTAATGCAGGTAAAACAGTTAAAAAAAGAAGAAAATGAAACTTTTAATTCAAACACCAAATCCAAATTAAGTAAAAGAATTCGAGATATCAATGGTTAGGTGAAATAATGAAATTATCTACAAAATACTTTCATTATTGATTATTTTAGAGACAAAAACTACCACAATTACAAAAAAAAATAATAATAAAAATAAACACAACATTTTGTGTTTCGGTCCGGTACGGCCAATATTTTTTCCAATACGAAATAGAAGTGTACCTGTATCAACGCACTAGCCGGTACAGTATGTACCGGCCTATACCGTACAATATCAATAACACTGCTGCACAAGCTGCCCATAGGCCACAACACATCACAACTAGCCTCGCCACACACTAATTAAAAATTTATCACATCTTTTTTTTTTAATGCAAACTCTTACTTTATCAATTGTTATAAATTATCACACCAATTAATAATTTGATTTATATCATATCAACTCATTTGTATTATAGTGATACTTGTGCACATTTAGACTTTAAAGTGATCACAGCTTTAGAAAAATTGCAATAACTAGATTCTATTATTCTATACTTTAAATTTTATTTTTAGTCAAATTATCATTTTTAATTATAAATTATGTTTTCTTTATCTATAAATTTTTTTTCTTATAAATTTCTACTAGAAAATATTTATTTGTTAGAGAAACTTAAATACAAAAATTTAAATAGTTTTTTTGCATCTCAAAAAGTAAGGAAAATATATTTTAAATAAAAATTTCAATAAATATTATTTAATTAATATTTAAATATAAAAATGTCTCACTTAAAATTTTCACTTAAGGCCCTTAAAGTTGTGAAGCTGGCCTGAATATTGTACATGCAGTAGTTCTCTTCTACTATACACATAAAAAACTTAAGGAAAATGCTAAAGGGTACTTCAAGTTTTAGTACCCTGAACTTACAAACTAATACACAATAAATGTGATTAGTAGACTTAAAAATGAAGGATTCAGATCCTCTAGAGTTCCTAGGGTACTCTACCAAGTAGAGTTCATTAAATCCTAACCACTCTTTAATGATTTAATGGTCTAGATTCTGCCATGTCAGCATTTCATTAACAATCATCTTAATTGTTTTGTTTACAACATTATTTTATTATTTTAAGAATATTATTAATGAAATGCTGACATGGCAGAATCTAAACCATTAAATCATTAAAGAGTGGTTAGGATTTAATGAACTCTACTAGTAGAGTACTCTAAGAACTCTAGAGGATCTGAATCCAAAAATGAATATTTGAATTTTTTTTTTTTGGTGATTAACATGACATATTAGTTTATAAGCTTAGTTTAGTAAAATTTGTGATATCCTTAATACTACTCAAAACTCAAACCACGTGACAAGCAATTAATGTCTCCATTTTCTTTTCCTTTTATCTGCCTGTCAAAAGTCCAATAATAATCAATATTACTTATTTCACAACTATGGCTATGGCTTTCGTTTAATTTGTTGCGATCAACGACTTCCTTAATTAAACTAAGTTTTTCTATTACTCTCAACGAACACATCTAGGTTTTCAACCCCCATTATAGCTAAAATAAAAAATAATATTACATTTTTTAAGTTAACGTAAAAGAAAGAAGTATTCAAAACATTGATGAAAAATAATGAATATTTTGCTGACAGTCTGACACACCATCATAATAAATATTAAAAGTAAATTTTTGTCCCTCCAAATCTCTGTTCATTTTAGTTTTTATATAAACTACTAGTTTAATTTAATTGGATTTGAAGATTTCAGAGATCCAAATTGAATCATTATAATTTCAAAAAAAACACGTGATTATCAAAAATAATAATTTCACAGCACATGGTCGCTATGGGTACACAAAAATTTTATGATATTTGACAATCAGTCACCATTAGCCAACTAAAAAAAATGTTTAATTTAAGCTTAATATTTTGAAGTTAATTCGTCACCATTCGCACCATTACTCAAGGCATTGTTTAGCCCAAGTACATATTATATTTTTCTATATAACCAGTTACTCCCTGCCATCTAAAAAACAATCAGACATTTCCAAATCCCCAACAAATTGGTCATTCACAAATCCCACAACCATGTCTTCAAACTCTTCCTCATCGCCTTCCAAGCTCCAATCCTCTTCCAATACTGATGGCTCTCCTTCAACAAACCTCCCTTTAAAGCCAATCCCAGGCAACTGCGGCAGACCCTTTTTTGGTCCCATCAAAGATCGCTTTGACTACTTTTACCACCAAGGAAAAGACACCTTCTTCCAAACCCGAATGCTCAAACACCAATCCACAGTCTTCAGAACCAACATGCCTCCGGCACCATTCATATCCTCCAACCCTAATGTTATTACTCTCCTTGATGCTATCAGCTTTCCTATCCTCTTTGACAATTCCAAAGTCCAAAAACTAAACGTTTTAAGTGGCACTTACATGCCCTCCACAGCTTTCTTTGGTGGTTATCGTGTTTGTGCTTTTCTTGACCCTTCTGAACCCAAACATGCCATTCTTAAGGGCTTGTTTTTCTCTATTCTCGCTTCTCGTCATGATAAATTCATCCCACTTTTCAGAAGCTGCTTGTCTGAGCTTTTCATCAACATTGAAGACCAAGTATCTGACAAAGGCAAATCATACTTCAACACCCTTAGTGATAGCATGTCTTTTGACTTTGTGTTTAGGCTCTTTTGTGATCAAAACCCTTTAGATACAAGTATTGGATCAAAGGGTCCAACACTCTTTGATAAATGGCTGTTTTTTCAACTTGCACCATTGATTACACTAGGGTTACCAAAGTTGTTTAACTTTCTTGAAGATTTACTACTCCATTCAATCCCATTACCACCTTTTCTCGTTAAATCTAGCTATAAGAAGCTTTATAATGCATTTTATGTGTCTATGACTTCGATTTTAGACGAAGCTGAGCAATGTGGGATTAAAAGAAGCGAAGCTTGTCATAATTTAGTGTTTATGGCTGGTTTCAATGCTTATGGTGGAATGAAAACTTTGTTTCCTGCTTTGATCAAATGGGTTGGCTTGGCAGGAGAAAAGTTACATCGTCAATTGTGTGATGAGATCAGGAACATTGTTAGAGTTGAAGGTGGGGTCACTTTATCAGCATTGGATAAGATGACTTTGACTAAGTCAGTGGTTTATGAAGCACTAAGGATTGATCCTCCAGTTCCATTCCAGTACGGTAAGGCAAAGGAAGATTTGGTCGTCCATAGCCATGATGTGGCTTTTGAGATCAAGAAAGGGGAGATGATCTTTGCATATCAACCATTTGCTACTAAAGATCCAAAGGTTTTTGAGGATCCTGAGGAGTTTGTGGGCCATAGGTTTGTGGGGGAAGGAGAGAAACTTTTGAAGTATGTTTATTGGTCAAATGGGAGGGAGATTGATGATCCTACGGTGGAGAATAAACAGTGTCCAGGAAAGAATTTGGTGTTGTTGTTGTCTAGGGTAATGTTGGTGGAGCTTTTCCTCCGTTATGATACATTTACAATCGAGGCTGGAACATTGTTATTAGGATCATCAGTCACATTCACTTCATTGACCAAGGCCATGAGTATTTAATCTTGGTTAACTATAAATCCTTTCATTCATTACTCGTATTTGGATTAGTTCATTTTATTTATTTGTTGAATTTGGATAAAAATTTATTTATATTTAGAAGACGTAAGCTTTTTAAGTTGAGTATTATATATGAAATTGGTTACTCTCTTTGATGAATTTTTTTTTTTTTTGGTAAATAGTATGGGAGAGACCAGAGATAAGGTTTGAATCACAAACATTGAGGCTGGAACATTATTGTTGGGATCATCAGCCATGTTCACTTTGTTCACCGAATCATCAAGCATTTGATTCTTGTTAATTATAAATCCTTCTATTGTATGTTTGGATTTTTTTTTTTTTTACCTTATTTGTTGGAAGTGAGAAAAAATATATAGAAAAAAGTAAAGTGTTAAAAAAATGAGATTTGAAAAAAGAGCATTAGATTTTGCACCAATTGTTATATATGCAATTGATAGTTTGAAGGACACAAGTGTGGGAATTTAATATAAAAATAATAATAATAAAAAGTTTGTGCTTTTCAAAGTAGTATGATCATGATCGTATCTCAAGTTTGAGATCTTATTTCCAACTTTTGTTAAATAAGTAAATAAGTTTATGTAAAAAGGTAGGACTTTCAAAGAATTTTATTATAAATAAATATATTAACTTTCTTTTGCAATTATTAAGGTGATAAGTGGAAATTAGTGTAAGATAAACCTACCATTAACTTTATCTTTATTATACGTCAATCACAACATACTACCTCAAGCATTGTGACAAGTGACGAGATTGAGCCTCACCCCTCAACAAAACATAATCCGGGCGCATACGCCTATTGTATAACCGACACAATACCTTCTCGTATTATAACACATGGCTTGAATTGTGTTGACATGAAAGTCTGGCTAGGAAAAGGCCCATTTTGGATTGTCTTCTCTATTTTGGTTTCGATCTCCACTGCAAAAGGCCGATTGGGCTATCGTCTGTATTCTTTTGTTTCTTTTGCTGGTTACTTTTGGGCTGTCTGTTGAAATGTCATAATGTTATTAATTCCTCCATAATTACTCTTTTGTATAACCCACTGATGGCATAGTACTACACTCTGTATTTTTTCTGGGAAAAAAAGAAGAAGACAAGAACTAATTTATTTATTTTTGGTTGGATCTGGGAGACTTTTCTCTGCTGAGGGTTGTAAAAATAAGCTAATAACGTCGGGCTTAAAGTAATAGCAAGCCCAATCGGAGGGTTGAGTGGACTTCTTGTGGGCTAAACTCTAAGGGACCTAGCTTATGACCCTTTATCTTGAGAATTGGGCCTTAAAGTTGGGTGGCTATTAGGGCATGAGCTAGTAAATTCATAAGCGTCCCTTCAAGTTCATTTATAATCCATCGAGTTTCTTGTGAGTTGTGAGACAACCTTATATAACTTCTCTCTCAGATTTGGAGGATTCCATACAATTATGGAATTCATATGCTCTGACAGGGGTGATGTATAAGTTGATTTTACCATATAATTTTTCAAGCTAGTAAATTTTGAGCTTTCTGTGTTCATTTGAAAACAATTTATTTAATTTTTTACTAAAAGTCTGTTAAAGTATATTTGTATTTTAAAAGAGTTAAGAAAAGTAAGGACAAGAGGTTTTAAAAAGTAATATATATATAATTTTTTTTTAAAAAGCTTATAAGCTGTACCCAGACACACAGAAGTAATTAGCTTCCTATACGAAAAGAAAAGCAAAAATAACTATAAACTTATTAATAGCAAATTAGGATTCAAGCCCAAAGAAAAAACGGGGTGAAAATGGCCATGGGGATTATTAATTTTTTTTTTTCTATTAATCAATGAATTTATTCATGGATTTGAGCTTTGTTTATAAATGATTTGCTGTAAAATATTATTTCAAATTTATAATAAGACAAATTTTTTTGTTTGGACAAAATCTTCAAAAGTAAAACTATTATGTGTCACTAAATTTATATCAAGCATTTTATATTAATGATTTTCCTTATATCTCTTGATTCTAAATTTCCAAATCCAAACACAATCTTAAAGTACATACATCGCAATTCATATTTTGAAATTAACATTCAAGTTTTTAAATTTCGTGCTTGTTTGGGACATATATTTGTCTTGGCTTATTCTCAAAGACACATACTTTTTTTTTGTAGAGAGAGAACAAGAGACTCATTTTAAAAGAAGAGTAATGTTAAGGACACAATTTTTATAATTTTGTTTCTCAATTTTTAATGTAGCAAGTCACTTTCACATGAACCTATTACTGAGTACTAACATTACTTTAATAGTTTATTAATGTCAATTATAGTATGTAATCTCGACCATTATAAAAAAAAAATTAAAAACAAAAATTGTGCTTTAGGTGTTTAGTAAGAGAATTTAAATAAAATTTTTTGTTTTGGAAATTATAAAATAGTGGGTCCCACACTTGAATTTATTATTTGGTTGATGTTTTCTATATAGAGTTTTCATTGTTTCCTATTTTTCTTGTTCAAAACAAGATTTTGAAAACAGTCAAGAAGATGTTTTCAAGATAAAAAAAAAATATTTTTAATGGAATAACTGTAAATAAATTGAAAATAGTGGACTCCATAGATTTGTCCAAACTTTTCTAACTCTTAAATTAAGAAACTTATCTTTATCACAAAAAAGTTCTCATGTTTAAAATTTGAAGCTTATCATATATATATGAAGAAGGATACATTAGTTTTATTCTGACACTTCAATTTTCAAACTTATCATAATAATAATAATAACAACAACAATAACTGGCCTCGTCACACACACTTTAAGCGTGCAATGAGGCTCTTTTTTTTATTTATTTGTATTTTTGGGTTTAGTGTCATAATGTTTAAAAGTGAGATAGAGATAATGTCATAATTCTTAGGATTTTTCTCTATGCGATTTTTTTCTAATTAGTTATTTGTAAATGAGTTAGTGCCTGATGTGAATGGAAGAAGCTCTTTGAAATTGAAACTCTTCATTTTTTTTTCCGACTCTCACATAGAGGCATTGGAATTCAAATAGGAGAAGTAATCTCTCTAAAAAAAATATACATGCAAAGCTGTTTAAAAGTGAGACAGAGATAGTGTCCTCATGTTTACAAAAAAGCCTAAAACTTAAGAAAAGTAAATTACTCTTTTAACCAATTTGAGTTTTTTTAATTTAAAATTATTTAACTAAAAGATACGAGTATTTTAGAGAGTTCAATAATTTGTGTGAGAATATTTTAGTATGCAAAATGATGAAACCCAAATAACAGATTTTGTTATTAGTATTATAGACATAGATAATTTATATGTTACTTTCTGTAGAAAAAAAATAAATAAAAATCTCAAAGTAAAAATGGTCTCCCAGACATCATTTTTCTTTTTAGTGTTTTGAAAATTGTTCTTAAAAAAGGGAGCCAAACACATATGATATAAAATTATTCTTTGAATACTAGTTTCACATTCAATTTTTTGAATTTTGAAAAAAAAAAATGCTCCTACCAAATAGGGCATTTATATTTACTAATAAAAAAATGAGAAAGAGATAAAAGGTGAAGTTGACACTGATGATGATATAATTTTAGGAATAATAGTTTTAGTAATGTTTGTTTGAACTTTAGGCTGATATCTTCCAGATATTGATGGTGGGGAATGCGCTTTTGATCTTTGGTTTTTCCAATCACCAGTTGTTTGAAAGAGGATAAGTGACGAATCTTCATATACATCTCAACCATTATAAAAATAAATAATAAAAATTGAGTTTTGATATTTACTAGTAAAAAAGAAAAAAGGAGAGAAAGATAAAAGGGAAAGTTGAGATTGATGATGATATAATAATAGGAAAAAATGGGGTTGGAAAAAATAAAAATAAAACACAAAAATTGTGTTTTAATATTTACTAGTAAAAAAAAAGAAAAAACAGAGAGAGATAAAAGAGGAAGTTGACATTGATGATGATATAATATTGGGAAATAATAATAATAATAATAATATAATAATAATAATATAATAATAATAATAATCATGGCCCACGCAGGTCTCGAACTTGTGATCTTGAGAGAGATAAAAGATGAAGTTGACATTGATGATGATATAATATTAGGAAAAAAAATAGAAAATAATAATAATAATAATCATGGACCATGTAGGTCTTGAACCTATGACCTTTGCATTATTAGCACAACGCTCTAACCAACTAAGCTAATAGGCCAATTCATATAATACATTGTGATTGATAAATAATTTAGATATTACAATTGATACACTTAGTAGAATAAAATATTATAAATTGATACGTGATCTAAAAAAATATATTGGTAATGAATTTAGGTGACTTTGATTATTATTTCATTGAAAAAGAATTTTATTATATCAATGTGAATAAAAAAAAGTCTGTGTAACATTATTGGTTGGCAATGGGAAGTGGTAATTGGAGAAAAGAGGCAGGACTTAGGAGTGGCGGTACAAATTAGGGGTATGCGCGGGTCGGATTTGGCGGGTAAAGGCCAATATTTCTATCCAATCCGCTACTAGCGGGTTGGGAAAATTCCAATCTGCCACCAACCCACCAAAGTCTAAATCCGGCGGATTGGTTACAAATTTTGGCGGTTTCAACTCAACGGGTTAGGCAGGTTGGCATTAACAATGTTTAAAAAAAAAAAATTATTACAAACCACAATTTGTTATTGAATAATCTCAAAATATAACTAATGCACACAAAAAACTAAAGGTAGATTTCATTGAATAATCTCAATTCCAACACAAACATAGGGTCAATGAAAAAGAGACATATCATCTCTAACAAAAGTAGGCTTTGCCTTACAACTTAGGAAAAAAAAAATAGTAGAATTAAATCAACAAACTCAAAGTTTTAACATTTCCAAAGCCACATCAAGGATTCAAAATAATAACATACCAACATAACAAATAAATTTCAAAATGGTATGCATAGTCTCAAAAGCCATAATGTAATCAAATTAAACCCACTGAAAATAAGCTCAATTCTAACAAAAGTTCTTAACAAAATAGACTTCATCAATCAACTTCAAGCTTGGTACCACTCCAAAGCAAGTAGCAGCCTAATCAATCATCCATAACATAAGATAAAATTAGGAATGTTACTGTTATTTATATAAGACAATGAAAATTGCACATAATCCTAAGTTGCCTTAAGTACAACAATGCCAAATATAATGATGCAATCGTAAATCCTAGATATGAGCTACACTAGCAACAAGCATTTGAACACTTGATTGCATAAAAGAATAAGGTAAGGCTGAATTGCGAAACATCGTATGAAAACTTGGATCACTGCCAAGCCAAATCCCAATGACTAGGCTTTGACCATGTATGCACTAAGGGCTGGTATGAGGCTCTCATTTTCTCTTTTTTATATTAACAACAACACCCAGCTTGAATTACAAACACACAAGAGGCCCAAATAATGTTATAATCCCTCTAGAAAAACTCCTAGAGGGTTTGGTTTACATGCTTAATAACTTAGGATTATGTGTAATTTTCATTATTATATGCTTAGATGATTTCACGTTGTTTGATTTTATTCTATTATTATATTGTTCATGATTTCATTTATAATGTAATCAATCTAATTAAGTTTAAGCAAATGAAGATAGAGAGTGGATGTTACCTGCCTAAGCCAAGTTCCTCAAAATCAACTAAATCAATTCTCCACATCTTTTATATTTAAAGCAGCAAATTCTGATATAAAAATATTACATATAATAAACATGTTACATCAATTAATCAAAGCTATCTAAATTAAAGTATCCACGAACCAACTTCAACAAATAATTTTAAAAACAATGTTACCCGACTCAATTTCTTCATATTTTTCTATGTCATCCATAGCCTCTCGAAGGTTGATTGGAATTGGTGAAGACTGCAACCAATTTTGTGCACAAATAAGAGCCTCCACCATCTTTGGAGTTAGAGAACTTCGAAATGGATCAAATACACGTCCATCAGTACTAAAAGCTGACTTAGAGGCCACTGTGGAAATTGGAACAGCCAAGACATCTCGTGCTATTTGAGAGAGAATTTGATACTTGTGGCTATTAAGCTTCCACCATGCCAAAATATCAAATTCAGCATTGCCTAGACCCTCACAATTTTCTGTCAAAAACCTATCCACTTCAGATTTATTTTCCAAACTTTCTACCTCCTCCAAGTGTTTCTTATATTGAAAGGCAAATAACTTGTTATCATCTTCCTCCTTATCATCAACATCCATCCCTTCAAAAGTTTGACTTACACTAGGTTTTGCAACATTAGCACTAGTATTCTTTTGAAGATAGTGCTCATATAATTTTGTTAGTGTTGCCTTCACCACTGCTGTTAGTTCTTCTGCCTTGGAGTTCTCATAAACTTGTTTAAAGGAAAACATGATATATCTCAATCTATAACGAGGGTCTAGCACAACAACAACATACAACAAAAAATTGATATTTTGAATATTCTCCCAATATTTGTCATATTTCTTTCTCATGCTATCAACCATATTCTTTAACATATTATCCTCACTTCTACTTAAAGTCAACAATTTAGATTGCACTAACACAAGTTCATGGAAAAATGCATTAGATGTGACATATAAAGAGCCTGAAAGTCGCAAAGTCACCTTATAAAAAAGTTTTAGAAATTACACAAAGATTCTAGCCTTTCCCCAATCAAGCACATTAGGAGGCCCAATATTCCTTCTCCCCCTCCCTTTTCCTCTCCCATTATCATCCTCAACCCCAACCTCATTCTCATCATTATCATCATCATCATCATTGAAATATGAGTCAAATTGTGAGTCTTCCTCTTGTAGCAGCTCAAAAGCATTTTGGAACTTCACAGCTGCCTCCAACATCATATAGGTTGAATTCCACCCAGTTGGAAGATCTAGGCATACTAGACTTTTACTAGGAATTTTTTCACACTCTACACAATTCTTAAAAGTTTGAAGCCTAGATGAAAAAGACCTAACATATCTCACTGCATTTCTAATCTTAACAACTGATTTATTTTGATCTTTTAAGCCCTCACACATAATAAGATTAACAATATGTGCACAACACCTCATATGCAAAAACTCATTATCCAAAATGGTGGTCTTCCAATCCTTAGTTTTCTTTTCAGATATTTTATGGCAGTATCATTTGAACTTGCATTATTAAGTGTGATTGTAAACATCCTATCTATCCCCCACTGTTGCAAGCACTTCTCACTATGCTTACCAATTGTGACACCCTTGTGATTAGGAACAATACAGAAATTTAAGATTCTTTTATGCAAATTCCAATCGTTATCAATCCAATGAGCAATAAGACACATATAGTTAAGATTTTGAATTGATGTCCAAGTGTCAGTGGTTAGGCATACTCGTTGCTTTTGAAATGCTTTTTTCAATTTTTTCTTCCTTTCATAATAAAGATTCATACAATCACGAGCCATAGTGGTGCGACAAGGGATAGTGAACCTAGGTTCCAAAACCTCAACAAAAAACTTAAAGCCTTCCTTCTCTACATGCCTAAAAGGTAACTCATCAACAATTATCATCTTTGCTAGGGCATTCCTAGCAATTTTTTCACTAAACCCCATTGCTTTAAGAGTAGATTGCCCTTCTTCTTTTTTAAGAAAAAAAAGTTTCTTTTGTTTTTTGTTTATGACCTCATAAGGGGACGTGGGGCATTGATTATAAAGATGATTCCATAAATTACTAGTCTCGTCCCTTTTCCCACAACATCCATAGTCTTTACCACATTAATTACATGATGCTCTAGGGTTATTAGGATCACAATCACCCATCATTGAAAAGTGATCCCAAACTTCAGATTTTTTCTTTTTAGGACGCTTAGGAGGAAGTGCATTGGTATTACCTGTGGTTGGAGACTTGGTTTTGTTGTTGGGTTTGTCATTGTGGGCACTAGATGTTTCACCCTCCACCTATTAAAAAAATTAGACAAAGACAAAGAATAAGATGAATTGTAAAAATATGTAATATAACATATTAACTTGGATATACAATGAACAATAGATACTTGAATATACAATGAATTTCCTCTACTAAATAGAATGGCTTTACATGTAATATATTAACACTTTTTATATTATATAAATTAATCAAATGACCGAAATTGAAATAAGAAAGACAAACAAAAAGTATAAACAATACAAGCCAAGAATATACAATGAATTGCCTCTACCAGAAATAGAATGGCTTTACATGTAATATATTAACACTTTTTATATTATATAAATGAATCAATGGCAGGAACTAAAATAAGAAAGACAAACAAAAACTAAACAATACAACTATACAAGACAAGAAAGCAAATAAGCAATTACCTTTGTGGCTGTCCTAACTCCTGTCGGTGAAGAATTGAAAGGGTATAAAATAGGTTTCAACAAGATTAAAGAAGAAAAAGGGGAAAACAGCGGTTGAAGTGTAGGCAGTGAGAAGAAAAAGTGAGATTTAGAGTGTATAAATACAATGCATATACGGCTGAAGTAGGTAAGGGTGTTTAGGGTTTCAATATTGACTGTTTAGATTTTTTTAAGGAATTTTTTGAAGGCTTAATTTGTTTAGGAAATTGATGATTGATTAGCTGTAAAAATTTATTAGGTGAATGAATATATTTTTTATGTATGTAAAATTATTAATTAAGCGGGTGGGTCGAGTTGTAGCGGGTTGGCAATTTTTCAATCCATAACCCAATCCAATCCGCAATTTTGGGGGTCTAACCCGCCCAACTTAAACCACCTAACTTAATGACCCGCACAGAACGGGCGGGTTAGTTGTGGGTTGGTCAGGTCAACGGGTTATGCGGATATTTTGCACACCCCTAGTACAAATAAGAATGAAGTTGTGGACATAACATTTTCATAGCAAAATTTAGATGGTAAGCTATTAATGGTAGATAAAAAAGTGATGTCAATAGTAAGTCCAGATGAGAACTACAAACAACTTACCCAAATGATTGAGAGATGCATGTGACATTTCTTCTTCAGAAAGATACCAAATGAATTCACACTTACTTCTTTGAAACACACATAGTCACACACTTTGATGTCAAATCCAACACTTAAATCTATTTTCACTCTCTCTTTCTCTCTCCATTCTAAGATGTAAAACCCATTAAATTTAAAAATACATGATATTTTTCACAAAAAATACAAAACATCCATCCAATTAGGGGTGGCAAAATTGGACACGACCTGTGAACTCGACACGATACGACACGAAATTAGTAGGTTATGAGTTTAGGCTTAATGGGTTCGTATCATATTCGGGTTGACTCGACTGGCCCGTTTAATAAATGGGTTGGGTTAGTGTCCATCATATGGAACCCGTTTGACTTGTCTGGCCCATTTACTTAATGACATTTTACTAATATACCCTTCAAACCCTAAATATATAAACTTATTAGTTGTTGCGTTTTTTTTTTGGGACATATTATGATTGATTATTTTTGATATTGTAATATGATTTAGTTTTGAACGATTGTTTGTGATGTAGTTACTCGTTAGTTTTGAATTTTATATTAAAAATATTTATTTGTTAGGTTTTTTCATAATTCATATCAATTTGATTAATACTAAAATTAGTTTTTTTTTATTCGTTTTGATAAAATTTGATAAATAAGTCGACACGACTGACTCATTTAATAAATAAGTTATGTTAGGGTTGAGGAATCCTAACTTATTTAATAAATATGTTGAGTTAGGGTTGATCCATATAGTTGAATACTAATGAGTAGATATGACACAAACTCGACATGCAAACACGAATTGCTACCCCTACATCCAATAGAGCATTTTGCATAAAATTTGACTTATTACCGTTGATATGTAAATATGAGAAGTGTTATGTCTACAACAATTTCACAACTAATCCTAGGTGGTAAGTTGTTAACGGTTCAAATTTGAACTCAATAGTGATATTACTTTTTTTCCCACCAATAATAACCTGCCACTTAGAATTGATTTTAAAAATATTATAAAACTATTATTGACATAACATTTCTTATGTATATTAGCATATATACTTGACCACTGTAGTAGAAGCTGTGAGAGAATTAAGTAGACAAAAACAAGAGGAAAAATGTTTAGCATTTCTATTGTACCATTCTATTAGTAGAATGTTATTATAGATCCATGCTACAATTTTTTGGCATTTGGCATATTTTATGCAGGTGTTTTTTGTGTTTAGTATGCTAAATGCTAAAAATTCATTATTTAGCACATCTAATGCTAGTGCTCTAATATTTGGAACAAAATGTTTTATTGATAGCTAGTACAAGAGTGTCTGAAGTTTCAGTCAAGCCAATTTGATCTAGAAGCCAAACCAAGATGATTTTTAAATCCAGCAAGCAAAGTTCATTATTTTGAATGATTTTTCGCTCCAATTAAAAATTTTAATGGATTATTTTCTCCCTAAGAACTCAAATAACATTTTTTTTTTTAGTTTTCTAGGAAATATTAGAGCATTTATGTTTCAGTTACCCTGGGCACAATTTCACTTGTTCATGAAAATTTAATATTTTAATTACTATTTTCGTTCTCCTATTCTTAGAGACTTATTCTAAACTTTTATATAGTCTATCTGGTTGGAATGATTTTCAGAACATTAGCCTTTGTGCTTTGAGAAGAAGAATGTCATCTATTTTAAATCTTATCCCTTGAACGGCGAGATTGGATGCTATATCTTTTTGGTGGATTCAATTGGCAGGGGACATATTTGAGTCTTGAATCCTTAATGAATTATTTAGGTGGTAATATATGTATTCTTTAGGGTTTACTTCCGTGCTAAGCTTATCTATCATTTCAATCTTATATGTTTTCTTTATTCCATCAATCCAAAACTTATCTATCCAGCCATACATTTCAACGAGGTATTAATTTAGTTTGTCAATGTTCCAAAAGTAAATTAAAGAAAAAATTGTAGTATTAGGTAACTTTTGGCCTGCTTTTCTTTGAATATTAATTTATTATGAACTCGGCCAAAGGCTTGGATGGTCCCAAAAAAAAAAAAAGGTATCCTTATATATGTTCTTATCTTCAAAAAAATAATTAAAAATAAAAATCTCTCTTACATAATGTGTACAATAAGTCAATAACCACTGGTCACAAAAATTCAAACCAAACTTCAATATAATTGCAATATTTATTTCAGGTTAGCAAAGAAAAAAAAAATTGCATTATTTATTTCAGGCCTTATAACGTGTGGATTTCGCACAGCAATTGATGACTTCATCTTCAACCAAAATCCCTTATTGAGGGTGGGTTGCTGTTCACACAAGATATCGGAATCCGGGACATAGTGATGGAGAGTGACTCTTTAATCTTGGTCCAAGCTTTGAATGGAACAGCTGTTCCACCATTTGCGGTCTCGGCAATTGTACAAGGTATTTTGGACCTCAGCTTGAGCTTTCGTAGGGTGAAATTTTCACACATTAAAAGACAAGGGAACAGGCGGGCTCACATGCTAGCAAAATATGCTCTTGACATTGTTGATTTTATTGCATGGATTGAAGAGACGCCTTGCTTTTTAAAGCAAACTCTTATCCACGATGTAACAACTCAAGTATTTTATTAATATCATTCTCTGTATTCCTATAAAAAAAAAAATCCCTTACTTCTCACCAACGGTTTAAATACTTCATTCATGCACATTAACTTTAATTTTATTATATGCAACTACACCCAATGTTTTTGGCATTTAAAGGATAGAACTTTTGCCCCGCCTTGTCTTGACCCATCCCATCCTACTGCACTCTGCATTTGTGATAGGACGGGAATTGGGTGAGATATTTGCCCTACTCCTTAGAACTGGACGGTTTAAGCCCTTTAGCCCCACGCCACAATATGGTGAAAGACAATGGAAATTATTTTTGAAAAACTAGGCAATGTGAATTTAATTTGTTATGTATTAAAAGTTTGGATTAGGTTGTTATGCATTAGACTATTAGTATTAATGATGTTGTTTGTATTACTACTAAATATGTAAATGCATAGATATTAAGACTTTTTTCTGTTGTGATATTTTCTTTTAAAACACTTTGGATGATATTATTTCTCCCTTGCTAAAAATTAATTTATTTTATATGATAAATTTATTTGTAAATTTAAGTATATTTATGTTAATGAAATGAGTTATACATACACACATATATGTAGGGAAAATTACAACATACCCATCTATAGTTTGCCTGAAATTTAAGTACTTGTAGTTTAAAATCCCATTATGCAAGTGTTTTGCTGGATTCTTTTTTGTTCTTATATTTTTTATGTTTTCTTTTTGTGTTTTCAGAGGAGAGAGACATAAAAGTGGTTCAAAATTACATATTTAGCCATGTTTTTAACAAAGTTAAGTTACAAAACTCTAACTGAGCTAACATCAGGTGGTTAAAGTGTCAAATTTCAAACTACAAGTAAGTAACTTAAATTTTGACCAAATTACAGATGAGTAAGTTGTAATTTTCCCATATTTATATAGGTGCGAGGATGAAGACCTCATCCTTCGGCCCCATTCTACCCCACTGCCATCCCGGATTCAGACCCTCTAGATTTCCTTAAATCTTAACTACTCTTTACTAATTTAATGGTCTAAATTCTACCATGTCAACATTCTACTAATAGTATTCTTAAAATAATAAAATAATATTGCAAACAAAACAATTAAGATTATTGTTAGTGGAATGCTGACATGGCAGAATCTAGACCATTAAATCATTAAAGAATGGTTAAGATTTAAGGAAATCTATTTGGTAGAGTACCCTAGAAAATCTAGAGGATCTGAATCCCTGCCATCCCTAATTTGAAGTAGTGTTTGATGGTTGTGCATGAATATTGGCAAATAATATTTGGAATATGTATATAATAGAAAAAAAAAATGTTTGATTGATCATTAATACAAGAGTGTCTGAAGTTTTAGCTAGCCTAATCTGATCTAAAAGCCCAGCCAAGATGATTTTTACGTCCAACAAATAAGGTTCATTATTTTGAATGATTATTTCTTTCAATAGAGATGATTGATGAGTAAGTTTCCCCAAGAAGTCAAATATCATTTATTTGAGTTTCCTAAGAAATATTATAGTATTTATGTTCCTGTCATCCTCAGAAAACAAGAATTTTAATGTGTTTCAACTTTAATTCTATAACTCTAATTTAATTTGACTTTGGTCAAGAAAATGTAATTTTTAAAAATAAAAAATGTAATGTTTTAATTGCATATTTTCATTCTTCTAGTCTTAGAGAGTTGTTTTAAGCTTTTATATAATCTCTATTTGACGGGAATGAATAAAATTGCCTATGGTGCTTTGAGAAGAAGGATTTCTTCTATTTTAACTCTTCTCCTTGGGTGGCAAGTTTGGTTTTGTATTTGTTTAGTGGATTTCATTGACTAGTGATCTATTTCAGTCCTTATACTTAGTCAATTTTTTTGGGTGGTGATATTTGTATTGGTATTGTGTTTACTTTTTGGTGGTGAGCTTATTTATCATTTCATTTCTTTATTGTGTGTTTTGTTCACTTCATCTATCCAAAAATTATCCATCCAGCCATACATTTTAATTTCTTCATGTCGGTATTAGTTTGGTATCACCGTACTTCTTATCACTCACCAATGATGTGCCAAATAATGATGTCAATGTTTCAATAGTGAATTAAAGAACAAATTGTATTTGGGTTGCGCAGATGTGCCATAAACCGAGTTTGAAAATGTCAAATCTTTGAATAATACGTAGCTGTCAAACATGCTTTATATTTAAAAACAAAAAGGTTTATATTAATTAGCTTGAGTTTTTTTAACTCAAAAGGCATCTTCAACTCTTTTCAAGGGGACTATTCAAATACCATGTGTAAATACTACCTAGGATTTGTGCGCTCGGTCAGAAGTGATGTTATAACTTTCAACATCAGCCAATAGAACTAGTTAGCCCAAGTACATCTATAAAACCAGACACTATCCTACCCAAAACCAACAAATTCTTCATTCCCAAATCCCCAAACAATGTCTTCAAAGTCTTCCTCATCTCCTTCCAAACTCCAATCCTCTTCCAGTGATGACTCTCCCCCCACAGACCTCCCTTTAAAGCCAATCCCAGGCAACTATGGCAAACCCTTTTTTGGTCCCATCAAAGATCGTCTTGACTACTTTTACCACCAAGGAAAAGACACCTTCTTCCAAACCCGAATTCAAGAACACCAATCCACTGTCTTCCGAACCAACATGCCTCCAGGACCATTCATATCCTCCAACTCTAATGTCATTGCTCTCCTTGATGCTGTCAGCTTTCCCATCCTCTTTGACACTTCCAAAGTCCAAAAACTGAACGTTTTTGTTGGCACTTACATGCCCTCCACAGCTCTCACAGGTGGTTACCGTGTTTGTGCTTATCTTGACCCTTCCGAACCCAAACATGCCCTTCTCAAGCGCTTGATTTTCTCTATTCTCGCTTCTCTTCACGATAAATTCATCCCACTTTTCAGAAACTGCTTGTCTGAACTTTTCGTCAACCTTGAAGACCAATTTTCTGACAAAGGCAAAGTATACTTCAACACCATTAGTGACAAAATGTCTTTCGACTTTGTGTTTAGGCTCTTTTGTGATCAAAACCCTTCAGATACACGCCTTGGATCAAAGGGTTCGACAATGTCCGATAAATGGTTGTTCTTTCAACTTGCACCATTGATGACACTAGGGTTACCGAAGTTGTTGAACTTTTTCGAAGATTTACTACTCCATACATTCCCATTACCAGCTTTTCTTGTTAAATCTGACTATAATAAGCTTTATAATGCTTTTTATGGGTCCATGGTTTCGATTTTGGACGAAGCTGAGCAAAGTGGGATTAAAAGAAATGAAGCTTGTCATAATTTAGTGTTCATGGCTGGTTTCAACACCTATGGTGGATTGAAAACTTTGCTTCCTGCTTGATCAAGTGGGTTGGCTTAGCAGGAGAGAAGTTACATCGTGAGTTGTGTGATGAGATCAGGACCATTGTGAGAGATGAAGGGGGAGTCACTTTCTCTGCGTTGGAGAAGATGACTTTAACTAAGTCAGTGGTTTATGAAGCACTTAGGATTGAGCCTCCAGTTGCGTTCCAGTACGCTAAGGCAAAGGAGGATTTGGTGGTCCATAGCCATGATGCCGCTTTTGAGATCAAGAAAGGGGAAATGATCTTTGGATATCAGCCGTTTGCGACTAAAGATCCAAAGATTTTTGAAGATCCCGAGGAGTTTGTGGGCCATAGGTTTGTGGGAGAGGGAGAGAAGCTTTTGAAATATGTTTATTGGTCCAATGGAAGGGAGATTGATGATCCTACAGCGGAGAATAAGCAGTGTCCGGCAAAGATTTGGTGGTGTTGCTGTCTAGGGTAATGTTGGTGGAGCTTTTCCTCCGTTACGACACGTTTACATCGAGGCTGGACGTTGTTGTTGGGTTCATCAGCCACGTTTACTTCGTTGACCAAAGCCACGAGCATTTGATTTTGATCAAGTGGGAGCAATGGTCCTATGTGGAGAATAAGCAGTTTCCAGCAAGGATTTGGTGATGCAGCTGTCTAGGGTTTTATTGGTGGAACTTTCCTTATGTAATTGGATTTTTTTTTTTTTTTTTTTTTTTTTTGTCTTTTATTGACTTGTTGAAATTGGGAAACATATTTTTTTTAAAATTGTGTTAAAAAACTGTATATAACCATTTATTATATATGCAATTGGTTATTGTTTAAGGGACATGAGCGTGAAAATTTGATTTATATATAATTAAAAAAAAGTGTGGAAATTTAAAAATAGATGTCCTTTTCAAAATAGTATGATAGTTGAGCACCATTTGTTCAGAATGATAGTTGTTCTTGTCAAAATAATATGATCTTATCTCAAAGTTTTAAAATTTATTCTTTAGTATTGCTGTGTAGGATTAGGCAACTAGGGATAATCTTTTTATGTGAGTTTCTAACAGATCCGTGCAAAGGTCGTTGGGTTGGTATTTTCTTTTATTTTATTTTAGGAGCATCTCGTTGATTGGTACTTGTTCCTTGTTAAGGAAAAGCAACAATAGATTCCAAATTGGCTCATATGATGGTGCAAAACTAAAAAAATGGGTGGAAAAATTTTGGCTCGCTAGGCTTCAATTCCTAGAAATGTTTTGTTATAAGATTAATTTTGATGGAGCTGTATTTAAAAAGGAAAACAGTGCCGGAGTGGGGTGGTAGTAAGGAATGAAGCAGGTTTGGTCATGGACTCATGGCTTCCTTGTCCCAATATATTCCTCCTCCTTTCAAAATTATTGAGGTGGAGGCTCTGCAGGTAGCAAGACGAGCTCTTGAATTTGCTATGGAGATAGGTATCGATCGGGATATTTTGAAAGGAGATTCTTAGATCCTCATAAAAGCTGTGGAGAGTCGTAGCAGTTCACTAGCTAAGTTTGGCCATATTGCCAAAGATGTTTAATTAGTACCTTGCATATGTTTTTACATATATTAAATTTTCTCATGTACTAGGTATTGTAATACTGTTACTCATTCACTTGTTAGGCAAGCAGTTTTGTCCCCATATTTGTTAGTCTAGATAGAAGATGTATTATCAAATGTTGAATCTATATTTCAGACTAATTTGAATAGCCATACTTAATAAAATGCACTAAACTTCTTCTAAAATAAAAATAAAAATTAAATCAATTTCCAGTAGGAAGATGTCATGTATGTCATTTAATCCAACTAACCAAATAAGTCTCAGAATTCCACATAATAAAGATATATGTTATGTTCTTAACGGAGGTTGAAATCTAAAGTTTCAAACATCTTTGAAACAAACCTTTGTCAGAAAATGTTAAAGTGCTACGTCATGGCTTTTTATAAATGGTGGGTGTATAGGTGACTTGTCAATGTAACCCATGAGAAGCAAACTATCTGCAGACGTTAACATTCTCTTCAATCAATTGTGAAGAATTTTGTATTCTCTCCCTCTTTTTCATGACTTTTATTAACAACTGGAAAGCAAGTGGCTGCTATTCTGTATTCTTTTCTCCAGTCCCTTTATTGACGCTAAGGGACATAGTCACGTAGTCCGTTTCCCTCCTGAAGCTCTGTCTAGCTAGTCCCTTTTTTTAATCCCACGAGCTATAATTTTTGTCTTGAGTAATTTTAAGTTTTTGACTAAACAACTTTTTTTCATAACCAAGGAAGTTATCATTAAAGTAAAACCACTTTTATATGTTCACCATTAGCACCTCAATAATGCGTTTATGGGCAAAATTTCAGTACAATTTTCTTAGATGTTATACTTTAGCTTCTCTAATTAAATTCAATGGCATGATTGAATTGATTAATGAAATAAAAACAATGTTATCTTCTCTAAGGATAATAATATTTAATGTAGCCATGTGTTTAAATTTAATTAATTAAACAAAACTATGTGTAGTTTATACTACCGTACTTAAAAGATCTGTACATAAATTTTACCTTAGTTTATTTCAATTTATGCACAGCTTTTCGATATTTAATGTTTTTTTATAGACAATTTATTTTGAATAAAATAAACAAATGAAACCAACTGAACTTAATGAATCATACTTACGGAATGCCCAAAGACTAATCAAGAATGTTATTTATTTTTTACTTTTTTACAAATAGAAAACTACCTATATTTTGAGATGATCAGTTGGTTTTCATTTGGCTATTTTATTTAAATATAAATTTTATTAAAAAAGAGGTAAAATTTAAGTAAATTCCTTAGATATATATAGTATATTAAGTTTTTAAATAAAATTCAAACACATGGTTGTATTGACCAATAAAACACAAAAAATATTAAAATTTTCAAGAACAATTAAATTTAATACCATTTATTGGCAACGTGGTGAATCACATTTCTTGGAAACATGGCAATTCGCAATGTTAGTGGCTGCTTTAGTCATGTGTTGGCAATGGCAACTCTAGGTGAAACCAAATTTTGAACTTTAGCTTTTAGAAACCTTTATTTTTTTTTTTTTTTTTTTTTTTTTTTTTGAGAAGGAGATAATAGAAACCTTGTAGATCTAACGTTGTCAAATAGTTTTAACCATGCTTTTGAGGACCTCTTTCAACCTTTTGCTTTCTTCTTCTAATAAATATATTTGTACATACCATAATAATAGAAGTAGAGGAGAAGTCTTTTTTAAATTAAAAACAAAAAAACAAATTAAGAGATGTATTATCATTTTGTGTGCCCACCAATTGAAGGATCCAACTTTTATAATATAATAATAATAGATAGATAGATAACCAATCACTCTTTGTTATTCTCCCATAGGCATCAAAAAATGCCTCTTTTTGTGGAGAGACGAATCTCTTCCTTAGAAGGTATTTTCCACTTTAGGTGAAGACTCTCATAGATTTGTTCAATTCTACATTGAGAAGAGATGCCTCCCACCTTCGACTTATAAGCACTGGGCCTAAATAAAGGTGTACCATCGTGTGTGTGGTACACCTTCACTTAGGCCCAGTGCTTATAAGTCGAAGGTGGGAGACATCTCTCCCCGATGTGAAATTGAGCAAATCCGTGAGGATTTTCACCCAAAACGGACAATACCTTCTAAGGAAGAAGTTCGTCCCTCCACAATTATGAAAAAAAAGTTTGAGTGTAATTGAGTTTTGAATTTTTTTTTTAAAAAAAAATTAGGAAGAGTCTTTGTATTACTATTATAATTGCCATGGCCTTATTTTTTATTTGATAAATTATTAGTACATACATTGTTGCACGCAAAGTACAAACAAATCATTTTTTGAACTAAATTTGTGATTTCAAAACATAATTTCAATTCAAAAATTGAATTATGTTTTCCAAGTTTTGATAATATTCATCCTAAAGAAACGTTATTTTCACAGTTACAATAAAAATTGGAAGAATAAATTAGCACAAGTATATAAAATTGTTCTATAATTAAATAAATTGGCAGGTAGTTGATTTTCTACGTGGAGAATAAGCAGTTTCCAACGAAGAATTTGATGGTACGATTGTTTAGGATAATGTTGTTGGAGCTTTTCCTACGTCAAGACATATTTACGATTGAGATCTGAACGTTGTTGTTGGGTTTATCAGTCATGTTCACTTTGCTGATTAAAGCCATGAGCATTTGATTTTGGTCAATTATAAAACCTTCGCTTGTGTGTTTGGATTTTTATTGTTTTTGTTTTTGGTTTATTGTTGAAATTGATAAAAAAATATTTAGAAAAAAAAAATTAAGTGTTAAAAAAAACTGTATATAAGGTAAATTAAAAGTGAGGTTTAAAAACCATTTATTATATATGCAATTGTTGATTGTTTAAGGGACACATGAGCTTGAGAATTTAATTTATATAAAAAAAAAAGTGTAGGAATTTAAAAATAATTGTCCTTTTCAAAATACTGAAATAGGTTGCGTTTGGCATTGACTTAAAAAACCAGTTTTTTTTACTCTTTAATTTATTTTTGTTACTATTCAGCTTATTTTTGCTACTATTTATGGGACCGATGACACTTTTTGGTACTATTTATGAGTCCAACTGTACTATTTTAGCTACCATTTAACTTTATTTATAGTTCTTTCAACAACAAAAAAAAAAAAAATCAGCTCAATAAACTGTTACCAAATGGATTCTGTAGTATGATATTTGTACTTTTCAAAAGTGTATGATCTTATATCTCTAATATGAAAATTTATTCTAGAATATTATATAGCTGTATAGGATTAGGGATGATCTTTTTATGTGACTTTACAACAGATCCATTCAGAGACCGCTGGGTTGGTTTTTTTTTGGTGGAGAATCTCGTAGATTGGTACTTGTTACTGTTAGAGAAAAGCTACAATAGATCCCAAATTGTCTCGTATGATGAACAAAGTTTCTCTCCAAACTAGTTTAGAAAGAAACTCTACAAACTTATTATATATCTTTATATTGAGTGTGAATTTTGAAAATTAACTGTTAGATTGCATGTTGTTATTACGTCCTTAATGCTTACAAAATTTTAAGAAGATCAAAGATCAATTGCTATGTCATCAAATAAATGTTATAATTTCAAATTTTTGTGATCTAAAATTGTATATCAAAAATAAGTTAATTGATCAAATAGTAAATAATATCTAATTTGAACAAAATTTGATATGCATGTTAAGAACATAAGGAACATGAAATTCAACGGTTAGATTTTCAAAATTTACACTCAAAAAAGAAATATATGAGAAGTTTGAAGAGTTTCTCTCCAAACTAGTTTGGAGAGAAACTTTGTCCTCGTATGAAGGTGCAAAAATTTTTAAAAAAATGGATGGAAAAAGCTTGTCTCCTTGTGATTCAATTCTCAATACAAAAATGCTACGAGTCTTTGCAACGTATGGAACCAAACATAATTAGCCAAACCAAGTACGCTATCTGAATTGCATATGACATGGATGTATCTCATCTTCCTAATTGAGGTTGAAGCCTAAGATTTTAAACATGTATAGAACTAAATATTGTCTAAAATGAATTAGTGTATGGCATCACCTTTTGGAGGGAATGAAAATACTATTCCCTTATTTGAGTTTTAATAGAGGGAATATAATGTGTAGGAGGGAATATTTATTTTTCTATTTTCTTTCAAAACTTCAAATTTTCATTCTTCCAAAATTATGAGAAATTAGATTTAATAAAATTTAAACTAAAACTCTCAAAATACACTTAGGTGGAGTTTGGATTCAGCGTTTACAAGCTGCGTTTGCGTTTCCTGCATTTTTTTTTCCCAACTGAGCGCCTCTTGCACTATTCATTGTCCATGAACATTGTATTTAGGCATGTGAAATGTAACCTTTTTATTATTTTTTATTGTTTTTAGTTTTCAATTTTCAGCAAAAATAAGCAGTATCCAAACGAACCCTTAAGGTCTTATACATTTAACCCTTTATTTTAAAATAGAGATATTATAGATTGCAGTAATGTTATTATAAAAGGATTTTATTTAATTCGTTTTATCTTACTCTAAAACAAAATTACTTACGTGTTTATTCATTTTCGTTATTTTATTTTAAAACATTCAGATTATAAAAATTAACTCATTTTTATTACTTAAATTCATTTTATTTCATTCCTTTATAATTTTCTTATTCCATTTTTTCCTCAAAAATTTTATTATTTCATTTAACTTCATTTCTTTATGAGCTTCTAAACAAAGTATAAGAGTTTTATGACACAATAATGCTAGTTTCAAATCCCCAAGGAAACAAAGAGAGAAAGAAAATATGTAATATATATATATATATATATATGCAAATTTTTTTGATCCACCTCTTAAAATTGATGAGCTTGAGCCTTGAGTTGCGTGCCGCCCTCATTTTCAAACAAAGAATAATCCAAGAGTTTGTTATGATAAAGTGTTACGGCCTTATGGGCCTTATATCACCGCTAGAATTGTGCGGTCATGAAAGTCGGCGAGTAAAAGTCTAACTTTCGGCTTGTCACTACTCACTACATGGACAGAGGACAGGGCTTGTAGATTTGTTTGCTGACTTAAAAGAGGTTTTTGGTTTTATACCGCGTTTCCTCTTACCTTTCGATTAGAGATTAATCACTATTTATGACGGGTAGGTTTATAACGAGATAAATTGTTGGTTTAAGGAGTTTTTTTCAAAGTATTGATGCCTGAACTTGAACTAGGAAGCTTCTAGTCAAACCCAAAACAACCGCTTTGAGACTAAGTGCCCAATCACTTAGCCAACTCTACTGAGTTGACTACTAAATTGGCTTAAAAGAGGTTGCAGCTTTATATGACGTACTCTTTATTTTTTGTATTTTTTTTCATGACCCATGACTAGTGACCACAAAATTAGGTAAAAAGTATTTCTTGAGTTAATTATGAAAAAAAATTTGGGTATGATTGAGTCTTAAATTTTTTTTTTATTTAAGGAAGAGTCTTGTATTACTATTATAATTACCATGCCTTTATTTTTTATTTGACTAATTATTAGTAGATACATTGTTGCACACAAAGTACAAACAAATCATTTTCTGAATTGAAATTATGATTTCAAAACATAATTTCAGTTCAAAAACTAAATTATGTGTACCAAGTTTTGATAATATTCATGATAAAGAAATGTTATTTCCATAGTTACAATAAAAGTTGGAAGAATAAATTAATACAAGTGTATAAAATTGTTCTATAATTAAATAAATTGGTAGGTAGTTGATTTTCTAGTTCTTACAAACTATTAGCATACTTAAAAATAATGATGATTGTTAATTTGATAGTTAGGGGAGGATGGATTTAAATTCTTTATGACATTATTGAAAATAGTAGGATTTATCAACTAGTTGAGTTACAAAACTCTCGGTGTATTCATTTATCTAAGAGTAGAAAATTAACTTATCAATAGAAATAAAATAATAACCTTACTCAAACATGTTTAACCTCTAATATTTCTCGCATTATATTAACTTTAAATTAATTAAGAAATAATTTCTTATCTTGCTAAGGATTTTAACGGCATTAAACACCGAAAAGTTAGAAATTTTGTTTTAAAAAGCCCTTTGAGAAGGACAAGGACCACCCAGTAGGCCATTTCATTTCTTTTGTGAGCTCTTTAGACTAATGGAATTCTTGGGGGCTAGCTATAAATTGTTGGGACCAAACTTATATATATATATATATATATATATATATATATATATATATATAGGAGAAGAGGGTTAGGGTTGAGGGTCATGGGTGATGGGGGTATTTTTTACTAAGGTTCAATAATCCTAGGCATGCCATGCAAGGAAGTTGACGGTGCCTACGGGTTTATCAGTCCCACAAAAGCAGACGAAGGATCTAGAAAGACGACGTGAAAAGCAATGAAGCCACACTAAAACCCGATAGGGTAAACGAAAGGCCGATGGGGTGAATGAAAAAGCCGATGGGTCCAGCGTGTCCTTGCTTGGTCCTCATGAATTTTCATATAAGGAAACATCTTGCACATCACGCAAGATGAACCTACTACTGACTCATGTCTCCCTCATATGGAAAGATGCCTTACAATCTCGGAAACCCTAGTACCAAATCTTCTTCATAAGAAAAAATCCTCATTCTCAAGGGATCTTGATTCACCATTCACCACTATATAAGCACCAGATCCCCTCTTTTCCCAAGTACGCAAGAAATCCCTAGCTCTCTCACTATAGAGTTCTTAGGAATTTCTCATTCACTAACTTGACCTTTGGAGGGTCTTTGGGTGATACCACACCGGTGCCTTCTGTTTAGTCCTTCTGTTCTTATTTTGTAGGTACCCATTGGTGCAATTTAGAGCCCACAACTCACTGAAGATTTTAGAACATCATTTGTTGGGGCCGTTTGTGGGAAAGCAACAACTGTGATTGACCATATCACCGCTTCTGAGACAAAAGGGTTGCATGGTCCAAACATGTTGCTACCATAAACTAGGAAACAGGAAACCCCTCCAACGCCTTGGAAAGATAGGTGCAAACCCTAATTGCAGTGGTAGAACGACTCACCCAACACAAACAGGAGTTGGAGCAACAACTAAACCAAAGGAACGATCGACGCCAGGAAGGCCATGCGATGAGCGAGATGTCATCAAGCCGAATGGTAGTCATCTACCAACAAGGGACAAACAAGAAAAGGAAGACTAGGAAGAAAGCAACATTCCCAGCAGAAGGGACGGTCCGAAGGATACTAGCAGCCCCTTCAAAATGGAAGTCAATGTGATGTGCATGGCCCAAGATATGTAAATGATGAAGGAGATGATGGACGTGATGATGAATTCCATGAGGGGATGGGTATCTACCAATTTGGATGAGCTGATCCACCAAACTGACTTCCCATTCACTGCCTAGGTGACTTCCTTTCCCCCTCTCAACGAAGTTTTGGATGCCACAAGTGGAAGTGTATGACGGGTTAGGGACCCACTTAACCATTTAGAGTCAATCAAAACCCTCATGCATCTGCAAAGAGTTCCAGAAATCATGTGCAGGACCTTCCCTACCACACTAAAGAGGTCGGTGAGGCTATAGTTCAACAAGCTTACCCCAAACACAGTTTCCACCTTTAAAGAGTTGAGTGGACACGATCACACACTTTATTGGAGGGCGGAGACATAGAAGATCCTTTGCAACCATATTGAACATTAAGCAATGGGAAGATGAAGGCTAAGGTCATACATAATCCATTTCCACAAAGAGACTCTCTTGATTGACAAAGGCGACGACAAAGTCATCGTCACTGCCTTCACCAGTGAGTTGCAACCGAGAGAGTTCCTCTTCTCCATTTACAAGAACAAACTAGAGACAATGGCCAAAACTCTATATAAGGCCACGAAATACATGAATGCTGAAGATGCAATGATCACCCGGGGGGACAAACCGAGAAAAAGGGAAAGGCAGGATGACCATCGTTCAGACAGAGGAAGAAAGTTAGCTCAAATGAGTGACCAAAAGGACGATAGGAGACCAAAACCCCCGTCGGGAAGGATGATGAATTTCACCCCCTTGAATGCCTCGTTGGATCATGTCCTTATGCAAATAAAGGACAACGCGGCACTAACGTGGCCAGAAAAACTGAAGGGCGACTTGAACAAAAGGCCCAGGAACAAGTAGTGCCCCTTCCACCGAGACCATGGACACGATATTTCCGAATGCTTTGATCTCAAGCAATACATCGAAGCCCTTATTAAGTAAGGGAAGTTGCCACGGTTTTTCAGGGGTGGAGAAAACCCGCAAAATGACCCGAACCCAACCGGCAAGCCTAGGAAAGACCTAGAACCTCGCTTCGAGTGATAAGGGTAATCGTGGGAGGAAACACTATGGCAGGGTCATCTAAGAAGGCAAGGAAAACATACTTATGTATGGTGCAAAGCGTTTAGATTTTTGGATGGCCTCTTAAAGCAACCAGGGTTGACAACCCTGCCATAAGCTTTACAAAAGAAGATGCTAGACGACTACACCACCCTCATGACGATGCCTTGGTAATTACCTTGTCAATTGCAGATTTCAATACTCGATGGGTGCTAGTAGATAATGGGAACCCAATGAATATCCTTTAACCTGCATTCCAGCAAATGGGGATCGACAAAGAGCATCTCCTACCCGCGGACACACCTTCAGTCGGATTCAGTGGCACCAAGGTCTTTCTTGTGAGAACTATCACCTTGCCAGTAACCATTAAGGCATATCCTCAGCAGCTCATTAAGGAAGTCAATTTTCTAGTGGTTGATTGCTCATTTGCCTACAATGCCAACATTGGCCGACCTATGCTTAATGCTTAAAGGGTGGTCACATCTACATACCACCTACTGGTGAAGTTTCCGACAGAGTAAAAGATAGGAGAAATGCAAGGGGAGCAAATGGCCTCCCACAAATGCTACATCGTCTTGCTAGAAATGGATGATCACTTACAAGCTATGAACATCGAGGAAAGGAGAGTTGCAGTAAAGCCAACAGAAGACCTAGAAGAAATCTCCTTGGAAAACAACATCCCAGGCAGAGTCACTCGTATCAGCACGTAGGCTAACCCTTCTCAAAGAGCTTGCCCTCTTCCTAGAAGAAAATCCAGATGTCTTCACTTGGAGCCACGAGAACATGCTAGGGATCAATCCGAATACCATGGTCCATAAGCTCAAAGTATGCCCATCCTTCCCCCCAGTTCGAAAGAAAGAAAGGGTCTTCGCCCAGGAAAGAGACAAGGCCATAGTCGAAGAACTACGTAAACTGCTAGAGGCAGATTTCATCCAGAAAGTCTACTACCCCAAATGGTTGGCCAACGTAGTTATGGTAAAAAAAAGTGAATGGTAAGTAGAGAATGTGTTTAGATTTTACTTACCTAAACAGAACATGCCCTAAGGACAGCTACCCACTCCCATGCATCAACCTCGTCGTAGACTCTACAACGGGCCACCAGCTTCAAAGTTTCATGGACGCCTTCTCCAGGTACAATCAAATCAAATTGGATGAAGCAAACTAAGAGAGGACCTCATTTGTCACAAGCCAAGGACTCTTCTGCAACAAATTGATGCCGTTTGGACTAAAGAATGCAAGGGCAACATGCCAAAGGCTTGTAAACAAGATGTTCACCAGCAAATAGGGTGAAATGTGAAAATGTATGTAGACGGCATGCTCGTGAAAAGCGCACAAGAAGTTAACCACTTAGACCACCTTTGAGAAACATTTGATACCCTTTGCCTGTGCAATATGAATCTCAACCCCAGTAAGTGTGTGCTCGGTGTGGTGTCAAGAAAATTCTTGGGCTTTATGGAATTACAGCACGATATGGAAGCTAATCTTGACAAAGTTCTGGCAATAATGGAGATGGCTCCTCCAAAAAACGTTAAGGAAGTGCAAAGCCTGAATGGTAGGGTTGCAACTCTTAACAGGTTTGTCTCCAGAGCAATAGATAAGTGTTTGCCTTTCTTCAAGGTGCTAAGGAAGGCTTTTGAGTGGACTGTCGAGTGCCAGAGGGCTTTTGAGGAACTGAAGACATACCTTGCATCCCCACTATTGCTCAGTCCATCCAAAACCCGGTGAAGAGCTCTTCCTCTACTTAGCCATTTTCCCCAACAATTGTTAGCTCTGCTCTTGTACGGGAGAAAGACTGAGTACAGTTACCCGTTTACTACACTAGCCGAGTGCTCTAAGGAGTTAAAGGAAGATATCCTCTAATGGAGAAGCTGGCCTTCGCACTGATCACATCTACCCAAAAACTCAGGCCGTACTTCCAAGCACACGTCATAATGGTCCAAACAAACAAGCCGCTGCAGAAGGTAATGAACAACCCAGAGTCAGCAGGGCAGCTAAAGCTATGGGTGATAGAACTCGAAAAGTTCAACATCCAATATCGGCCCATGATTGCGGTCAAGGCATAGGCTTTAGCTGACTTCATTTTTGAGTTCACAACAAAAGAACATGAGAAGGTGGAACGATGGAGTGGATGATATGGCCGAATAATTCGTTTAATCAACTTGCCGGAGGATCTAGGGTCTTGCTACAGTCGCCAGAAGGAGATGCCGTAGAGTGTACGGCCCGTCTCCAATTCTCAACAACCAATAATGAGGCAGAGTACGAAGCGGTCCTCTCAAGCCTCGATTTGGCTAAAGCAGCAGGGGTTGTGTTAGCGATCAGACATTGCGATTCGCAGGTTATTTTCAGGCACATCAATGGTAACTACGAGGCAAAATGGGAATAGATGAAAGAATATTTGAGCATGTTCAAAGGAAAGATGAGTGAGGGATTCTCAGCCAAGTTTGTGTAGATCCCAAAGGAAGAAAATGAGTAGGCAAACTAGTTTGCCAAAGTTGCATCCACAAAGTATACAGACGTCACTAATCAGGTACTATCCTTTGTCCAATCTTCCCCTGCCATTAACAAAGTGGAAGTACAGGTGATCCCTCTAGGAATCGACTGGATGACGCCAATCATATCCTACCTTAGGAATGGGACATTGCCAGAAAACCGCAACGTTTTCAATAGATTGAAGGTACAATCGTCAGGTTTCGTAATGATTGGGGATGTCCTGTACAAAAGGGGTTTCTCCCGTTCGTATCTAAGGTGTCTAACCCCTGACGAAGCAGACTATGTCATGAGAGAAGTGCACGAAGGAGTATGTGAGAACCACTCTGGGCATGCTCACTGGTTCACAAGTTGATACGGGTCGGATACTACTAGTCCACTATGCATAAGGACACCCAGTCCTACGTAAAGGCGTGTGACAAGTGTCAATGCTTCAATAACATCATATGACAACCATCGGAGGAACTTACACCAATGAGCGCCCCTTCGCCATTCGCCCAATGAGGATTGGACATAGTAGAACCCTTCCCTATTGCGATATGGCAGCTCAAGTTCCTTATTGTAGGAAGCAACTACTTCACCAAATGGGTCGAGGTAGAACCATTGGCCACTATCACGAAGAAGAATGTCCAAAACTTTGTCTAGAAAAGCATCATTTACCACTTCAGAATCCCCATAGTCTTTGTCTCTGATTATGGAAAGCAATTCGACAATGATGCATTCAAGGATTTCTGCCAATAGTTAGGAATCAAGAACTACTACTCCTCTCTCGCTCTCCCCCAGGCCAACGGACAAGTTGAGGTTATGGACCAACCCCTGCTCAAGAAAATTAAGACTCAGCTTTATGGGGCACAAGGTATATGGCTAGATAAGATACCCAGCATCCTCTAGGCATATAGGACAACGACCCACACACCTACAGGGGAGACACCTTTCCGCCTTGCGTTCAAGAACAAAGCTGTCATCCCAACAGAAGTTGAACTGACCAGCTATCAAGAGTCCCACCATAATGAAGAAAAGAATGAAGAAGGGATGTGCCTACAGTTAGACCTTCTTAACGAAGTCAGAGCAACGATAGAACAAAGGATGACTCGTTATCAGGATCTGATGGCAAAACACTACAACCCCAAGGTCAAGCCTGGTCATTTTCAGGTTGGGGACCTGGTTCTAAGGAAGGTAACAGCGGCCACTAGAGATCCCGTACAAAGTAAGTTAGGCCTCAACTAGGGGGGGACTTTACAAGATTGTCGACTGTCATAGAAAGGGGACCTACTATCTACAAACCCTCGATGGATAAAGGTTCCATCACTCATGGAACATCGAGCACTTGAGGAAGTACTACCAGTAGTAGACAAATGCAACTTATTTTATAGCTTCTTTTATTTTCATATCAGAATTGAGTGTCAAGAGATATTGAAATTTTAAGGATGTTAAGTTTCTTTTTAGCTCTTTTATTATTAATAAGACTTGGACAAATTATCAGAAATGTTGTTCTACTCTCTACCCTTTAGTGAATCATTTAAATTATAGTCCTACCTACAAGGTGGCAAATGACCAAGGATACTAATAGGTACCTGGTCTAAAAAATTACATTAAGTCCTACCTACGAGTTGAACAAATGACCAAGCATACTGATGGGTACCTAGTTTCACAAATTATACTAAGTCCTACCTATTGGGTGGAAAGACGACCAAGGATACCAACGGGTACCTGGTCTCAAAAATTAACCAAGTCCTACCTATGGGGTGGAAAAACGACCAAGAATATCGACGGGTACCTGGTCTAAAAAATTATACCAAGTCCTACTTATGGGGTGGAGGGATGACCAAGGATACCGATGGGTGCCTGGTCTCAAGTTATGTTAAGTCCATCCTACAGGGTAAACGTACAACTCAAGATACCGACGGGTACTTGGCCTAAAGAGAACCGCTAAGTAAAACATGCAAAAATTGCTGCAAAATGAACGAATAAAATAGAATGTCGATGGGGGCATACACAATTATAATAATAAAATGAAACAAGAATAAAACTAGTAGATAAACACCTAGAAGGGGAAATGTTTTTACATAAAGGCCCAAAAGAAGGGGCATCCACTATTGTCTTAGAAACAAACTTATGAAAAGAAATAAGGTAAAAATACAACTTAAAAAGAAAAGGGAAAAATCAAGACAGAGGAACACTGGATGAGTCATTTGTGGTAGTCGGGCCCACAGGAGCTGCCGGACCTTTGGGGGCAGGCTAAATGATGACCTCAGCATTAGTATCTTTTACCTCCTACTCAATGGTGTGGACAGAGTCGTCGGTCTCATCACTGACGGTGTTATCTCCCTCAGAGGTCAGCGGGACAGTGTCATCTTTGGCGATCTGGGACAAATCCAAATCAAGGTAGACGGCTCCAACTTGTTTTAATAAATTGTCAAACTCGTCACCAGAAAAGACACCGCACACATCAAAGAAGGGTTGAGAAACCGGGAAATCTGCCATGGTGTCAGCCATGGCCTTGTCCATTTGCTTGCAAAGAGTAGCTAACTCCGTTATCAGGTTGGTCTCGCTTTCTCTGCCTTCTCATGATGATGGGTCTCCTCTGCAAGCAATGCAAGTTTGGCTGTCAGCTCTTTGTTAGGGTATGGACAGCCTCCTTGTACTGGTCCCATTCATTGTTCTCAATCTCTTGACGTTTATGGAACCGTCGAATCACCCCATCGTTGGCCACACACTAGTCCTGTAGGGCCTTCATCCGTACCAACACTTGAAATAAAATCAGCGATTAGAACGAGAATACAAAAATCATGAAGTACCATAAGTAACAGAGGCATACCCTAGACAGGTCGTAGAGACCAGAAGCCTCCAAGTCCTCTGAGGAATGCTCACCACAGGATCCAAGTTTGTCTCCTTGATGATCGAATTGACCATCTCAACAGCATAATCCTTGTGAGTAACCAGCCTTTGAATGGGGTCAAAGATGACGTACCCCTTTCCTGTCATTAAGCCCTTCCCAATTCTATGATAAGGGGGAAAAGGGGGTGAAGGAAACTTTTGCTATTTTTCCCTAACAAATGGACCCGTCACCTTCTTAGGCGGAAGGTTGTCCTTGGCATTGTTTTTTTTCTAGGACAACCTTAAAGGCCACCTTGGAGGTCGACCTCGAAGCCTGCCCTTGCTGTTTGCGTGTAGCGGTGGATTTCCTCACTAATGCCCTCTGTTTGCTAGCGTCCATTTTTGCAAAAAATACAATGGAAGGGTTTAAGATCATGGTAGATATACTAGAAAGGGGTAAGTAAGCATAAAACTTTTGGCGATGAGTGTACGCGTGCAACCGACAGGCTATTGGCGTCGGCACCAGACCACCACAGAAGGCGTGGAGAGTATTAAGGGTCACCAGATATTTCCATTTCCTCTGCTTGAAGGGAATCTCCAAGACGAGTCTAATAAAGCTCTCCTGCTCGTTAGTAATCTACAGATGGACCTAGGCTGAAAGCAAAAACAAGAGGTGTTAGATGCATAACAAAAACAGACGAGGTGGAGATAAGAAAATGTAGATGGCACACCTGACTCCCTCACAATACCCCAAGTATTATCAAACCCATCGGGCATGCTGTCCCACTCCTCAAGACTACACACCCAATCCGTCCCTTGAACAAAAAAATATTTGTTCTTCCAGTTTCTATTTGAATAAGGCATATTCGACACCAGCCTAAGTGACATCTTCCTTGCTAAGAAGTGATAAATATGCTTTGACGAGGAGATCTGTTGAGGCTTATGATGGTAGAAGAACTCGTGAAGGGTAAAGCGATGATTGCCACCACGTAGCTAACTCCATATCACTTCAGCCCTTAGGAATATCCTCCGCGCATTAGGAGCTATCTAGCTGACAGATAACCCAAGATAATTAGCCAGCTAAAGATGTAGATTTATCAGCAGTAACCTCAGACCCGCAGCAATCATGGCATCATACATGCCAACAACTACTATCTTTCCCGAGTAACACTTCTCAAATTTCCTCAGTAGATAGATGGGAATGTTAACAAGGATTTGGAAACGGTTGTGAAGTTTGTTGAAGACATTAGGGGACATAGTCGAGTGGAAATCATTCACCGTCCATATAAGAGGAAGGATGAAGGGCCTAGGGCCATCGTCATCCACTCAGCGCCCCAACTCCTCGTCGCCCTTTCCTTCGTCACCTTCCTCATCATTTTCCTCTCTTTCTCCTTCTTCCTCTCCTTCCTCATCCTCGTCACCCTTTGCCTCCCCCTCATGTTCTTCATACTCCTCCTCTTCCTCCTTAACAAAGGAGTGAGCAGACAGTTCCCTTTTTGGGGACTAGGATACATCCTCCTTAGGCTCTCACCTAGACGAATAGACTTCATTGTAGCACCCTCATGGATTGACAATGATTGTTCACTCATCGCTTCTTTATCACCTGACATCTATTTACCTACAAGCGACAGAGGTATTCTAAGAACTTATTTGACGGGTTTCTATATAGGTGACAACTAGCTAGAAAAATAAATAATTAAAAAGAGAAAGAAAAGGGAAGGGAACTTACAAGAAAAGTGGACGGCCCTTTGAAGTGATAGTTCCCTCGAGAATGATGGAGTGAACGTAGAGGACAGATGCTGTTAGATGATGGATTGACGCAAATGCTTTGGTCTCAAAGATATCAAATGATGGAAATAAAGTAAGTAAAATGACTAAAGGGGAGGGACTATTTATAAAGAGAAAGGGCGCGATATACAAAGCGACACTCATGATTGGAAACAAGGCCAACTAACGAGTGCCACGTGTCACCTCACATATTAACCAAGGGCTACCTATGCCATTTACTACTGACTCATGTCTCCTTCATATGAAAAGACACCCTTCAATCTCAGAAACCTTAGTACTAGATCTTCTCCATAAGGAAAAATCCCCACTCTCAAGGAATCTTGATTCACCACTCACCACTATATAAGCACCCAACCCCTTCTTTTCCCAGGTATGCAAAAAATCTCTTACTCTCTCACTATAGAGTTCTTAGAGATTTTTTATTTACTAACTTAACTTTCGGAGGGTCTTTGGCCGGTATCACATCAGTGCCTTCTGTTTGGTCCTTCTATTCTTATTCCGCAGGTACCCATTGGTGCGATTTGAAGCCCACAACTCACTGAAGAATTTAGAACATCATTTATGGGAATTAATTGAAATGGAGTAATAATTGTTGCACACAATATATATATCTACACACATTACATGCAACAGAAATTACCAACTAAAATGAATTTAAATTGAGGTGGGTATTGTCCTCGTTAAACAAGGACATATTATATTTAGAGCAAGGAGGGCATTGCCCCACCAAAAACTTTTTAAAAAATATAAATACTAGAAACAAGTACTTGAGATGCATGGATTAATAAAAAAAAACATATATGAACAAAAAAAAAATTGAAATTAAATAATAAAATAGATAATAAAAAAACTAAATTTGTAAGGAGATATGTACATTGTGTAAAACCAAATTTTTTATTAAAATAAGAAATTATAATATATTATTATTAAAATTAATAATGGAAAATTTTAAATTTCTTTAAATATACGTATATAGTTCAATTGAAGTAGTATTCTAAATTATTTTGGTAATTGAATTTAAATGAGAGTAAACTATGTTAGTATTGAAATGGTATTTATAATGAATCATATAATGAAATTATATCCTAAAACTTATAAGTTATAAGACCTACATTTAGCTACATAGTGCAAGCACTCTGTATAAGACCCAACTTTTATTCTTAAAACAAAAAATTATGGTAGATAATTAAAATGATATAAAATAAATAATAAAAATACAAAATGAATAAAATAACTTATTTGATAGCTCCATATGCTTTTTGCTTCTTCTTCTTTTCGGTAATGTGCTTGTGTGTATCTTTTTGAAGCTTCCTTTTTTTGCAAGATTAATTGTATTTTTGCCAAACTTTAAATAAATAAACTTTTGAGTAAAAAGCTAGGAACTTCGAACGCTATTTTTAGAGAGAGAAAATTTTATAATGTATTTCACAATTATTAAGATAATAAGTGGTGATTAGTGTAATGTGACTCTTCCATTAACATTACATTTATTATATATCAATCATATCATATTACATCAAGCATTGTGACTGTCGCCCCCAACAAAGCCTAATCCAAAGTTTGGTCTGCTAAGTATTATGGCAGCATGGCTTGAATTATGTTGACATGAAATTCTGGCTAGCACAAGGCCCATTTTGGCTTTTGCTGATTTAATTTGATTTTGATATCCAAGGCAAAAGGCCAATTGAGCAAATGACTGCATTCAAAGCCTCTGTTTCTTTTGTTGGGTACTTTTGGGCCTTCTGTTAGTGATGTCACAGTGCTCAAAAGGCAAGAACTGATGTTTGAATTATTCATATTCAGTAATGTTTGAATTATTCATTTATTTATTTTTGGTTTGGACTTGGATGTGGGAGCCTTTTCACTGGGGAGGTTCATTGACTAAGGCCCAAAGATAAGCGAATAAGGTAGGACTTAAAGGTAATGCAAACTCAATTGGAGGGTTGAGTGGACTGCTTGTGGCCCAAACTCTTAGGGTTTGAGTTATGGCCCTTTTCTCATAGTTAGGCCTTAGTGTTGGACAGTTGGGTTCTAATAGGGCAAAGGATAATAGGGACCCTCCAAATTAAATTTATGATTTGTCGAGTTTCACTCCATTGTTGTATGTCGCCTGATAGAGAAAGTATTTTGTAAGACGATCTTGTACAACAGTTCCCTCATATTTTGTGGATTCCTTGCAAGTTGCAACTAAGGAACCCATATATTGTGAGAGGGGTGTTGTTTTGGCCATTCAACCGGTCTTATTAGATAATTATTAAATGCAAATTGGGATTCAAGCCCAAAATATGAGGTGAAAAAAGGCAACGAGGCTTATTTTATTTAATCATTTTTCAATTAATGAAGTTATTCTTGGGTTTGAGCTTTATTTATATATGATTTGAAATGATTTGGTGAATTTATTTCAAATTTATAATATATAGTTTTGTTCGAGCAAAATCTTCAAAAGTTAAATCATTATGTTCTTCTGAATTTATATTAATAGTGATCCTTTATATTTCTTGATTTTAAATCTCCAAATCCAAACACAATCTTAAGGAATTTTTATGGAAATTCATAGTTTTAAAATTTTATACTTCATTGAGGCATAAATTTGACTTGGCTTACCCATAAAGACACAAGCTACCTGATTTTTTATTTTTTTTTAATAAAGATTCATTGAATAAAATGAGTAATGTTAAGAGCACAAATTTATATATATATATATATATATATATATTATATATATATATATATATATTTTTTTTTTTTTTTTTTTTTTTTTTTTTTTTTTTTTTTCATGTTGATGTTATAAGAAGTCACTTTATATAAATGTACTAACATGACTTTTTATTAACATCAAATTATGGTTTGTCATCACAATAATAGTTTTTTTTTTTTTTTTTAAATGTCCCTACTCTACTCTCCCTAGTAGACACTGGTACTTGGACATGGCGAAGTACTAAGGTTTCCTCATAAGTCATCCAACTGATGAAATTAAATATACATAAACGATAATATATAATAATATGCCCTGTATTTCCTACCTTGATCACTTCTCAACCACAAATTTTCTTTTAAAAAAACGCAGCAGGATGGATTGGAGCGGACTATTCTTTTTTTGCAATTAAAAAAAAAATAACAACTATTTTACATCACTAGTGATATGATATATTTGTGATTGATACATAATAGATATGTTATAAATTTTTTTTGGAAAATATTGATATGTTATAATTGATATATAATAAAAAATAATATTAATGAACTTCAGTGAATCTATTTTTTACTACAAGATAGAAAAATCAGGTGACTTAAAAAAAATTAATAGGATAGAATTTTAATTTATAATGCTTGTTCTATAATTGATAGAATTTTTTTTTTAAAGAACCCACAGCGGAAGGCATTTTCGAATCCTGTTGAATGAAACAAAAGATATTATTGATAAATAAAAGTACATCATGTTCATTAACCAACTAGAATGAAAAAAAAAAAAAAAAAAAAAAAAAAAAAAAAAAAAAAAAAAAAAAGAAAAAAGAAAGGAAATAACAACACATTCAAAATTGAAAGAAAGTGACAGATTTATCTTACAGATGATTTCTAATGAAACATTTTAAGAGATTAATTAGGGTTCTCCTTTATCTCCTGCACCCATTCGTAGGGTGGGGAGAGGGGACATGAAAAGAATTAATTATGAAGAAATTACTTAGGCTTCCTAATGCTCAGGGACGAATTCAAGATTTTAAACTAGTGGAGTCAAAGTATAAATGAAAAAAAAAATCTCAAAATAGATATCCATATAGTATTAAAATTTTATAAATACTCAAAATCATTATTTCTAAATACATTAAGATGCAATTATTTATCAACAAGACAAAGACAAAAACAAAATAATGGTTTTTTTAATACTAGGATGGCTAGGATTTTGTTGTTGCTGAAATTAGAGCATTTACAGTGGCAGTGCTAAATATTTTAGCATTTAGCACCTCAAAAATGTACTTTATCTATTTTATTATCTCACTTTACAATACACTCAATATCAAATGTTTTATTTTTTTATCACTTCATTTAAAATAATATAAACAACTCATTAAAATAATAAAGGAAGAGAGAGAATTTGAATTTTTTTAATTGAAGGAAGAGATATAATCTTAATAAAATATTATATTTGATTTTTAACAACTTACTACAATCAACTGATATTTATACTAGTTTACTATAATCGCAAAAAATTTAGCTTTAAATTATCCAATAACACATAATTTTTTGATTCTTTGATAGTAAAATAGTTTGTTTTTTTTTTGTTGCTAAAATACAATCATTATTGTGAATATTTTTATTGTTTTTATCAAATTTTTAGATTAAATAGTTACTGTTAATTAGATTTATTGAGAAAAAATAGAACCCAATTACAAAAATAACATAATAATAACTACAAAAAAAAAAAATGTTTGGACCCAGGGCCAGGGGTCCTGCCCTACTTGGGCCCCACCTGGGTCCGTTCCTGCTAATGCTTCTTGTGCTCAATACTGATAAACTTTACAATAATTAAATGATGATGAACAATTTGAACAAGTCATAAACTTTGTTTTAGCGAAAAAAAAAAAAAATCATAAACTTTGTGTTTGTAGATAAAATCTGCCGAGAGGGTTGGAACAACGATTCTTGTGCTTTGAATGGTACCGACGTCTATGACGTCGGTACCAGTCAAAAAGAAAAAAAACAAATGGTACCTACCGACGAAAAAAGAACACAGACACACACGTCTATGACATCATTGGTTGGGTATCTATGGCAAGTGGAAGCTTGAGAGTGAAGAGTGGAGATTGAGTACGCGTGTCACTCTTTATATAGAAAGCTACAAATTAGATTCTCTCTGTTCACACTCACGTCTAGACAGTCACTTCGATGTTAAATCCGACAGTCAAATATATACTCACTCTGTCTTTCTAGTAATCTCCGCATCTCTCTCTCTCTCTCTCTCACAGAGATACCCAGAAAGCAAAAAAATAAAAGAAAGAAAGAAAGAACTCAGATTGATTTAGTACAATGGCGAAGACGGGCTACATAAGAATGAAAACTGATCAAGATCTATTAAACTCTGACGTGAAAGATCTTGCAAACGCTGTTAAAAAGATAGCCACCCATGTCATCAAGCTTGGAAGCCTAGGCTTTGGCACCACCTTTCTTGAATGGCTCGCTGCTTTTGCTGCCATGTAAATATATATTACTCTCTCTCTCTCTCTATTCTGTTAATCCTATTGTTTCACAGTTTTATGATCTTTTTCTATATATACAAATGACTTTTGGATCAAATTAAAGGCTCTCTTTCTTTTCCTTAATTTAATTTTATGATGATAGATGGATATAAAGTTGATGTTGAAATGTTTAACAAATGCATGTCTTTTAGCTTTTCTGACAATCTTTCTTCTTCTTTAATACTAGTAATAACTAATGAATAAGCATAAGCATGTGGGTTCAATTTTCAAACCAGTTATCATGATCTCTTATAAAACAAGATCTAGCTTTTAAATTTTTGGGACATTATTTGGTGATTTATCAGTAGAGGCTTTCTCTAAGTCTTCTTGAACATTTCAGTGGATATTTAGGAATGATGATCAATTTAATTGGAACTTACAGACATCATTAATTAATTTTTTTTTAAAAAAAAACAGAGAGAAGAAGAGGAAATGGTTTGGGAATTATCTTGTTAAAGTCAACTCAGTGTATTTATTTCTTTTTTTTTTCATTTTTCATTGAATTTAGCTTTTACTTCTTGTTTAATTACTATGATTTGTTCATGAGATGTGTTGAATTTGAAGGGATCATTTACTTTATTATCTTTGGTATAAATGTGATCTACTAGTGGAGACTCAATATGCATTCTCTCTTCACCCATGTTCGATTGGGTTGTTTGTAGTTTCTATGATGAATTTCTGATTCTAATGGGATCAAGGGACACACACAGCCGCACACTTTACTCCCTAATTGATCTATGTTTTCTCAACTCTGCATTTATTTCACTTCAGATTAGTTGAGAGCATTTATGTATTGGACCTGTGGCAGTGCCATTGTATTGGGAGTTGTTACATGTCCTATTACTAGCGTTGGCATTTGATGTGCTCGCCAAGAATAATGTGGACCACTAAACTCGCAGTATGCTTATTTATTTTCACAAACTTAAAAACAATAAAGCCAATGCTGGGTCATCACCATGAGGGTTTTTTACTAGAATGAATAGCATCACAATGAGACAACTAGATATGAGATTAAACAGTCTATGACCACAACTTTTGTGCCACAATTCTGATGTGGTTAATTGCGAGTGGCTGGCTACTATTTTTTCTCCATCATTTACAATCAATTAGATTAGAGTTGTGGCACAAAAGTTGTGTTAAAAGACTTTCTTATGATCAAATGTATTTTTTGAAAGGAAAACTTTATAAGAACATCAATTTGATCAATGAGTATACTTTTGGTCATTTACTGCAGCAAAAACTTTTCTTCCTCTTGCTACACCCCATCACATGATATTTTTTCTAGTCTATATATATATATATATATTTCGTAATTATTTTGTCCGGTTAATAGATCTTGGGTAACTATACTGTTTTATAGTATATCATGCCTGTTATTATTTGTGTTGGTCATAGAGTTTAGTGTGGCCTAATCGATTTACTTCATATGCTTGCTGTAGTTATTTGTTGATCTTGGACCGAACAAACTGGAAGACAAACATTCTTACATCTCTGTTGATCCCATACATCTTCCTGAGTCTTCCTTCACTACTATTCAACATACTCAGGTGATAAATTGAGGAACCACTGTTTTCAATGACCTCAACCTGTATATGCTTTCATGCTACTTAATTTTTTGGTCATGCAGGGGAGAGATTGGGAGATGGATTGCTTTCATTGCTGTTGTGTTGCGCCTTTTCTTCCCAAAACATTTCCCAGGTATTATATAAGTCTTAGTTACTGTTGATTGATCATGTTTATGCTTAAATGCTTTTAACTAATGCAATCTATTTGAATCTTACTCGTAATTTTCTGACTGAAACTCTTACCTTCCCATCTTCATTTAGTTGGAATATACAAGTATCTCATTTTACATTTGCTTTCTTACACATCTTATGTTGTGCCCAGGCAAACATTCATTTGCTATCACTACCAGCATGATATCTGCTATCCAACCAAATAATCATAATCAACCAAATACTTTTCACCATCGATTTACTGACTATGACTGTAACTGCAGAGTGGCTGGAACTTCCAGGAGCTTTCATTCTTCTGACGGTGGTAGCCCCTAGTTTACTTGCAGACACCGTAAGGGACAGCTGGGTTGGTGTGTTAATATGTCTTGCTATTGCATGTTATTTGCTTCAAGAACACATCCGCGCATCTGGTGGGTTCAGAAATTCTTTCACAAAAGCCAATGGTCTGTCAAACACAATTGGAATAGTCCTTCTGTTTATATATCCAGTCTGGGCACTGGTACTTGATGTGCTATAGGTGCACTCTTAGGAGCATATGATTGTTTTGGTGCTTGCAATTTTAAGAATCTTTATCTTCGTGCCATTATTTTATTAAGACCTACAAATTCATTGCCACTGTTCTGTTACATCTGTATAATTGTGAAAGGAAAACTTGTCTTTTATGCTGTTGAATTTGTGAAAGAATTGGCACAATGTTTCTGTTTTTCTGTCCTGTCTGGACTTTCTACTTGACTTCCCATTGGTGCAGTCATGGTAGCATGTGAATTGCTTTTGAAGCTTGCAAATTTTTATCAACTGCTTGTTTGTGTCGTTCTTTGGTTAAGCCTGACAAGTTCAGCAACATTGTCATGTTACTTCGATATGTTACATCTTTCATCAGCTCCAATTAAAAGAATGGTCAATACGGACCTTGTGGAATTCCTGTATCGCCCTTACATGTAATATAAAACCTTATGTTCTAGTGATCCATTCAGATTGTGGTTATTCTAAAGAACCTTGTGTAAGTCTTCTAGGGGCTGCATGCCTTACAGGTATCGAATCACTAGTTTTCAGTAGGCTGATTAACAATGGTAGGTACCAAGATAGAACTCAAAAATCAAAATGGAGGATACCATCAGATTTGCCAGCAATATTTTTCTCTTTTGATCTGTTGAAGGCTCAGCTTATGGACTACACAATGAAGGTAGCCTCTTATTTCCATTAAACCTCTGCAATCCTTGATGAAGGCAGGATTTGATCCAAGTTTGATCCCCGCTAAGAGACTTTACTAGTCAAACCAATTATTACCTCTAAACTTTCATGTTATTGTTGCCATCATATGAAGTTAATTTTCCTCGTATGAGCTTGTGTTTTGGGAGGTAAACTTGATCTTGAATCTTCCTCAGGCATATGCATAGCACAGAGAACCACCATAAAACCTGGTTGAATCAAACGTCAAACTTCTTGATAGTGGTGCTCGATTTGTCAAACAAGGAAAGAAAATTTGAGGCCCAAAAATTGAAGAATATCAGCTATTTAATTTCTGGCAAAAAGCTGGATACCATAGATGGATTCCTTGAGAATCTTTGTCATTGTTCATATCTCTAGATAAAATCTGGTCTCATGGTGCTGTCAAGCTAGACAACTTAAAAAAATTCTAGGAGGTTCTTTATTTTTTTTTCACCACCCCTAGACTTTCGATACCTCTTTAGATTATATAGAAAGGTAAAGAAGAGGAATATAATTTTCAGCAGGAGCGTGGATGATGTCAAAGTATCTTTTATTTATAATTAAACAAGGGCAAGAATCTGCTTATCCACACACTGTTGGGTACATATGATTTGATTTTGATATGAACACTTTTTCTACAAGTTTTTAGACAAGATAAAACATAAAATAAAAAAACTTTTGGCAAACTGCCACAAATTGGTAATATCTGCATTCCAGTCTATAGCTTCCAATGCTGTTCTCACACTCTTATTCCTTTGGCTTCACTGTACAATTGGTCAACGGTGTCCTGCAGATGACATTGGGGAAAAGATCATATTGATGCTGCATAGTCCAACACACCAACTTCCATGGTAGATCAATAGAAAGAATATAAAGGACAATAAGGGACACTTTTTAAAAGGAAGTTCTGAATGCCAGCCAAAAGAACTATCTTAAAAGAAAAGCGAGAGTTATTGCTATTTATCTTCCAGTCAATCCTTGATAAAAACACATCTCGCTTTTGGGGCTCTGAGCTTTTAGATTCACGTTCTGGTTCTAGTGAACAGTAAATGCCCTTGGACCTTTTTATTTGATCCTTCTTGCTTTCCATAGAAAATCGCAAAACTGTAATAAAACTATATAGAGTACACACATTTATGAAGCTATATAATTTTGGAAAGATGAATTTTTCACCCTTTTACTAGGGAAACATGGGAAGGAAAAACTTGGGTCCAATAGAAAGTCATAGCAATAATGAGCAGTCAAGTAAACAATTGATAGAGAAAAATAAAATAAAAAGAACACAAGGCATACCTTGTAGTACTTGAGCAATTGTGGTCTCTTCAATTTGAATGTTGGAGTTATCAGATCCCTCTCCATGTCAAAGGGATTTGGTTCCAAATGGACTGCTTTTAACATCTCAAAACCTCGAAGCTGCAGGATGTCTTTCAAGTCAGAAGAAAAGACGTAACTCTACATGAAATTAGCAATAGGGATTGAGACACAAGTACATACCTGGTTTTTGTGACCAGTGTTATTAAGCTCATCTAAAATGTATTTCCTTGCCTTCAGGTTTTCGCATAATGAATTAAAATCACCAGTGACATTATGGTTTATTGCCCAATCCTCTAATGCCTTTCTGTCAGGAACCACCACAGCTACGAGGAACGACTCAAAACTGTTCCCATAGACCCAGATCTGTTAACAAAGATAAGTCAATAGCACATTTAGAATTAGATAAGTGGCAACAAAACAATTGAAAACTAAATGGGCTATGCAGATCAACTTACTAACAGAAACTCATATGTTCTTAGACAAAAAGAGCAATGTTCTATTTAAAGAGACTACTTTTATATGGGGCACCATTGTGGACACCAGCAACATACCGATGTTAAAAGAGGGCATCGCAAGTATGTGCTTTCAATGTTCTCTACAGCAACATATTCACCTTGAGACAGCTTAAATATATTTTTTTTCCTGTCAATGATTTTCATTGCTCCGTTGGGCTGCCATTCTCCAATGTCACCTGCATTATTCTCAAAATTAGGCCCATCAACATTCACATACTCTCTGAATTAAGTATTTTCTGTCTTATAGCAGCTATAGACGTTCCTAACCAGTGACAAATACAGCCTTAGAATGTAACTGTTTGTCAATGCATTGTATTAGCAAGGTTTTACCTGTATGAAACCACCCGTCAACAAGGACATCTTCAGTCAGGTCTTGTCGCTTGTGGTAACCGGAGAACAAGGTTGTTCCCCTCAAGCAAATCTCTCCACGTGGCATGCTGGCAAGTGCATCATATCCCATCTCTGGTACTGACTCAAGCCTGGCTTCAATGGTTGTGATGGGGACTCCAACAGTTCCAATCATGCTAAATACATCGCCAATGGATGTAAAACACCCACCACAACTTTCAGTAAGACCTGATCATGAGCAAATATTATAAGCTGATAGAAAGAAGTACACGAGAACAGTGGAAAAAAATTAGAACTTATGATATGCTTGGATATAATAAATAAGCATTAGGGCTTTTTTTAATTTATCATTTGGAGTAAAACAAAGCAAAGGTGAGATTGGTTGTTTAAGTATGCATATTGATTTTGTAGTTTCTCTTGAATCTCCAAATGACGCTTTAAATTACAACCAAAAGGTAGGTAATCAGCTTCCTCAATGATGAAATTGTGGGAAATTATTAAATTTGAATGTTGCCTATGAATTTATAGAAAGTTTGATGACAAAAATAAAATAAAAGTATGTAACTTAAATGTTACCACCATTGATAAGCTTAAAAACAACTCTAATTAAAAACAGTTGGTCTAAATTACCATATCCTTGGGATAAAGTAGAGCCACTGGTGACCCTCAAAAACTCCTCCACGTGCCTAGTTAAAGGTGCAGCGCCTGATAACATGATACGAACTCGCCCCCCTAATCCTTGTTTGATCTATAATAATTAACACATTATTAGAATGTAAAGTAGATCTTTCAGAGTAATGATGGGGAAGGATATATGACTGACCTTATCAAAGATAAGCCTGTCCAAGAGAGGTGCTGCTTTATCTTGATTAAGTCCCTTCTCTAGATTTCCCAACTTGCTGCCAGATTCCATTAGTCATTCAGTAGGGAAGCAAAGTAATTTAATGAAGTAGTTATGTTTAAACTTTTTCTTGATAGGTATAATGAAGTGCTTATCGATAAACATACTAGTTATAAGCATATTGGAACAATGCCTTCCGCAACGCACCTCCCGATGAAATTTTATTAAGTATACCTTTTGAACAAAAATTTAAGGCCAACGTTTAGAACGAAAAAAGTTAAATATGTATATAATTCAATGTGATGTATAGAAAAATAATATACCACTGTATATACGATCATAAACTCTAGGAACCCCACAAAACATAGATGGCTTCAGTTCCTGTATGTCCTCCATCAGAAACCTGATGTCCTGCATATTTAAAGCAAGAAAAAACACATTGGACAAGTTCAGCATTGGCAATTAAAAGACATACAGTCAAATAAATAGATGGAAGAAAGAACTCATTTAAAAAGATGAATCTTAATCTTACGCCTTGCCAATATCCTATTGAGGAGCCCTTATAGATGCAATAGCTCTCCATTATTTGATCATATACATGGGCCAAAGGAAGGAAGGAGAAAAATGAATCTTCTTCTGAACACTGTAATAGAAAGATTCTATGTCAATACCATAATGTAACTGCCATATAATTTGATGAAGAAAAGTCTTTTGTGGTCCATCATCAATGAATGACTTAATAGCAAAATGTGACATAGAAAACCTTACATTGGTTTACTTATATCCTTTTTTTCATTCGTAAGGTTTGAACTTATGACATACATTTCCACTCTGCCTTTGCTATTCAGACCAATGACCTACCACATTCCATTTAAGAATCTTGACAATACTAAAACATGCATCTTTTAAAAGAGGGAATGACTTCCGTAAGAAGGAACTATGACTAATAATTGTGTATCTGATAGAATATACTTCTTAGATCTATAGCAGAATTAAGCCATTGAACACAAAGTACATATGCCCAATTTAGATTAATTCATAAGCTAACAGATGGAGTTCTTACATGATGTACTGAAAATGGCAAGAAGAGCCAACAGATTTTTCTTGAATGAACCACAAACAACAGTGATTTTGTTTCGCAAATTTGACTACACATACACGAATGCGAACCATAAATTCTGCTGAGTTTTATTCTTAACAGGAATCTTATATTTATCTTAATAAGTTTATTATCATTCTGGATTTCTTGTCATTATAGTGGGAAAATAATCTTATATGACCATTGTTATGCACTTAGAAACATAATTGGCATTGGCTAATGAGCAACGACTTATTAAATGTATGTTCTGTGCACATTTATCTGCTTTTGTAGACAAAAATCATCATGCGCAGTTATCTTACAGTCTATTTAAACATCTATTGATCAGGCATTCTGAAGCAGACATAATGTGATGCAGATTAGAATTTGGTGATGATTATTGACACAAAACAATATCACCAAATTACACAGATAATGAATTGGGTTGCAAGTTAGAACAGAATATTGGGCTTTCTTAGCTATCTTTTGACAAGGAGTGACTTTAAAACTCCATGAAATGCAGAAACTAAAAAAGTTATAGAATCATACAGCTTCAAGAAATCATAATTTGTGTTTGGTTGCTTACCACTCTATCTGTTAGTAAAAGTAGGTGGTCCGTCGTCAATACTTCTGCCATTATAGCTGCATTTGTAAGAATGACACCTTTTGGTTCTCCTGTTGTTCCACTTGTATACATTATTGTGCAGATGTCAGCCTTGTTTTTTGGAGGCAGTTCGTTATTCAAACTACCTGTTTTGATTGACCAGTCAAAATCAACGTAGACAGTTATATGCACTCATTATATAGATGAACAATGTGGATTGACATCCTACCAACTCAGAAAACTCCTTCCAGGAAAAGCAAGAAACCCCCGATTCTTCAGCTTCTTTCTTTTGCGTGCTTGAAATATTTGAAAAGCTGACAATAGCTGAGCAAAGAAAATACATAATTTAGTTCCCCACCCAAGGAACTGCATACTGTCTTTTGAGTATATCAGACAGAAGATGGCAGCTTGACCTACTTTTTAAATTTTCTGAACATCTTGGGAGGCATGATAGAATCTGCACAAAGAGTCACCACTTGAGTGAGGAAAAATAATTGTAGAAGCCAGAAAAATAATTGAGAGACGTGAGTTGCACTAAGTATATTATTTTCATCCATGAATTGATGTTTGACATGCACAGAAACACACACTGACCATAGGCAAAAAGTGAGAAACAAGGATGTCCCAAGTGCCAACTACAAACATTCCCACAAACATAACTAGCTAAAGCAATTTTAGAACAACAAATTATTAGTCTTTGAAGTGGCATGGCAAAATATAAAAAAGAAAACAGGAATTGCATACAATCATATTGCTGTCAAGTGTCAACTATGAGTGTCATAGAACATAGCATCTTCTCACGGTAACCTTCCTACTATGGTAATGCATTGTAATAATGCTTCTCATGGGATTTCAAATCTGAGCATCATTTAAGAGTGAACAGGTATAACAGATGAAGAGTCAAAACTTATGTTGGAGGTGTTTGGTAGGAGAGAAGAAATCGAGTGGGCAACATGGTTGTACAAAACTCTTTACAACCAGGGTACTTGTTATAAAATTTATAAGCATTCCAAGATGCTGTCTGTTCCTGTTATGTTAAAACTAATAAGAAAAATTAGAGGTCCTTGGAGAACAAGAAAAATCTTTCAATGGTTTCAGAACACGACAAAAGTGAGGTAACTAATTAAGTTTGATTCTAAATTTATGAGTGAAAGTCCTTGAAGGTAAGTTAAAAATCAATTCTTCATATCGATCGCAAGATTTCAAAAATTGATGGCTAATTTAGATTAGTAATGTTTCGTTTACAATAAAAATAAAAATAAAAATGAAATTGATAGAATGAGAACGTACAGCAGATATCTTGTTCTCTTGCACGAAAGCTATTGAAATTTCAGCATGGTTGATGATGAACTCCACTGCATTTGGTCCTGTGATGAGCACAATTACAGAGTTACATAATCACTCTTTTGATAACTCAACCAAGTGGTCTACAATTCAAGTACATTGATTGCCACTAGGAGGGGGTGTGTGCACCCATAAACACATGGTGAAGATGATAGTAATTAGCACACTGAGATTTATTGATGAAAAAAAAAAGGAAAACATACCAAGTGTGTCATATAGAGGTACATATGTCACAGCCTGGCTGTTACATGCCTGTTGAAAATCAAACATAATTATCAAAATAACACTACACAGTTCAAACTGTTACTTAAACATTGCTATCTTGGTCTTTCATCTTTACTATATAACCTTATAAAACTTGTTAAAGTGAGTTACAAACAAATACCCTTAGCCCAAAAAAAAAAAAAAAAAAAAAGGTTAGGAAGCAAAACATGAGGGAAAATGACTGTACATTACACACTGAACTTCTATAACAAGTGTACTCAATCTAGCTACTAGCCCTTTGTAATGAAGGTTGCATTTATTAGTTTGTTTCCTAAGAAATGTTCTCAATCATAACACACTTCTGCAAAAAAACACATTTACTATGTATCATCAATATCTATGAAGCCAAGCAAGATTGATAACTAGAAGTATAATGTATGTATATAAATGTATATATACCTCCATTGCAATTATCCATTCTGGACAGTTGGACCCATAAATACCACAACGATCACCCTACATACATAACAAGCCACATTAGTAGTACTGATAAATTGGATTTCCACATAAACTAATTGCCTAATTCTTTGAAGAAAAAAGATATTTCTAAGTTAGCCAAAGTGCAATTTGGACTTACAGGATTGATACGACGGCTCCTGATGGCAGAGCCCATGCGGACGGCTGCATCATAAACCTCCTGATATGTGAGCCACACATAGGGGCCCACCTGTGAATGAATTCAGTCAAATATTTTTATTAGTATTTTTAGTTTCTTCCAATGAAAATTTAGCTTATAGTCTTCACTCTTCAAGGCAATTCCAAATTTCCAAGTGACAACTACTTTTTTCGCAAGTTTTTAAGGTGTTAAGTTATGAGTAGTGCGACAGAAAAATTGTAAAATTTTATGCCTTACAATAGATTTTAACATGCTAATTATAGGGGGAAAAATAATAATAATAAATTCATAGCTTGTTTATAATTGTTAAAGTCAATGCTTAATAGCAATTTATACCACCATAATTTTTGTCACAACTTATTGAAGTGGTCAATCGTAAGCATTGAATAATCATAATTATATGAATTTACTACTTTTTTTTTTCCACCACTCAAAATCCGTGCTTCAAAGTTGTGACAATAATTATGATGACACAAAAGTTGTGCATGACAGGCCATGTGAAATTGACATTTCGCGTAACAATTATAATCTTAGCAAATTTTGAAAATTAATGTTGTGTCCCTATTATTATTATTATTATTATTATTATAATTACTAAGGACATAGATACATGTAAGAGGGAGAGACAAAAACTAAGAGGGAGTTGTAGTGTACCTTTGAGTCGGTGACTTGACGTCGACCCAGCATTGGGTTGCTGGGGCTCCTCTTAGCTGAGTCGCTGCCACAATCAACATAGTTTCAGAGGAAATATCCCAGCATAGAGCCATGTAATCAGACCACGTATTTTAATATACAAAGCTTTTCTCTTTCTAATAATGTAGTTTCGGGGTTCTCTATCAAACAAATTGAAATTATAGCGCTTGGCTTTGAAGGTATTACATTAAATAAATTGTTTTAAAAAGGCTTTTATTAAATCAGCAATCGGCCTATTAGCTCAGCTGGTTAGAGCGTCGTGCTAATAACGCGAAGGTCGCAGGTTCGAAACCTGCATGGGCCATAATCAATTGTTTTCTATTACATTAGACTACTAATTTTTTCTTTTTTACCGCAACCTTTTCTTCACGACAAAGATTTGTTTTTGTTTGGGCTACGGATTCCATTTTCAACAGGACAAATGTCCAATAAACGGTTAACTATAACAGCTAATTTTTTCTTTTTTACCGCAACCTTTTCTTCACGACAAAGACTTGTTTTTGTTTGGGCTACGGATTCCATTTTCAACAGGACAAATATCCAATAAACGGTTAACTATAACAGGACAAATGTATATCCTTGACACAATCACACAGCTAACTACAACTAAGATTTAGTCTGATCTCCAACCAAAATACCAATAGTTCTTAAGAATTTATATTAGTGTTTTTTTTTTTTTTCCTTTCTATAATGGGAAAGTAAAATTATACTAATAATTAGTGCCTAGGAATTTATGTTATCTTTAAGGTCAAAGAAAAATAAGAAGGGGTCAACAATTTAATCTTACAATTGTAGATGAGTTTGTCATAGTAATTGATTAGATTGGTCCCAAAAACAAAACCAAAAAAATCTAAACAATAAAATGAAGAATTAGTTTTACATTGTCATTTAAATTTTACAGTAAATTCATGCTTAGGTGACCTGCTCTCTCTAGCTTGTTGGTCTCTCACCCAACCTTGGTTGATTTTACTTTACATTTGTGCTTTTCCATGACTCTCATTGGCCATTGCATGCCCTGAGACTCGTTCATAACAAATTTGATATGCTTGTTAGAGAATGGCTTGCTTTGCTAGCCATTTCTTAAAACATATTTTTCTGATCCTATAGTCACAATAATCATAACCCTATGAACACATATATAGCATTAATCCAACTATGTAAACACAAACACATGCAATAGCAATTAGCAATACAATTCTCAAAAGGGAGTACATGAATGCATATATAAAATATATAAACTATAAACCTGAGGAATTGCCATGGAGATTCCAATCCGGCCGGCAACTCCAAGAGACCATCTTTAGCATAAATGCTTCTATACACAGGCCCTGCCGATGGCCTTTGAGCTGTTGCAGGCCTTGATTCCTCAACCTTCACAATGTAGATATCCGACATTGTTATCAAAATGTAGAAACTGGGTTTCAATTTCAAGAACCTTTAAAAGATGACCTTAGAGACTGAAGCTTTTTTTTAGGAGCTTGTAAAAATGTTTTTGCTGAATTTAACCACAAAGAAAGAATGAAAGAGGGAGTTGAGGGAGGTGGGAATATGGGAGAGTTAGTTGAGCTAAAGCAATAAATTCTTAGATCACATTAAGAAAGATGTGTCTGACCAATTTTATAGGCGTTTTATGACACATTAAAGGATTTTGTGTCTGTATATGGGGATTTCCTTGCACAGCATTTATAATGGTAGATGATAGGTGGGTGACTGACCCACGATTTGCTTTATTTATTGTTAATTTATGTTTTAAACAAAACTTGTTTTCTTGTCTTAGTATTCTTTTTGTTTTTATTTGATCAAAGACGATGATAGGGTTTGGGTTTTGCTCAAGAAAATAAGAAAGACAGTGATAGGCTAGCTTATAGTGCTGAGTCAAAACCTCCTCATCTAAACCTCCTACTCCCATCTTCTATTTAAGACTATTTATATTTTAGGACTTTAAGACTATTTATATTTTATGAGTTAGTCAATAATACTGAATTCGTGGAGAGAATGACATGTGTCTATTTTGGGATATGTGTCACAATTTAACTGGGTTCAATGTATTAGATGCACTGAACTTAAAGTAAGTCCATATTTTATAAGATGAGTAATGCTAAGAATACTTTCTATTTTTTGGATAAGAATTAGGGCTAAGAATTCAATATTTTCATATAACATTGCTTTCGCTTAGGTCCACTCATAGTAGAATCTTTTTTATCATGCGACAATCACAATAAATCATGTCATTAATTATAAAAAAAATATATATTTTATTCTAAATTTATTATTATAGAATAATAGCATGGAATTGATCGATGATAAAATAATGAAATGAAATTGAAAGAAATAAATAAATATATTTTCACTAATTTTTTGGAAGTTCATATATATATATAAATAAAGTAATGATATGTAAAAAAAATTACATGAGATTTATATACTTAAAAAATCTAGATTTCACCTTTCTTTGATTAAAAGAATGAGCGTTTCTCTCACTTTTGAGAGGATGGCTTAAGAGAAAATGAAATGAAATATAAATTTTCTTCCTACCATTTAACTCGTTCTCAAAATTTTCAAACATAGAATAAATGTAATGAGCAAGCTTTTTTTTTTTTTTTTTCCTTTCTTGAGAAGACTTCCAAGCATGCAAAGAGTAAAGATGTCTCAAATCCAAAAAAGACGTCATTAAATTTGAGTGGTCCAAAAAATGTTAGTATATTTGTTATTCAAACATAAACCATGAAGATATAGATATTGAATTAAATGCCAACCAAAAAGTCGGCCATAATGGGCGCATCTTTAAAATCATAATCAACGGCAACTTTTATGATCTACAGCACCAGCAGATCTGCTGATTGATGGTTTTTTTTAATACTTAATAAAAAAAAATATTAGCTTAGCTTAATAGCAATTATAGTGAGTTTCAAGTGACTTAACATAAAGTATTTTGTGCTTAAATAAAACATCTAGGATTCAGATATTTTCTAAACTAAAAATTAAATGATATTTTAGTTTGGTGATAAAAAATAAATTTGATGGAACAAACGCTATAGAATTGAAATAATATCGAATCTATTGGGAGAAAAAAAGTAATAACAGTAGCTTTTAGGGATTAAAGATGCATTTCTTTAGCAATTCCAAGTCAAGTGTACAACTCATAAAAAAAGCTAAAAACAAAATACCCAAATCATGATTAGTCACAAATCTGCAATAGTCACTGCAGGCCAGACAATCTCATCCCTACACTGCAGCCAAGTGGCTGATTAATAATAGAACCCAGCTATGTTCAGGCTGTTTAATTAGTCTTTACGAAGATATACATTATACATACGCGGTGGAGGACCAAGTTTGAGGCTACTGAGCAAGGAAAAAATATAGATAATGTTTTATATATCTATATCACATTAAAGTTCTATTTTTCTTAGAAGAAAAACAAAAGGGTTTCTTCTAACTTTCACGGTTTTCTGATGTAGAATTTAAATACAATAATAATAGGTAAAGTTATTTTGATAAATAAATATATATAACTTCAAAACTAGCTTATCTAGAAGAAAAGTAAAAACAATGACAACAACAATAAAATAATAACAATAGAGTAGACTAGTTTCCTCCTACACTGTGTTAATATGGTTATAGCTTTGTTAAAATATATATATATATATATTATATATAATATATATATATATATAATATATTATATATTAAGCAGTATGATTATCGATTAATAGTGTGATATGTGATTAAATGTATATTTTAAGAGATTTTTTTAGTTTTTCGTTAATTTTTTTTTTTTTGGTCCTTAATTTGTTCTTTTGGGAAATCAATTCAAATTAAATAGGATGGTTTTGAAAATAATGAAAAGTAGACACCAAAGCAACCCTAGTCCAATATATATACAGATTATGTAACATTATCAATTATCACACTAAGCTAGAATAATGTTTGCATAAGGGTGTGTTTGTTTGAAGGTGAAATTAGGAGGATTGAAAACTTTTTTAAGTGTGTTTAGTTGAGTGAGGAGGATAGAAAATAAATAGTGGGGCCCAGGCATTTTCTCTCCAGGTCCACTAAAAAGCTTTCTCCCCAAAATGGAGAGAAAACTAAGTGAGGATAAATTTTTTCTTAATTAACAAAAATACTTATGTACACATTCTTCAAGTTACCTTTTTTTTTTTTTTTTTTTCTTTTTTTTTTCTTTTTCTTTTTTTTTTTTTTCTTTTCCACTGGCAGTAAGTTGCCCTTTCTTTTCTTCTTCTTCTGGGCAGTTGCCTCTTTTTTTTTTTTTTTTTTTTTTGGGCTGTTGCCTTTCTTTTCTTTTTTTCCTATTCTTTTTTTATTTTTTTTTTTTCAATACCATTGGCCTTTTTTCCTGGGCTATTGCCTCTCTTTATTTTTTTGGCAGTAATATTGCCTCTTCTTTTTTTGGGATATTATTTTTATTTGTTAATAAAATTGGATGATTGCTCTTTTTTTATGATTATGTCACTTTTTTTGTTTTAATAAGTATCATTCTTCAACAAGGGTATATGAGTAAATTTATGCAAACTCATTTTTTCCATCATTCCATTTTTCCACTCTCAATCAAACAAAAAGGTAAGAAAATAGAATATTTTCTATCCTCTCACTTTTCTACTCTTCCAACCAAACATGCCCTAAATGTCCTAGTATGACAATGTAGTAATAAGGTACAGATCCTTTGAAGGCCATGCAAATAATATAGCTAGCTACTATATTATTGAGTTTGTAGGCGGAGATTCAGTTTTGGTCTGGGCTTTGCATGGGCTAGACTGAGACCCGGCCCACTTAACTTTCTACTATAATGTTCTTGATGAAAATTTTATACAATAGGTTGAATCATTTATGTTTGTTGCACACATGACACGACTAGTTCCATACACATGATTTGTAAACACAAACTTGAAAATTGTGCTTCTTAAACACGATTTCATAATTTAACTGAACTCGTGTTTTAAAAATACGACTTCATCTGACATGGTGCACACACTTTGTCTATTTTGTAATAACTAACGCTCTACAAATATCATTGTAAAAATCATAAGCAATTAATTATATGACTTTAAGATATTTAGAAATAACATTGCTAATAAGAAAATTTATGAGAAATATTCAAAGTAAATAACTAAGGTTCCCTTTTTTTTTTTTTGGTATATATATACATTTCAATTGGGGGAGAGGATGATTCAAATCACGGAATTTTTCATTACAGACATCAACAGATGTCAAATGACTTGGAGGTCATTGTCTCAGATTTCCAAATTTTACAATATAGGGTACAAGTTTATGTTAGGACAAATACTTAAAAATAGAGCAACAAATTCACATAAAATGATAAAATATAATTAAGATATTGATTTGGTAGGACTATTTGTAGTTTTTTTTTTTTCCATACCATTCAAGGGAGAAAATATTACATCAGTTCATTGTACAAAAGAGTAGGACCAGCTGTAGGAAACCAACAAAAGTGCATTGGCATAGGAGTTGCCAAGCAAGCTACAGCTCTCAAATCCTTTACAACCACAGTGGGTACCCAAAAGACATTACAGCAAACCCCATTTTGATTTAAAAACCTTAGATCAGTTAGTCTAGTACTATCTAACCAATCCATAGTTGTGTTGTGCCTATAGGTCTGCATAAGACTTCTGCTATTGCTAAGAACCAAAATATGCTAAAAACCTTGACTCTTTGCTGTCAGAACAGCTTCAAGCATAGCCTCCAGCAGTGCTCCAGTTGATATTCGAGCAGTACTACTAATAGCTCCAAAAAACACCTTCTCTCCTTGAACTGTTAGACCCTCATGAAAAGTACCATATCTATGAAACTTTCTACTTCTACTATTTACAATCTTGATAATTATCTGCCAATCCCCTGCTACACTCGGCCTCCCTAATCTGCTCTGATCTGATGCACTCTCCCTTCCTGATCTGAGGCCACTGCCCTCCCTGCCTTCAAGACTATTCCTGTTTGAGATTGTATCTCTGTACCTGCATGATAGGTGTTTAGCTGTTAGTATTACTTCCACTGGATTTGGATTAATCCTTTGGTGAATTACTTTGTTTCTGTGAGTTCATAGTGTCCAAAGAATGGTAAAGACATCCTGCAAAAAACACATTGAAACCACACTATTCCTATAATGACTTGAAATGAGGTGCTCAATCCACTGTTGGACAGAAAAATGGTTGAATTTAGTAGTATGAATAGATAGCATGGAGCCATGCCAACAAGCCCTAGCAAAGGGACAATGAAGAAAAAGATGAGTGATGCTTTCTTCCTCCTCATTACACATTGGACAACACTTGACATTAGTGATACCCCTAGTATGCAGATTGAGTAAAGTAGGAAGACCATTGTGCATAAGTGTCCACATGAAAGTACTGATTTTCAAAGGAACTTTGATCTTTCAAAAGGACCTCCACCAGCCATTCTGAACATGCCAAGCTCGAGGTTGTCTTGCTATATCTTGGGCAAGCAACTCATATGCTCTCTTCACTTGGTAGTTCCCCTCCCTTGAAAACTTCCAAAGAAGCTTATCCTGTACAAAATCAGTCTTGGATATAGGTATTTGAAGATTTTCAGCTGCTTGAGGAAACGGGTACAACTTTCTCACCAAATCCACTTTCCAACTTCTATTATGATGATCAATCAAATCCCCCACTGTGCCCGTTGGGAGCTGGTTTGATGATACACTTAAATTTCTGTGTGTAAACCAATTCCTATGATTTAGGGGAATGCTATACCCATTTCCAACTCTCCACCTACCCTCCTTCAAAAGATGATTTTCTTGTTGAATGATACTTCTCCAAACCCAAGAATAATGAGGTTTTGACCTACAATCCTGAATAGTGCCAGCTGGGAAATACATAGCCTTAAAAGTTTTAGCTAGAAGGAGTTGAGGATTCTAACTTATTCTCCAATACTGTTTGTGAAGCATGGCCTGATTCATATGCCTAAACTTCTTAATGCCCAATCCCCCAAACTTCTTAGGTTGGCTAACCCTATCCCAATTAACCAAATAAAGCTTGTTCTCACTGCAATCATGATCCCACCAAAATGCTCTTATGATTGAGTCCATCTTATTACACACATATTCAGAAATTTTAAAACATGCAAAAGTGTATAAGGGTAGGGATTGAAAAACAGAAGTTATTAAGGTTGTTTTGCCAGCTTGGGATAAAAGTTTGATTTTCCAACTTTGAAGTTTTGGCTTTAATTTATCAATGAGAAATTGAAAATCAGCAATCCTATTACCTCTCATCTTAAAATGAACACCAAGATACTTACTGGGTTGTTGAACCAAATTAACTTGGAGGGTTCTGGCAAGGGCTTGTTGTTCCTCCAAAGGCATGTTGGGAGAGCAAAACACATCAGATTTGGCAAGATTAATAGACTGGCCCGAGATAGAACAGTACCAATTCAGGATGATTTGCAGATTTTGTTCAGAGACATTGTCCTTCCTAAAAAACAACAATGAATCATCAGCAAATAACAAGTGAGAAAAAGAGAGGTCACTCCTACCCACTTTAACTCCTCTTATCTTCTGAAGCTCCTCAGCTTGGGTTAGGGAAATGGAGAGAACATTTGCACACAGAAGAAAAAGATATGGAGATAAAGGATCTTCTTGTCTTAATCCTTAGGAGGGTTTAAAGGACCTGGTCATGCTGCCATTTAACAATAAAGTATACTCAACTGTTGTCACACATTCCATAATCCACTTAGAATCAAAATTCATTGCAAGAAGAACTGCCTTCAGAAAGTTGACTCTATCATAGGCTTTAGACATGTCAATTTTCAAAACTCCAAATCTATCTCTCCTCCCCCTCTTTTTCCTAATCACATCAATGATTTCGTGTGCCAAAAGGATGTTATTAGAGATATTTCTACCCTTGATAGAAGCATTTTGGTATGGAGTAATAACGCTATCCATGATGGGCTTCAGTCTATTAACAAGTATTTTCAAAATGATTTTGAATATCACATTGCACAGACTGATAGGCCTAAAGTGTGAAACCTCCTTAGGGTGGGAAATCTTTGGAATAAGGATGATAAAGGTTTGGTTTAGAGCTTTAAGGAGAGAACCAGAGTGAAAGAAAGCATGGACAGCATTGCAAACATCAATCTTAACAACATCCCAAAATTGTTGAAAGAAGCAAACAGGAATGTCATCAGCCCAGGTGCTTTATAAGGCCCCATTTGAAACACAACTTCCTCAATTTCTCTATCTGAGATACTTAAGTTTAGGGATTGAAGATGATGTTCAGAGAGAGTGGGGATAGGAAGTCCTTGGAGTTCATGGAGAACATCATCCACAGTTAAACTGCTGGAGAACATCATCCACAGTTAAATTGCTGCTACCACTATAATAGGCTATTGAAAAATTGGTGGCTTCCACTCAAACAACCAGACATTGCTTGTATGAAAGTTGGGTATGACAATCGTAATTCTTCGTATATTGAAGCATATGTCTTTGTAGTCCAATATATGTTAGCACTAATTTTTTTTTTTCCTAGAAAACCTCATGCACAAATCAAAACTTACAAATTTGTCTTTGTTTTTGACATTTGGAGAAGCAAGTTTTGAAATTAATGTGTGAAAATCCATTAGAGTGTGTGTGGTGATGACTGATGGGTGCACCGCCTGATAATGATTGCAAAATTTGACAATACCTTCAAAATATGAAAGTGGTTTTGAATTTTTTTTTTTTTTTAGTACTATTTTAGTGCTTTTCAAGTTTCAACACAAGCACATTACCAAAGCCAACCATAATTAAACAATTTTTGCTGCGCAATAATGCCTAACATTGTAGTATTGGTACTATGCTCTTGACCTTTTATTTCATTTAGGCCTATCAAAATGATAGGAAGAAAAATATCTTAATCTATGCTATGTGTATGAGTGGTTTGCATGTCAAAGCATGATGTTTCGGTGTGGTACAGCTTTGATTATCGAACATGTTACTATACTAATTTTTTTTACAGCATTAAAAATTATTGGGAATTATATTAAATCAAATAAAGTTAAACTAATCTAGAGTCTATTTTATTATAGATATTATGATCTAAGATTGGAGATTAAGTTACACAACATTAAGGTGTTGGACACCGTCTCTCCTAACTTAAAGGTCGGTCTTTTGCAAATTAATGATCAATTTATATTATATAATCAAAACATCAATTTATGTTAATGAGCAAACTGTTAACCTAGAAATCTTTCAAAGAAAAAAGAAAGAAAGAAAGAAAGGAAAACAAAAACTTGTTAATTAGCCTAGAAATCATGATCAAGGAATTCACACAGTGACACAATCATCTTGAACAATCGTGACGAAGATCTTATGAAAACATCAAGGATCATTCAATTGCATGTTGATCACATGCATACTCATCACTCAATTTTTGACACTAAAACTTCCACCTTTCAATTTAAGGGGAGGGGGTGGAGATATTCTAACCCAAGTGACCCAATTTATTGTCAGTCCATGTTTTTGTAAAACAAGCAAAAGTAGTTCTAATCATATATATTATATTAAAGTGGAAGTTGAGAGAAATTTCAATTAATATTCCGAAAATTATATTCTAATTAAAACTCTAAATTTGTGCCAAGTGTCTTTTAATTGTCCTATTATATGATGCTGTGTCCTTATAATTGCCTTATAATTTTGATGCCAACTTGTCAAGTGTCTTTAGATTTTAAATGAACTCAAATTTCTTGTTAAATTTCCTTTCAATTATACTCTAATTTAGTATTAACTATATTTTCATGCAATTTCATTCATCTAAACCTCTAAAATATAAAAAATACTTGATTCAAATTTATTAGTATTATTAATTTATTTGGTAGCTAGTTAGTATACAGTCTGTTACTTATTTGGTAGAAACTTATATATGTACATATACACATACACACGTGTGTATGCGTGTGTATTGTACCATGCAAGTACAACGACACTAAGTAGAGTTTAGAATTAATTATTATATATTCACGGTATTAAGGTCCGTTGCAATAAACAAATCTTAATAATAATGAAGCAACTTTTCAGGGCTTTTATTTGTCAACGTGTTTATTGATTAGGATTTAGGACATGTTCATTAATACAAGTTCCACACCAACCACTTCAAACACTTATTAATCTATCTACTTTGTACGCTATATAATGACAGTCCTTTGCATTTTCATCTCGAACTATATCTCTATTGAATTGAATTTTCTTTTAATATTTATAATTCGTTAGGGCGGTTTGAGCTCTATTTCCTAGATAAGATTATTAAAAACATTAAAGAATACCAGTACTAGTTAAATTCCAAGGCTTTTGGTCGCGAATTAAATTCAAAACCTCACTTGTTACTAACAAGCTAGTATTATAAATTGACATGCCTAATTTTTAATATTATACTTTTTTAAAAAAAAAGTTTTAACATCTGACGTTCACTCTTGATAATAACTATTTATCATCAGATCAAGATACCAATCAATTGTTAGTGTAGGTGAGGATTGAACCTCAGATCTCTTAGTCAATCATAAAATTTTTTACCAATTAAGCTAATTGGAACCCACTTTAATACTATACTTTATAATTGAGTATGTGCAATAGACTATATGTTTTTTTCATTGAGTTATGGTATTTTTTTAATTGGCAAAAATGCAAAACTGACCCTCTAACTTTTAGCTTTTGTCATTTAAATCCTCTAACTTTTAGTTTTGTCATTTAGTTCTCTAAGTTTCAATTTTTGACAATGTAGTATTCTGTTAGGTATCAGTTACTCCTCCCGTTAAGTTTGGCATTTAAAAAAAATCGTAATTAAAAGAAAATTAAAAAAAAAACTGTAAAAAAAAAAAATGGAAGGGGAATGACGTTGTGCCCCTTCCCTGGAATCAAAACCGGAAAACGGAAAAAGTCAATCTCAATCTCTCTCTCAAGATCAGTCTCTCTCTCTCAAATCCACCATCATATATGCATTATGCTCTAAAGCAGACAACCACCAAGCCTCAATATTTCAACAAACCAACCCATAACGCACAAACAAACCCAAAGCAAACATCACACCAAAGAGAGCCGCAATCCCATCGATGGTTGCAATCTGGCACAGCACCACCAAGCCCATCGACCCATGCTCGCAGAAGGTAACCTAATACAGCTCCGTTTGAGTTACCCACCTTCTTTAGCTTGTGAAGATGATCCTAACCGACCCATCTTAAAAACAAAACCCAGACTCGACCAAAAAGAAAAAACCAACTCAGTTTTTTTGCCTAACCCAGACCCAGCTCAAAACCATCTACAGTCTGGCCGGAAAAAACCCGTCGGTGTTGTCGATGTGAGAGGCTGGATTCGAGAAGCTTCGGAATCTGTTTAGGGCTTTTTGGCTGAGGAGTGAGGATGTTATTTTGCCGTGGGTTTAATTAGAGCCGGTTTAAGTTTTATCAGGTTAAAGTTTACTCAATTTTGGTCTTGGGTATTTTTGGTATGCTACAAAGAGAGAGCAGAGAACAGGAAGGCCTGAGGATGAAGACTAAAGTAGGGGACCTTCCCTGTTTTCTTTTATCTTTCTTTTTTTTCCATTTTTTTACAACTTTTTTTATTATTTTTTTTTTTAAAAAGGATCAAACATAACGGCAGAAGTAATTGAGACCTAACAGAATACTACATTGACAAAAATTGAAATTTAGAGAACTAAAATGATAAAACTGAAAGTTAGAAGACTAAAATGACAAAAGCTAAAAGTTAGAGAGTCAGTTTTGCATTTTTGCCTTTTTAATTTATTAAAGCAGCATGTGGTTTGTCTTTCTATTTGAAATCAATTCCACCTTTCTCTTTCATGTCATATGAGAGTAAATGCAGTCAAGTGTGGAACTTTTTCTTAATATTCATAACGAATAATCCATCCATGAATGGAGCAATATTTACCAAACAAAAACATAAGCAAGGACCAGACCAATTTTTATGTATCCAGTATCCAATAATAATAATAATAATATATTATGTATGGCAAGTTGTATTCAATTTTCAGTAAAAATGTTGATGTGACTATTTCTTATTAGAGGGCATAAACCAAAACTTTTACATCAAGTCGGATAGAATTTAAACTCAAGTAAAAATAAAAGCAAGACAATACCATTCAAGTACGTGCCAAAGAGGTCTCAATTTAACAGAACAGCAAGCTCATTGGAGGAGTCTAATCACTAATGACTCTAATCTAATACTATGTTATTTCAAAGTTCAAACGTTTTGTCCACTGATGCTCGATGCTTCTTTTTTAAACTAGGAATAGGAAGTCTTCATAAACGTTTATTTCACGGTAAGACAAGGAACATAAGATATACATGTTGATGTCTTGATGATAATAAAAAAGAGATATTTCAAATCCTCTAGCATTTTTCCTTTGTAAGTTAATAAAAAGTCCACAAAATTCTTAACAACCTTTTACTATATCGGTAATGTAACAAAATGGAATTGGTGAAGAAAAAATAGTGAAATTTAATGTAAGTAATAGTTAACCATCAATTGGTAAAGTTCTTCATAGTTAAATAAGAGATCTAGCACACTACATATTAAAACTTTCTATAAAAAAAAACTGTGACAAAAAAATTATAAAATAATTTGTGATTTTACGATCACCGGTAAGATTAATTCCTTCAAAATTTGCATCTTTTGGGAGTTCTGCCACTGACGTACTGGATTATACCGACATTCGAGTAGGAGAATATTGCTAGGCTGCACAGAGGCCCATTTAACCTTTTGATTGGCCATTGCCCCAATAAGGGGATGATGGTTCTTGAAAAGGTACATTGGGGTGCCTAGGACTCTAAAGCCTGAAGGATGTTGATTCCATCAAAAATTGCACTTCCAAGCTCATCAATATCAATCTATAGATATCTAAAATATGAAACATAACATTTATTATTATTGCAATCCTATTGAGCCATATCAGCAATCACATTATTTGTCTATTTCCAACTAGATTCAGATTCAGATCCTCTAGATTTCTTAGGGTACTTTATCAATAAATTTCCTTAAATCTTAACCATTCTTTTATGATTTAAAAGTATAGATTCTGTCATGTCAGTATTTCACTAATAATACTCTTAAAATAAAATAAAATAATAATGTTGCAAACAAAATCATTAAGAGTATTGTTAGTGGAATGCTGACATGACAAAATTTAGACCATTAAATCATTGTTAGTGGATTGTTACTAGCAAACTAGATTGGGGTGCAGAACCTGGAGGTTGAGTTAGATGCAAAGGTGGTTGTGGAACTAGTTAACTCTAGAACATGTTCTAATGCATTCTATTCCTCCTTGCTGGCTGATTGCAGGTTGCTGTTGGGAAGGTTTCCTCGAAGCAAAGTGCAACATGTGTTCCGCGAAACCAACAGAGTCGCGAACACGCTTTCTAAGCAAGGATGTGTTATGCAAGAAGATTTTTTGGATTTGGATATGTCCCCATCTGATGTAATATCTTCTTTTGTGTCCTTTGATGCTAATGGGGAGAACTTTTGTAGGCTTGCTGCCTCTAATTTAGCCATTTTGGCTTAGTTGAATGAAATTTCCCTTTAACCAAAAAAAAAATCATTAAAAAATGGTTAATATTTAAGGAAATTTATTTGGTAGAGTACCCTAGGATATTTAGAGAATCTGAATATTTTCCAACCATTTCTCTCCACTATTTCCAACTATAATGTCATTCTTAATTTTTTACATTTTCATGTCTCCACTACTTTCAACCTTAATGTCACTCTTCATTTATCCCTTCCTCTTCCTTTTATTTTGACTCTTGTTCTTCTTCTCATTCTATTACTATTAATTTGTCAATCTCTCTTCCAGTCAGTCTATACATATTTTCTCACACAAAAATATTATTACTCTCTCTCTCTCTCTCATGTTTTATTTTTGTGTGAAATTTTTATTTTTTGTATCTCTACTTTAGATTGACGAGTTTGTGTGTTCTTTAGAACTTTATTTTGGGTTGAGCAATTTTTTTTTTTTTTTTTTTTTTTTGTGTTTTTAAGTTATTATCTTTTTTCTTCTCTATAATTGTTAAATGTTATCTTATTGCATATGATGACAGTTTACAATAATATAATGTGCGGGGTGCAGCAGTTTGGTAAAGTAGCATTGCCATGTGTTGTGCCAAGCGCTGAGGAGGCAAAGGCAATTCCGAGGAGATCCCACCCTCAGATGGAGGGCCATGTCAGCGGTACGCCACCCAAGAAAGACGTATTGTAGAGAAATGGGCTAGGAGTGAGGGTTAGCCCTGACGCGCTAAGAGGATGGTGGTTGTCACCCCATTTAATGCATCCCACCAAACCTCCTGCCTACATTTATGTGGATAAGACCCTTGAACAGTGCTGCCTTGGTTGCCGCTCCTCACAAGGGTTCTGGGAAGGTGCCTAATGGGACTAGCACTTGAGTCGTGGCCTGCATGATCAACAAATGGAAGGCCAGAATCACCTGAGGGGGTCTATATAAGATAAAAGGTCCCCTAGAGAGAAGGGATCGGAAAAAGAACAAAGAAAAATATTGTAGCACAAAGAACTGAAACTGTAAATAAGTTTCATAGTGATATATTCAAAAACAAATCTCCTCAGACTTGGCCGAGGAGAATTATCTTTTACAATACTGTGGTTGCCTTCTATTTTTCTGTCTCCTTGTTATTTTTGGCCCATAGTAAACGTTATCTAACCTATAAAAACCTAGTCTTAGAGCTCACTTTCTACAAATTCATTGTGTTGGGCTATTTGGACCTAGGTCCTCTAGTCGTCTGGGCTCAGGAGCTAAATCCAATCCCTACATAATGTTACTCTATTATATAGCATGTCTTAGATAATTTGATGTTTGACACATGATTGTATTTTTTATTCTAACTCTTCTTCTCATTTTATATTCTATTTCTCTTCCGAAAAAATATGATTATTCTCTCTCTCTCTCTCCCTCTCTCTCTCTCTCTCTCTCTCTCTCTCTCTCTCTCTCTTCTATATATAATATATATATCTATATATATATATTGGGACGAACTCAAAATTTTAAGCTAGTGGGGGCCAAAGTATAAAGAAAAAAAAAAAAACTCTAAATATGCATCCATATAGTATGAAAAAATTATAAATACTCAAGATAGGTCCAACCGAGAGGAGACACGTGAAAAACCTCTAAATATGCATCCATGTTAGCTCGCATAGCTTCTGATTTTTCCAAAACAGCACTAATCATGTTGAAAGGGAGAGACTTGAATTTTTTTTTTTTTTTGGTTTCTTGAAATATGCTTCATATTTCTTATTTGGTTTTCTCACTGTTAAATAATTCTTATTTTCCACTCTAACAATGGGAAGAAATAACATTAAAAGAAAGGAAACTGTATGAAACACTGACCATCATTGTTTGGTCAAGAACTTGTCTTTTGCCATGGAAATTTCATTGGTAAGAAGGTATCTGAGCAGAAGTTACTTCAAGCGGCCAGAATTTGCATGAGAGATTAGTAGCCTGCCATTTTTAAAACTTTTTTTTGTCATTAAATAACCTACTATTTTACCATAGTCAACTTCTGCAATTAATTTATGCTAAAAAACTTCTAAAATATTGCAGGCTTTAGTCTTTTCTGTTTTCAGTAGGCTTGTAGCTGTTGTTATGCAGATAGTTTCTACAGCTGTCTTGATGTTAGTACAGAGTTTAGTCTTCGCTAATAGCTGCTGGCAGTGCTTGTTGCAATGGTGTTTGTACTCTATTTTTTGTTAATGAAGTTACTGATTCTTCTTTTTTTTTTTTTTAAATTCTTTTATTTTAAAATAACTTGTAAGTATTCAAATACATTGGCGAGCAGAGGACTAGAGATGGAAATGGAAATCCTTTTACTGTGACTTGGAAACAAAGTAGAAATTAACAAGTCTAACGGAACAAGAGGACCAGAAGTTATGGGACTTGTTTTTTTACAAAACAAAGCTACCCTGTAAAGGAATGCCACAAGGAATTGAGCATAAAAAGTGAAATGGAGATCTAATAAGAGCAGTTATCAACTAAAACAAACCAATGAACCCATGCTTCTGTATTAATTTTTCTAGAATCTTGTGGACACATGAGAGATAGACATCCAACAGCAACTTTGATTATTATGTCCAAAATGAAGTAAAGGAAGCAAGCAGGAAAGCGTTCTGATTCATCATAATTAGCATCAATTAAATTGAGTTTCATCCCAAAAAAGAGTACTATATCAAATAGATAAATTGCTGGATAAGCACCTGAATGCAATATTATTTTGATGCCAAGTAAATGAGGAAAACAGGAGTTGAGAACTCAGCCTATACTTTCAGCTCATATGATCACTTAATCCTCAATTAGTCTGCTGGCAAATTGAGCAATCTAATGCCATTCACCTCCTTTCTTCTTACAATACTGTTTCTACAACGAAGGACAATATTCAACTATGCATGGTTAAAAAGGTGAGGAAGGCACCAACTAGCATGTTCTCAAGCTCAGGGCTAAAACTGATTTTGGCACCTTTTCTTCAGCCAATCATACTGAAACAGCAGGCCCCACATGCAACCTAGCAGAAAAGAACAACTGAGATAAAGGACGCTAAATTTAAAAAGGGCCAACCTTTGGTACAATAAATAACTTACCTAGTGGTGAGCTGCAGTACACTATTTTCGTATGGACTTCATAGCACTTGCATTTGATAAAAGAAAGTGACCTTGCAAAAACACCTAAAAGAACTCATTTAGGAGATTTAGACACTCGCCTTGTCTGCTACGAGTAGATCTGCACTAGTCAAATAGACATTGAGTTTACAAGTGTCCAAGCAATCTTTTCTCATCAGTAATAACATTTTCACACTTTTTATTAATTAAAAAAAGGCATTAAATCATCCAGGCACTTACCTGGTCGAATTCAACAGGTACATGACCAAGAATTTTGCGTGTCCTTTTCCATGTTTCCTTTGGAAGCATTTCTTCATCAAAGAACTCCATCCTATTGTACACCGAGTCCTTGAGAGCTTCTCCATACTTTTTTGCATAGAGAAATTGATCAAACACCATCATTATTTTCATCAATTGTGAAAAACAGAATCAGTATTGAAACTATTTTTGGTTTCGAGATAATAAAGCTTGGGGAAAAACAGAAACAGGCAAAGAATAATAAGCTTCTAAGAAATTCATTATTATTATTATTTTCATATTTTATCAGTGTTGAAACTATTTTCCAATATAAATAAAATTCTCTTCATTATCAAAAATTTATCCGTCCAAGCATAAAAGTACTAAAAGAATTATATGTAAAATTAAGATTAAACTTAGCTGGACAAGCAGAACAAATACCTGATTGTCAAATAGGGCTGGATCGTGTCTAGACTTCTAGCTTAGGAAATGACTTCGTCTCCGATTTCTATGAAAGGGATGTGAGCAATCTTGCGCCATTCTTTCCCCTTCTTGCTTTGCAATCGTTTTGTCAACAAAGAACATTGACGGATTTGTAGGTGAGAAATGGACATAGGCAGCCCCTTTTTAGCTGGCATGTGCTTGAGCTTGGGACAGTCTTTGATCCACAATTCTTCAAGAGAGGTAAGATGTTGAAGCCCCCTCTTGTCCAATGATCTCAAATTTGGAAATCCAGCAATGCCAAGAGTGCTAAGGCTTGTGGGCAGTAGATTCTCTTCCGGAAAGGACTGCACATCCTGGCAATCACCAGCAAGATTGGAGAATAACAATATTTGAAGAGAACACAATCTTTGCAAACCCCAATCCATCCTATTGGCAAAGAGTTTTTCTGAAACATCGATTACAAAACGATTTAGATTGGTTGGTAGACCACCTTCTGGAAAAAGATCAACCTGTGGACAATCTTTTATATACAAAGATTGAAGAGAGGGGAGGAGCACGTGCATATTCTGAGGCAGTGACACAAGACGAGGGCAATTAGTGACTTTTAACCTTGTGAGGTTGGGGGCCGGCAATCCTCCACTAGGAAAATCTACAAAATTAGGACATTCCTCGATTTCCAGCACTAGTAGATCAAGGTGATGTCCCTCTGAAACTGAAAGGGACTCCATGTTTCTGCACATTTTGATTCCGAGATAATAAAGCTTGGGGAAAATGTCTAAGGGGAATGACATGAGAGAATTACAGCTATGGGATATGTCCAATGACTCAAGGGAAGAGTAGGATGGGTACGTCGGGAACTGTAATTCCTTACAATTAAAAATACCAAGCTTTTTTAGTGAAGTCAGTAGACCACCGTGAGGAAGAAACTTGAGGACTGGACAATCCCCGATTATCAACTCTTCTAGGCAATGGTTGTGATCCATTGCTCCATCAAGCAGAGACTCCAAGTTATGGAATCCTTCCATTCTGAGCTCATTCAATTTAGGTGGCATTTCTTTCAACAGCACCTCATTACAAAACATTAATTGCAAATCACGGATTGCAGGAGCACTTGGGAGAGAGGTCTCAAGCTGTGAACAATTGCTAATCACCAATGTGCTCAAAGAAGGAATCTGCTTAGGCAAGCTTCCGCTTAGTTTTGGACAATCCACAAGGTAAAGATCTTGGAGACGCAGGAAAGCTCCCCCTTGTTCATGTTCACCATCATAACAAAGCCATTCCTCCCAATTCAACATTCCCTCAAATTTCAAAATTCTCAAGGATGCAAATGGTGTAACAGCAGAGGAACAGCTACCATAAAAGTCTGGACCCACTCTAACAACTTTATCAAACCCAACAATAGAGAGGTCTTGAAGAGAGGGCAGCTGCCCAAGTGATGGCAAACTGGGGCAACATCTACAAGACTTTAGATGAAGAACAGTTATATTTGTAAATGAACGATCTCCTACCCAACTTGGAAAGCTTGTGCCACTGTAGCTGTTGATAAAAAGCCTTTTCAAGTTTGTATGGGGCAGAAGATGATTGAGTACTTCTCTTTCACTTTGGGAAACAATGCCATCGGTATCCCATTCCAACGTTAGTTCCTCAATGTGCCTCTTAACCTTCAACTTCGCCTTCAGCACATCCATCGGATTTATCACATTCTGGAGCTTTGATATCAAAATGGTTCCCCGAAGATTTGAAAGTTCCCCCAACTCCTCGATTTGGAATCCGCTATCCTTGTCAACAATAAATTTAGTCAAAGTTCGAAGACGCTTCAATCCACCCATTTGTATTGGCATCTTCATAATGCTAGTTCTAGAAATATCAAGATGACGTAAATTAACAAGCTTTCGCATATTTGTTGGTAACATAACAAGAAATTCACATCCTGATAGATCCAAGGTCTGTAAATTGTACAATTTACAGAGAGAGTTAGGCAACCTCTCAATTTTAGTACAAGAGAGGTCTACATAACGTAGATGTATGAAGTCTCCAATTGACTCTGGCAACCCAATCATATTACTATAATGAGAAAGAGATAGCACACGTAAGCATCTTAGCTTTAACAACAAATTATGTGGTACATTCTTTGTTAAGTAGAAGTCCACATTTGCTTCATGTGATTCTAAAGGAAGGAAGGTGCGCAATTGTTTAGCTTTGTACAAAGCCTCAAACCTTTTTGAGGTTTCGTATTGCTTTTTTAAGTACGAAAAATGGTGAGTCTTTTGCATAATTTTGTTTATTTTGTCTCCCTCCAATCTAAAACAAAATCTTCCAGATACAAATTTGGCTAGATCATGGACAAGGTCATGCATTACAAAATGCAATTTATTGACATTTGATCGTTGTATGAGAGACCTCGAAACTAGATCAAGAAAGTACTCATTACCTACATCTTCCATTTCTCTATTGTCATCAGGCTGTTGCAAGAAATCCTCTGCCATCCACAATTGAATTAATTCTTGCTTTTTGAATACATAATCCTTTGGAAATATTGAACAATAAGCAAAACATCGCTTCAAATGTGAGGGCAAGTAATTGTAACTTAATCTTAAAGCTGGAAGAACATCATTAGGCATCCCCCAAATTTCGCTCTCCAAAATCTTATCCCATTCCTCTACATCTAGTTTATAGCGCAAGAGAGCACCAAGTGCTTTTGCTGCTAATGGTAAGCCGTCACACTTCTTGATTATTTGTCTACCAATTGCTTCTAGTTGTGGATATGCCATAGAGTTGCCGTTTACAAAAGCATGCTTTGCAAATATCAACCAACAATCTTCATTTGATAGGTGATTTAGATAACAAATTGGAACAGTACGCATGATTGATGCAACATGTTCATGGCGTGTTGTCACAATAATCTTACTTCCTGATGCCCCATATTTAAAGGGATTTTTTAAAACCTCCCAATCACCATTTTTCTCATTCCATACATCATCAAGAACTAATAAGAATTTCTTTCCCATCATACTCTCCTTCAATCTAGTTTGGATCATATTAAAGTTTGTGGTGTCACATATCTGTGAAGTGGCTTCCTCAAGAATTAATTTTGATATCCTAAGCAAGTCAAATTCTTCTGAAACAAAAACCCAAACTTTAAGGCTAAAATGTTCTGTGATTCTTTTATCGTTGTAGATAAGTTGAGCAAGGGTGGTCTTTCCAACTCCACCCATGCCCACTATAGGAATCACACAAAGGTTGTCATTGCATTTTGCATCATTTGAGAGCAGCAAGTCGACAATTGGCTCTTTATCAGGATCCCTACCATAGATTCCAGTATCTTCTATTAGAGAAGTTGTGGGCAATTTTTGTGAAGATTTCCCTCCAACACGTTCCCTCAGACCTATAACATCCTTTTGCTTTGCCAAGTCTTCCAGCCTTATTATGACTTCTTCTATCTTTGATTTTAGTCTTATACCAGACCGATTAAAAGAAACAGGGATGCAGTTCCGTACCTTGTTCTTAGCTTCCAACTGGCATTGCAAAGCTTCAGTAGCAATCTCATCCAAAAGGTCCTCTGCGTCACAGACAGCATCTCTGAGCTCATCAAGCCACTTTTTCACAGGTGGGTTACTGATTTCCTTTTCCTCTGCATCATTGAGCACCGCGTTAAGGGCTAGACACGATGTCTCTAACTTCACTAGCAAGTTATCAGGAACTTTTCTTCCTCGGATGAAGTCCAGGACCTCCGGAGATGCCATCCTGTCAAACAACACTTGAAGGGTTGCAGACAGAAATGCTCCTCCCACTGCAACGGCCGCCATGCCTTTCTTTTTGCAATGAAAAGAAATTGGAAAGGAATGCTGATAGATCGGTTTGTGGGGTGAAAGCTTGTGCACTTCTTAGTCTTTGCTAAAGTCCTTCCAAGATTAGGTTCATGGCTTAATAGTTTGCACATTGCCATGGGGACAACCTTGCTAACTTGGTTGACCAAGTAGATGCAGTCCTTATCAGATTAGGTTCATGGCATAGTAGTTTGCACATTGACATGGGGATAACCTTGCTATTTGGTTGACCGCACGCCGGCTGAGGAAAAGTAGGAGATGGTAGGTGAGGAATTGTATATTAATTCATTACAAGATGTGAATCTGCGAGTTGAGAATGGTAATTATTTTTATGGTAGTTTTATTAAATTTTTTTTATATAATTTAAATTAATTTAATAAAGAGTAATATATTTTGTAGTTATATTTTTATTTATTATAAAAATAATCATAAATGTAATGTATAAACAATCATAAATTATAAATTTAATAATTGTTATCTTACTAAAATGAAATAAATACAATTTTTCTCAAGAATTTAAAAAGTAAGTAAACGAAAATATTTATTTTATAATAAAAGCTATTTATAACATTTTGTGAATCATTAAAAAGAATATAAAATTTGAAAATTATTCTGTTAGTTTTAAACAAACTTTCTCTAACTCATTTTTTCTATCCACAATCCAAAACACTGAAAAAAAGTAACTAAAAAAATTAATAAAACTTAACTATGATTAATTTGACCAATTAGGAAAACAATTTGTCGTTTATAATCTACTAAGGTTATTTTCTTTGCGAAAATTGTAAGTTCGTCCACCCAAAACATATTATTAGATAAACAATTATTAGCAAAATCTAAGAATTAAATTTTTATATATGCATTGTTATAAAATAATAATAATAATAATAATAATTAAAGTAAAATTGCGAAGATAAAATTTGTCTCTCATCGAATAATTTTTGTTTAGCCAACCTTTGTTTTTCTCTAAATAAATGGCATTATAGAGTACTTTTAATACAATTATTAAGAGTACTTCGTCCACTACAAAGGATTAAAAAATAAACAAAAATGATTAAAGTCTCATAGTTTAACATCTAAATTGAACACTTTAAAAATCATGCTATCAAATTACAATAACTACCAAATTATATTATCCAAATCAAGCTATGTATAGAATAATATTATATTTTTATATGCTATATTTAATCATTTATAATGCAATAGGATAACATTTAACAATCAAAGAGAAAAAAAAAACAATTAAAAAAACAAAACTGAATCGCATTAACCTAAAGTAGATTAAAGAATATAAAAAAATTATCAACCTAAAGCGAAGATGCAAGAAAAACTATTAAAAAAAAATCCACCCAAAAATTTTGTGTGTGGGTGTGAGACAAAGAGAGAGAACCTTTTTTTGTAAGAGAAAACTGTGCATAGAATGACAGAGATAATGATAAATTTATAGTAAGAGGGTGTGAATAAGAAGAGACAAAAATAGAGAAAGATGAAGGAAAAGATGAATAATGATATTAATGTAGAGGATAGTGGGGAGGTGAGAATGTGAAGGAAGGACAAAGGTTGGAGAAATTGTGGGGAAATGAAAAGGCATGGGAGGGAGAAAGGTTGGAGAAGTGTAAATATGAAATAAAAAAATATTAAAAATAATTATAAGAAAATAAAAAGAAAAAAGATAATGATGTGAATGCTGGAGTGCTCAACGTGAGCATAGTAGCATTAAATGCTACGCTTCGGCTTTTAGTAATATATAGATTAGATATGTTTTTAATAGTTACTCTTTTGAGTAATTTTGTTATATAAAATTATGTTTTATCCCTTAACAATATCATCATTTATTTTAAGGGTAATGTTATAATTCTACACTTTTTAAAAACATTTTTATAAATTTATATATATGGCTTGTTATCATCAAGAGTGAACAATATAGGTTAAAATTCTATCTTTCTATATATATATGAAAGAGTGGAAAACAAAGAGTAATAGAAAGAAGAACAGAGTGCTACGAAAGATGAGAGAGAGAGAGAGAGAAACTAATTTTGTTATTATTGAATGAATTGATTGTAACTGTACAGAGATCCTACTTATATACTAACAGAAGAAAAACTAATTTTCCAAACTATGCGCAAGGTAGTTACATCAACTATAGCACGTGTATCACTCACGTGTGAACATAAATAACTAATACAAACTAAAACTACAGGTAGCATAGCTTCTTATGTTGTTTATACATTACATTGTCACTGCTCCATACACTAGCACTTCATTGTTGAGCACTTCACTTCACTTGTTGCATCAATTGCTTCTTACTTCATTCTAATCCACTGCTCTCATCTTGCTCTTAGTATCTTTACAGCCCCCCTTAAGGTTAGCTTCAGGTCCATGAATATTTATTATGCTCATTTTGGCAAGTAAAGAAAACAATTGTTGAGCATTAAGTGCCTTTGTCAATAAGTCTGCTATCTGTGTATGAGTTGGAGTATAAAATAACTTAATCACTCGATCTTGCACTTTGTCTATAACCAGGTGACAGTCTATTTCAATGTGTTTTGTACGTTCATGGAACACAGGATTCTCTCCTATGCATATAGCAGCTTGATTGTCATAGAAAAGCAAAGCTGGTTGTGGATGATAGACCTCAAGATCCTTTAATAGTGCTAGCAAGCATGTTATCTCACATACTGTCACAGCCATTGCCCTATACTCTACCTCTGCAGAAGATCTAGACACAATAGACTGCTTTTTAGACTTCCATGACACCAAAGAATCACCTAGGAAGATGCAATATCCAGTTGTTGATCTTCTAGTGTCCACGCATGCTGCCCAATCTGCATCAGTATACCCTTTTAAATGAAAATTAGACCTTGAAGACAATAGAATCCCTTGACCAGAACAGCCCTTGATGTACTGCAACACCTTGTAGGCTGCATCCAAATGAGGTTTTCTAGGCTTAGACATGAATTGGCTAAGCTTATGTACTGAATATTTCATGTCTAAGCTTATGTACTGAATATGCCAAATCTGGTTTGGTAATAGTGAGATATAGTAATCTACCAACTAATCTTCCCTAGACTCTAGGGTTAGCTAGCAATTTTCCATTATACTTACTTAACTTTAGATTTTGGTCCATTGGAATCTTGTTAGGCTTACAAGCTATCATCCCTGCATCTTTAAGTATCTCAAGGGCATACTTTCTTTGGCATAAGGTTATTCCTTTTTCTGATCTAGCTACCTCAAGACCAAGGAAATATTTCAAACTTCCAAGATCTTAAAGCTTGAACTTTTGATCTAAAAACACTTTAAGATCTTCCACTACCTTGACATCATTGCTGGCAATGAGAATGTCATCAACATAAACTAATAAGACCAGAAAAGACTTGTGACACTTCTTAGTAAACAAAGAGTAGTCTGGTTTGGATTGTTTGAAACCATACTGCAAGATTGTGGATGAAAACTTGGAGTACCACTACCTGGAAGCTTGCTTCAGTCCATATAATGACTTATTTAGCTTACATACCATGCCCCCCTTGCAGTGAAACCCTTGTGGAAGCGGCATGTATACATCTTCATGTAAATCACCATGGAGGAAGGCTTTATTGACATCAAGTTGAGTCAAATGCCAACCCCTAATAGCAGAAACAGCTAACAAAGTCTTGACTGTAGTCATTTTGGCAACTGGAGAGAAAGTCTTAGTAAAGTCAAGACCCTCTTGTTGTGTAAACCCATTTGCAACCAAACGAGCCTTATACCTCTCAACACTGCCATCTGACCTATATTTGACTCTGTAGACCCATTTACAACCCACTACCTTCTTATTAAGAGGTAAAGGGGTGAGAGTCCAGGTGTTGTTAGCCTCTAAAGTAGCAATTTTCACATCCATTGCCTCTTGCCGCTTAGGATTTTGGACAGCCTTAAAGTATGACTTGGGTTCATGAATGTTAGTAATAAGGGAACAATAATTGGCATAAGATGGTGACAATTTAGAAGTAGAAAGGTAAGAAGATAAAGGGTATTTGATACCTGAAGTGGGAGATAAGGAACCTGACTTGATGGGAGAGGTGGAGTGAGAATATTGATCACAATGAACTGAGCTGCATTTGTAGGATTGCAAATAGACAAGAGGCTTAGAAACCCTTTGTGACCTTCTTAAAGATGGAGATGGAGAAACAATGTCTAAGTGTGGAGCAATATTAGCAAGTGGAAAAGGAAGAGTACCAATAACATGATCAGGATTAGGTATAGAAACAACCTTAGTTGGTGACTGGTCTAGGATAGGAAGAGAGGAAGAAACGGGATCAGGAATTGGAGCAGTAGAAATAAGGTCAGATGTAGATGGACTGACCTGAACCTGTGCAGGAATAGTATTTGTGATAAGATCATAAGATGGAAAAGAAATCAAAGGATCATGAGGTGAAGCCACTGAAGGAAACAAATGAGGTAGAGGAATGTTGGAATGGGAGGAAGAAGAAGGATCTGACACAAAAGGAAAAATTGATTCATGCAAGGTCACATCCCTTGAAATGAAAATCCTTTTAGTGAACAAATTAAGAAGCTTGTAACCTTTAACACCAAAGGGGTATCCAAGAAAAACACAAGGGACAGACCTAGGATCAAACTTAGACCTTTGATGAATTAAAGTTGATGCAAAACAAAGACACCTAAAGACCTTGAGATGCTCATAAGTAGGGACTGCCATATAATTTCTCAAAAGGAGACTTATTATTCAAAATAGGATAAGGTAGCCTGTTAATGATATGTACAGCAGTTAACACACACTCACCCCTAAGATAAAGAGGTACATTAGATTGAAATTTCAAGGCCCTAGTCATGTTCAAGATATGTTGGTGTTTCCTCTCCACAACTGAATTTTGTTGTGGAGTGGCAATGCAAGAATGCTGGTGTATAATACCATTGGTAGAAAAGAATTCTTTCAAAAAAAATTCAAGAGCATTGTCAGTCCTAAACACTTTGATTTTAGCGTGAAATTAAGTACATATCATGTTGTAAAAGAAACAAGCAAAGGCCTAGTATCTTACTATGTTTCATTAGATAAACCCAAGTAGATGTAGTAGCATCATCAACAAGACTAAGAAAGTATTTGTAACCTTCTTGAGTAGATTTAACAAAAGGACCCCAAACATCATAATGGACAATATCAAAAGCATTGGGAGAAATATGATTAAAAGATGGAAAGTGTAGCTTTTTCTGCTTAGCAATAGGGCAGAGAACACAATCTTTATTACTTTGAAATTGAATTACATCAGAAGATGATTGTGCAAAGTATTGAGCTTATTATCATATACATGTCCCAAGTCTAAGATGCCAAAGATATGGCTTAGAAACAACAGGAATAGTGGAAACAGAATGTACAAGAGAATGAAAACAGACTGCAAAATGGAAAAAGGTCCTGATATGGATGTGCAATCTGGTGAAACTTGCAGCAAATAAAGATTGTTGTGCAATTTACCCATTCCAATCGTTTTCCAACATGACAGGTCCTGTATGAAATAAAAGTTTGAAAGGATAACAAGACAACAAGATAGACATTTTGTTAATTTGCTAACATAAATCAAGTTAAAGGAAAAAAAGGGAACACAAAGAACATTCTCAAGAATTAGGGTAGATGTGATTTGAATTGTGCCTATGTAAGTGACAGTAACTTTCTCACCATTAGGCAATTGAACAAAGTTGGATATGGAACTAGTGATTTTAGTGAATAAAGTGACAGAGTGAATTATGTGATTTGTAGCACCAGTACCAAGAACCCAAGTCTCATCATTGAAAGCTGTTTTGTGCACAGGATTGGCAGCAAATACAGAATGTTGCATGCTTAAAGACATACAATCTTGAAACAAATTGCAAGTATTACTTGAAGCAGCAGTAGGAGTGATAGCAGAATTGGCTGAATGAACACCTTCCCTAGATCAAGAAAGTACTCATCACCTACATCTTCCATTTCTCTATTGTCATCGGGCTGTTGCAAGAAACCCTCTATCATCCACAATTGGATTGATTCTTGCTTTTTGAATGCATAATCCTTTGGGAATATTGAACAATAAGCAAAACATCGCTTCAAATGTGAGGGCAAGTAATTGTAACTTAATCTTAAAGCTGGAAGAACATCACTAGGCATCCCCCAAATTTCGCTCTCCAAAATCTTATCTCATTCCTCTACATCTAGTTTATAGAGCAAGAGAGCACCAAGTGTTTTTGCTGCTAACGGTAAGCCATCACACTTCTTGATTATTTGTCTACCAATTGCTTCTAGTCATGGATTTGCTATAGAGTTGCCATTTACAAAGGCATGCTTTGCAAATATCAACCAACAATCTTCATTTCATAGGTGATTTAGATAACAAATTGGAACAGTACGCATGATTGATGCAACATGTTCATGGTGTGTTGTCACAATAATCTTAAAGGGTTGCAGACTGAAATGCTCCTCACATTGCAACAGGCGCCATGCTTTTCTTTTTGCAATGAAAAGAAATGCTGATAGATTGATTTGTGGCGTGAAAGCTTTATAAGATTAGGTTCATGTATTCATAGTTGGGATATTTTTTCTCTTACGATATTTTTTGACCTTTGACTTATTTAACTTCTACTCTTTACTTTTTTCTTTTTTTTTTTACTCTTTTTCCTTAATATTTTTTAATTAATGAGTGAGATTAAAAGTTATTTGTTATGATCATCAATCTCAGCGATTCATAAATATTACATCAGGTGTTATATCTTAATGATTGGACATGATCTTAATGCATGTGGGGATAAACTTACTACTCGGTTGACTTTACCGCACACCTTGAAGGAAAAGTACTTGGTTGACTTGACTGCACCCTTTTAAGTAGAAGTAGGAAACAATAGATGTATAAATTTTTGGGAAATGTTTAACTTTTCTTTTTTTGTGTTTTACCTTAAAAAAAATTGTCAAAAAAATTATTAAAAAAGATTAAAAAAAATTGTCAAAAATTGAAAAAATTACTTAAAAAGTTACCAAAAGTGTGTTGTTAATGAGCATCTTATGGTTCCCATTAACATAACTTTTATTTAATTATTAAATATATTTTAATAAGTATTAATTTTAGTAATTTTGTTCTACAAAGTTACATTTTGTCTCTTTAACAATATTATATCATTCATTATTTTAAGAGTAATATTATTGTTAAATTACCAATAATTAATCACTTAACTATAATTCTAATAGTTAGAACTTTTCTTACAACATTTTTACAAACTATTAAGGTAACAAATTTTTAGTAGTTTCGCATACTTACATTACTTTTTATTTACTAATAATCACCCCCACATTAGCAATTTGTAAAACAATTTGTAGCTTAAACATTTTTCACCTTTTAAAGGCCATAAAAAATTAATAGATCTAAATCTAAAACAAAATATACATGCCCAAAAAAAATAATCCAACAACAAAAATTATCAATAGTAAAGCTAAAAATAATTAAGTTCAATTAATTTATTTTACCTAAAACAAAAACCCTTTAAACAAAATAATATTTTTTCTTATCTAGCACGCATGCAACAAAGACAAATAATAATAATAATAATAAAATAATAATAATAATAATAAAATCTCAGTGATTAAGTAGCAGAGTCAGAGCTGCCGCACATGACTTACAACATAATTGTCCCTTAAATCCAAGTTTTAACTTTGTCCCTGCTGGTAGGCCAGTCCACCAGTCGCGTTGGGTTAGTTTTGGACCCAACCTAGACTCAATGCGCCAGTATTAGGTGGAGGGTGGAGGGACCCAAAACCGACCGCCAACATATGTCACAGCCTGGTTGTTACATGCCTGTTGAAAATCAAACATAAATATCAAAATCCCACTACACAGTTCAAACTTTTACTTGCTATCTTAGTCTTTCATCTTTATTATATAAGCTTATAAAACTTGTTAAAGTGATTATGAGAATCAACAAGCATTCAAGAATCCATTGCATGTTCCAGTTAGGCCTATTACAAGAGCAAGATCTAAGAAGATCAAAGAAGCACTTAATGGGCTGATTCAAGAGATTTGGGCTAATTTTAACGCAAGACATTCCAAATTTGGCCCAAAGGAAGATGAAAGAGGAATAAATTTAATTCAAGTTATTTAGGGCTGATCTGGCTTAACTTTGAGTGATTTATGGCGTGGATTAATGTCTAATTGACTATCTAGCTCTATATCCGTTAATGAAGATTTTTTTCCTATTCTGGAGCTGTTATTTCAAACCAAATCTACCTGAATTTAGGATTTTTATTATTTAGAACGTTTTTTAGTTTTTTTTCCTTGTTTTTAGGTGCATTTAATGCTTTTTAGGTCAAATTAGATTCCTGATATGGTAAGGTATTAATTAGGAGTTATTTTAGAATATATTTTTTTGTTGTCAAGTTTTATGGAGCCCTTAAATAGGCCCTAAAGTCTGTAAACGTTTTTCATAATATTATTGAATAAAAATCAGAAAATGTGAGGTTTTGCTCTTCTTTTGGTTCTTCAAGAACTGTGAACTTATCAGGAATTCTTCCTTGTGGCGTTCAAACCTTATACCTTCGGTTCGTGATTCTTTATAATCATTGGGTCAAGGTCAACTTATACCTTTGGTTCGCGTTTCGATTATAAACGTTAGGTCAGGGTTTCTATCATAAATATGAATTTTAGCTTTCTTGGGTTAAATATTCCAATATTGTTTGTTAGGTCTCAAAGTGTGTCGATTGAGGTTCGCATCATTTGGTATCAAAGCACAAGTTCTAAAATCAGTTTTCTATCCCTTTATCTTTTGTTTCCTATTATCATCCTATCTTGTTTCTTTTGTGTTCTTCATTCATCGTTCTTATTTTTTGTTTTTGTTGAAGTGCACTAGGTTAAAATCGTGCACCCAGCCCCAAAAAAAAAATGTCAAAAAAATAAAATAAAAAAGACAACATAAAAGAATTAGAAAAAAAGATATATATATATATATATATTTTTTTTTTTTTTTGTTTTAGTTTCAATTCACTTAGACCAGAATATCGTTTTCTTTTGTCCTTTTCCTTTGATTTATTGTTTCTGTCATATTTTCTTACCGTGGTATTTGTTTTTACATTACAAGTTGAATTTCTTGATCAAGTTTATTAGTTTAATGCAGAACTGAAAATGGGAAGCTACGAGTGGAAAAAGGCAAGAGAGTGTGAGACGAATATCGGGAAAAAGCCAATTTAAGAGTGAAACACAAGTGGGAGTGACATAATTTGAGTGCAAACACGTGAGGGAGTGTTGTGAGGAATTATTTCTAACAATTCTCTATTGTTTCAAAAGTATGTCTTACAGGGGCGAAACTTCAAATAAGGAAGGAGGGGAGGAGTCGTCCATCATTTTGCAGGCTATGTAACAACAATTTGAACGCATGAATGTCGTGTTTAATGAGATTTAGGATCGGATGGATAGGCAAGAAACTGTTATTGCTACTTTGCGCGAGGAGCGTCCCCAAAGAGGCCCTAATGTTAGAAGGCAAGAAAGGCGTGCGCGCATGGATGATTCTGATGATTACCACAAGGATGAGTTTGAAGATGAAGAAGATCAAACTCTATTGAACAATGAGGGCAGGTTTGTGCAGAGGAGAGAAAGGCGTAGTAGAGGTTTCCGAAGAGATCCAAGATGGCAAGATAGGACTGACAGAAACCTAGGAAACATAAAAATGAAGATACCAACATTCCAAGGGAAAAATGATCCAGAAGCATACTTGGAGTGGGAGAAGAAGGTGGAGTTAATCTTTGAGTGCCACAGCTACTCCGAAGAGAAAAAGGTAAAACTTGCTGTCATTGAGTTTACTGACTATGCTATTATATGGTGGGATCAACTTGTGATGAACAGAAGGAGAAATCATGAGAGACCTATTGAGAGTTGGGAGGAATGAAGGCCATCATGAGGAGACGGTTTGTTCCTAGTCACTACTATAGGGACTTGTATCAGAAATTACAGAGTCTTACTCAAGGCTATAGGCGCGTGGATGACTACCACAAGGAGATGGAGATTGCCATGATTCGGGCAAATGTAGAGGAGGATAGAAAAGCTACCATGGCAAGGTTTCTGAATGGGCTGAATCAGGACATTGCCAATGTGGTGGAGTTGCAGTACTACGTGGAGTTGGAGGACATGTCTACATGGCAATAAGGTGGAACGACAGCTTAAAAGGAAAGGAACTCGTTCATTTCAAAATCCGGGCTCCTTTACTTCATGGAGGACAAATGGGAGGAAAGATGAAAGGGCTGTTTTCAAGTCCAAAATTGAGCCACCAAAAAGGAGAGATGAAGCTCCCAGTGTCAACAAAGGTAAATATGAATCTCAAACTCGTAATCGTGATATTAAGTGTTTTCGTTGTTTGGGAGTAAGTCATATTGCTTCATAATGCCCAAATAAGAGGACCATGATCGCACGTATTGATGGAGA
>JACAVU010000011.1:10903490-10968490 GCA_014183005.1 Castanea mollissima | reverse complement strand
GATTTAGCCTATCTCCGAGTCGTCCATACAGGTCGTCCATAACCTGGCTACTATTGTAAACACCTTCAGAAACTTACCTACAATTACCTCGTCCAAGGAAGAAGAGCTCTGGACGAGGTAAGCACCACCAGAGAATGATGCACTCGTCCAGAGTGCTGACAACCTCGTCTTGAAGGAATTTGTCTGTTAGACGAGACAGCCCCTGCGCGTGTACCGAAGCACACTCAACTAAGGAACTCTAGGATGAGAGTATCATACTTAGGAAAATCTCTGAATATGACGTGATAATCTCTTATCCCACGCATAACCGCCAGGTATCCGTTGTGGAACATAAGCATAACTCCTAAAAGGTTATGCAAGTTACGTTTAATTCATACCTCTTCTCGAATCCAGGAGAGGTTCCAATTTTGATAACCGCCTATAAGAACACTATATAAAGGCTGTTTCAGACAAGGCCAAGGTATGTTCACTTTTTTGACTCCCACAAAGTTGGAACTCCAGTAATATAGAGAGAAAAACTAACTTTGCCATCGGAGGGTTTTTGGCCGGCAGCCCCGGTCGCCTTTAATTCGCTTTTCTTTCTTTCTTCAGGCCATTAAGAGAGCGAGTGGTCCTTTCAAGTCCGAAGCATCCAGCCTACTGATCTTCTTTGCATCATCAGTTGGCGCCGTCTGTGGGAAAAACAAGGGACTAACAAGAGCAAAGCATACAAACACTACTCAGTCCTTTTTGGTTCAATCGTGTTTTCGTTGTAAAAAGTTACTCTATCCCAGACAAAAGGTTGAATGGTTCGAACAAGATCAAGGGCTACCAGCCCAAGCCACCAGGAGAGTAGGGATGCATCCAGCAATCCCCTTCGCGACCGCAGATCAGCACCTGTAATGCAACCGCCTTCTATTTAACACATACAATACATGGCTGCCGCTATGGCAGAACTGACACGTCAGAACCAGGAGTTGAATAAGGAGATCAACCTCAAGAGGCAGCGTTAAGAAGGGCGCATGGAGGGAAGGGCCCCGAGACAAGAAGGAGGAGGGGAAAATGTAGAGTCCGAGAATCAGACAAGGGGTACCACTTCAAGAAGGATGCCGCACTTAGAGAGAGAGATGGACCAGATGAGGAAAGCCATGGATGAGATAAGGGAGAATATAAGGAGGGCAAACCCAGTAGACGATATGGTCCACCGAACGGACTCCCCTTTCACAGCTTCCATCAACAGTCACCCTCTACCACCGAAGTTCAAAATGCCTTCTTTAGACTCGTACGATGGAAATCGCGACCCTTTCGATCACATTGCAACTTTCAAGATGACCATGCACCTGTAGGGGGTCCCAGACGAGATCATGTGCAGAGCTTTTCCCACCACACTTAAGAACCAGCGCGAGTGTGGTTCAGTAAGATTCCCCCAAACTCGGTGGGATCATTTGAAGAGCTGAGTAAGCTGTTTGTCAACAATTTCATTGGAGGACAGCGTCACAAACGTTCCTCCTCCAGCCTACTGACTATAGAGCAAGGGGAAAATGAGAGTTTGAGATCCTTTATCACCCGGTTTAACAGAGAAGCCTTGACGGTGGACGAGATGGATGACAAGTTATTGCTGGTCGCTTTCCACAATGGGATCAATTCTGACTTGTTCATTTATAAGCTCTACGAGCAGGAACCACAGACTATGGCCGAGCTTGTCCATTCGGCCCAGAACTTTATGAATGCTGAAGATGCTATCATAGCCAAGAAAAGAAAAAGGGCAGAATGCTCAGAAGTGGGTCACCATCGCTATCCCGATCAAGGACCTCGTCCGAAGAAAGTTCGGGTAGACGAGAGGAAAGATAAGGATAGTAAGAAGGCGAGTTCCTCCACTAGGAATCAGCAATACACCCCCCTGACTATGCCACTAGAGCAGGTTCTTATGCAGATCAAAGACGATCCATCCTTGAAATGGCCGGATAAAATGAAAGGAGACCCCAACAAGCGTTATAGGAGCAAGTACTATCGCTTTCACAGAGATCACGGGCATGACACGGACGAGTGCTTTAACTTGAAGCAGCAAATAGAAAATCTCATTAGACAAGGGAAACTGAGGAACTTCCTTGGACGAGACCAAAGAGATGAGAAAATGAAAGCCAAGGTGGAAGAATCATCACGACCCCCACTAGGCGAAATAAGGGTAATTGTAGGAGGAAACTCAACGGCTCAGTCATCCAAGTCAAGGAAGACATATCTGAAGGTGGTGCAAAACATCCAGCTGTCTGGACGACCTAGAACCAGCGAAGCAGACCAGCAAGCTGTTACATTCACGGACGAGGAAGCAGGACGACTTCATCACCCACATGATGACGCGATAGTCATCACCCTACTCATCTCCGACTACATGACCAGAAGGGTGTTGATAGACAATGGCAGCTCTACAGACATCCTCTACTACCCTGCATTCCAACAAATGAGGCTAGGACGAGACCAGCTTCGACCAGTGAACTCGTCGTTGGTACGATTTGGAGGAATGAAGGTGCAACCGGTAGGTACCATTACATTACTGGTGGTCGTTGGAACATATCCACAGTAGATAACCAAGGAGGTAAATTTTCTTGTTGTCGATTGTGCGTCGTCATATAATGCTATTATTGGGAGACCAACTTTGAATATTTAGAAGGCGGTAACCTCTACTTACCACCTGTCCATCAAATTCCCAACTGAGTACGGGGTAGGCCACGTACAAGGGGATCAGTTGGCTGCCAGAGAATGCTATTTGGCTTTGCTGGCAATGGACGAGCACATGCAAGCAATGAGTATAGACGGACGAAGAGTCGCGGCGGAACCCACTGAAGCACTAGAGGACATCCCATTGGACGATAACCAGCCTGAGAAGTATACTAGAGTTGGGGCGAGCATGGAAGAGGGGGCAAAGCGCGCTTTGGTCCGGTTTCTGAAGAAAAACCTCGATGTCTTTGCATGGAGTCATGAGGACATGCCTGGCATTGATCCGAGTGTCATTACCCATAGTTTGAGCTTGAGTCCCTATTCGAAACCAGTGCATCAGAAGAAAAGAGTTTTTGCTCATGAGCGAGACAATGCCATTAAGGAAGAGGTGCAGAAGTTGGTCACCGCGAAGTTCATCTGAGAAGTTCATTACCCAGATTGGTTGACTAACGTGGTCATGGTCAAGAAAGCTAATGGCAAGTGGTGAATGTGCGTGGACTTCATTGATCTAAACAAAGCTTGCCCCAAGGATAGCTACCCATTGCCATGCATTGACCAGTTAGTGGACTCGACGGCAGGTCACAGGATACTTAGCTTCATGGACGCTTTCTCAGGTTATAACCAGAGTCAGATGAATGAAGCGGATCAGGAGAAGACCTCATTCATCACAAGCCAAGGGTTGTATTGCTACAACGTAATGCCCTTCGGTTTAAAAAACGCGGGGGCGACTTACTAAAGGCTGGTTAACCATATGTTCTGTCCTCAAATCGGGCGAAATGTGGAGGTTTATGTGGACGACATGCTGGTGAAGAGCCAGGATGAGGAGAAACATCTGGACGACCTTCAAGAGACTTTTGATACGTTTCGACGGTACAACATGAAATTAAATCTGAGCAAGTGTGCTTTCGGGGTTTCATCGGGTAAATTCTTGGGGTTTATGGTGTCGTACAGGGGAATTGAGGCGAATCCGGATAAAATCCAGGCAATACTGAACAGGGAGCCACTGAAAAATATCAAGGAAGTCCAGTCTCTTACTGGACGAGTCGTCGCCCTCAACAGGTTTGTATCAAAAGCTCCTGACAAATGTTTACCATTCTTTAAAGTCCTTAGGAAGACTTTTGAATGGACGGGCAAGTGTCAACAGGCCTTCCAAGACTTGAAGACGTATCTAATGACAGCACCACTGTTGAGTCCGTCTGTACCTGGGAAAAAGTTGTACTTGTACTTGGTAGTGTCCCTACACGCAGTAAGCTCAGCGTTAGTCAGAGAAGAGGGGAGAGTCCAGAAGCCGGTCTATTACACAAGCCACGCGATGAGGGGGGCAGAAGGACGATACCCGATGATGGAGAAACTAGCCTTCGCATTAATCACGGCTTCTAGGAAGCTGAGACATTATTTTCAGGCACACGTTATCAACGTCTTAACAGACCATCCTATAAAAAAGGTGATGAGCAAGTTGGAAGCTGTTGGACAGCTAGTACAGTGGGCCGTTGAGCTCAGCGAGTTTGATGTCAGATACCTCCCAAGGAATACGATAAAGGCGCAGGCGTTGGTAGATTTCATTGCGGAATTCACCCCCAGTCAGGACGACCTGAACAAGGACGAAGGAAATGAAATGTGGGTGGTTAATGTAGACTGATCGTCCACATTGTATGCAGGAGGGATTGGAATTGTACTGAAGTCCCCTAAGGGTGACAAGCTGGAGTATGCGGCCCGTCTGCAGTATCCAACTACCAACAACGAGGCTGAGTACGAAGCTCTACTCAAGGGATTGGAATTGGCCAAGTCCTTAAAGGCGGAGTCGTTAACAATCAGAGGAGACTCTCAACTGGTCATTAACCAAGTAAATGGGATGTGTGATGTCAAGGAAGATCGAATGAAGAAGTATCTCAACAAAGTGAAACGCCTTGCACAAAAATTTTCAGCCATAAGTTTTATTCAACTTCCCAGGGAGGAGAATGCGGAAGCAGACGCCTTGGCGAAAGCCGCCTCGGCAGGGGTCATAGACGAGTTCAACGACATCCAATATATGCTGAGCATAGATATCCCTGACATACAGCAGATAGGAGGAGGAGAGAACTGGATGAGTCCGATAATAATTTACCTCAAAGATGGAAGGCTTCTAGAAGACAAGGATGAAGCGAGAAAGTTAAGGGTCAAGTCGGCCAAGTATGTCCTCATTAATGAGGTGTTGTACAAGCAAGATTTTTCCCAACCCTACTTAAGATGCTTGGCTCCTGACGAGTCAAACTATGTTCTAAGGGAAGTTCACGAAGAATCGTGTGGAAATCATTCAGGAGCAAGGTCGCTTGTCCATAAGATCGTCCGTGCCGGCTACTATTGGCCAACAATGCAGGCAGACGCTAAAGCCTATGTCAAGGTATGTGATCAATGCCAGCGTTATAGCAATGTGCCTAGACAGCTGTCAGAGTACCAGACCCCAATGACGGCCCCACGGCCCTTTGTACAGTGGGGACTGGATATCCTAGGTCCTTTCCCCATGGGAATCCGGCAGATGAAGTTTTTGGTGGTAGGAATAGATTACTTTACCAAGTGGGTAGAAGCCGAGCCTCTTGCAGCAATCACTCAGCAGAACGTGAAAAATTTTGTATAGAAGAATATCCTATGCAGGTTCGGAGTACCCAAGGTATTAGTATCTGACAACGGACATCAATTTGACAACGCACCCTTCAGGGACTTTTGCAATCATTTCGGGATCAAGAATCACTATTCTTCACCCTCCCATCTACAGGCAAATGGACAAGCAGAAGTAGCAAACCGATCCCTGTTGAAAATCATCAAAACTCGGCTCGAGGGGGTAAAAGGGGTATGGCCAGACGAGCTACCAGGTGTTCTTTGGGCCTATAGGACGACTGCACGAACCTCAACAGGAGAGACCCCTTTCAAACTAACCTATGGGAGTGAAGCTGTCATACCAGCGGAGGTCCATATGGCAGGTCACCGAGTGATGGAGTACCAGGAGAAAGACAACGAGGAACAAATTCGCCTTGACCTCGATCTTATTGACAAGGTAAGAATGGATGCGGACCAAAGGACGGCAAGGTACAAAAATCTCATGGCTAGACAGCATGACGCTGTGGTAAAACCCAGACGGTTCGATGTGGGAGACCTTGTCCTCAAAAGGGTCTCCTTGGCGACCAGGAACCCACCTCATGGAAAACTGGGACCCAATTGGGAAGGACCCTACAGGGTAATCAACTGCAAGAGGCAGGGGTCCTACTACCTGGAAGCCCTGGACGGACGGAAGTTAGAGCATCCCTGGAACATGGAACATCTGAGAAGGTACTATCAGTGATGAGTAGGGACGAGGGAAGTCAGTGGCAAAATTACGGTTGTGATTTGCGTGTTTGCTTATATTTAGTGTTGTTTTTACTACTGTTATGTTGTGTTATGAATAAAAGTGCACTAATCCTTAAACTTTTGCACTACTTACAGACCAGCTTATGAAAGACGAGGCTATGTACTTTAAGTATCTTAATAAGGCACTAGCTCATAAGCATGTGCCGCGTTTGTGAACAATGTTCATGTAATAATATGGTTTGAATTTCTAATGTATTTGAATTCCAGTTTCCATAATAATACCCATGGATGAGGCAAAAGCCTAAGAAAAGTAAAATCTTTGGACGAAAGTAAACTCGTCCAAGATTTCCTTTAAATAAGGATAAAACGAACTAAGGCATGCTCGTCCAAGCTTTCCTCCAAAAAGAGGATAAAGCGAAGAGAAAAATGCTAAGGCATGCTCGTCCAAGCTTTCCTTTAAAAAAGGATAAAGCAAAGAGAAAAATGCTAAGGCATGCTCGTCCAAGATTTCCTTTAAATAAAAAAAAAAATAAAAAAAAAAAGGAGAGCCAGGGCCCACTTGTCTAAGAAAGAAAGTAGGCATTAACGCATGGCATTCCAACGACGAGAATATGGTCAAGACGTTGTGAACTTGTGAAAATATGAGTAGTAATCGCCTAAAGGGCAGGCAAAATGATCATCATCGTCCTAAGCGAGTCGTCCATAAGGGAATCATGTAAACAATCACCCAACACTTGGGAACATTGCTTAAAAGGCAATTGAACAAAAAATAATACATAAACTCGTCCATGGAACAACAATAATGACAAGCAAAGACAAACATTCATTAGACATTAAAGGGTGGACGACCACCGTCCAAAAACCCTTAAGAAATAAGCCTTGAAAGGCAGTTGTTTATAAACTCGTCAAAAGTACTCCAGACGAGATAAATGTACTCTTATACATTTATAAAAAAAAAAAAAAGACGAGAAGAAAACACTTAAACAAATAGTGATAAAATCTTCAAATAACAAAGGCATCAAGCATCAAGGTCGTCTTGAGCAGGCTTGGTCGAGGCATCGTCTTCAACATTGACATCTTCAGAGCTAGTCTGAAGAAAAGAACCGGTAGCACCTCCTAGTTGAAGGACGATGGGGCTGAAATCAACTTCTGGAAACTTTTCTTTCGCCTCCATACGAAAATCTTCAAATCCAGCTGCATAGTTGGCGTCCAGAAGGTCAGTGAATTGCTTCGAAGCCTTGAATTCCTCCACAACTTCGTCCTTAGCCCTCACAAGGGAGTTGCTTAGCTCGTCGATCTTCCTTTGAAAGTGGTCAAGACGAGAGTCTTTTTCCACTATGTCATCCTTTAGCTCCTCGACGAGGTTGAGCAAACCCTTGGCCTCGTCCTTAGCCTTAGCAACCGTCTCAGCCCAGCCCTTGCAATCGTCTCTGACCTCCTGGATCCTCCTCTCCAATAGTAGCCTCATCCTGTCCAGCTCAGTAGCCTGCCTGGACGCAATTATAAACTTGGACATGGCCTGCACAAGCAAATAAAAGCTTTCGTATTAAGCAAAGTCAACAAGCATAAAAACAAAACTAGTGACGAGAATAAATTCATATCACTTACCTTGAAAAGATCGTGGACACCTGAGTGTTCAAAATCTTTCAAGGACATGTTATAGCATGCAACCACGTCCTCGTCAGACACTGCTTGTTGAAACCTCTCCCAGGCCAAGCCCTCACTCTCAAGAAGGTTAGGCACAACGTCAACGGGAGGCTGGGACGAGGTAGGAACACTGGTTTTGGATGGAGGGGGGTGAACGGGCTCAAATGACTCCACATCGAAGATCTGGACGGATGACGATTGAGGAGGAAGAACAAGGACAGCGGGAGAGACGACCCCAGGCTTGGACAACCTCCTGTGCTTGGCTCTCCAGCTGGGGAGGTTTTCAAGATTGATGGTCTTTGACAGGCTTCTCTTGTCGCCAGCAGCAAGACGAGCCCTTGTCTCGGTGTCTTGCTTAGCACGCTTGTCCGCGACTCCCTTGCCTTGGTTTTACTTCATGGTAGCCATCCCTAAAATTAATAATAATAATAATAATAGGTATGGGTTAATAAGTCAACAAATCTGTCTAAGACGACAAAAATAAAAAAAAATAATAAAAAAGAGGAAATTCAAGGCGAGAACTCACGTCGACGAACTGTGATTTCGTGGGCTAAAGCTTCTGGAGAGGGCTCTGGGCCAAGTCCCCAAGTCGCAAGACGCTGCAGGGTGACCAAAGAATGGAAGTCCCTCTCTGGGTGAAGACGAGCCTTCTGAACGCGTCCTAGATAGAACTTGTTCAACGAGGGCCTTCTAACACCTGCAATAAAGACGAGGAGTTTAACATAGAAAGATGTATAATAAAGGTAATATTACGGTAGTGGTAAGCATACCTTTAGGACGAAGATTCCTTATGTCTCCTGTATAGGGGGAAACGAATCCCTGCTCAACTCAATAGGGTGTCCTGCCCAAAAACTAGAGACGAAGAAGAACTCCGTCTTCCAACTCCTATCTGAAGTAACCAAAGATTTAATAATCCTACAATCTTTTCTCCTAGCTGTAAACTGATAGAAGCCACGAGATTGACTAATTTCAGAGGGTTTATAGCAAAAAAGGAATTCGTCCACGGTAAGAGGACAATCCCCTTCAAAAACCTCTCTCCACAAAACTTGCATAGAAACGACTAGTCTCCATGCATTAGGATTTAGCTGACACAAACCTAAACCTAACCTACTAAGTAACTCCCTGGCAAAAGCATTGAGAGGCAGCCTAAGACCCCCTAGAATATAGGCTTCATAAACCCCAATGCCAAAGTGAGGTTGGCAACACCACTCATCACGGACGGCCAATCTAGGATTTAGCTCGTCTGGGATTTGGTACCAGCTTCTAAGGGACGCTAATTTCCTCTCGTCTGTCTTGGCTGGAACCCCTATAGCGCAGCTGTATACAGTCTCAACCTCGTCCTTTCGAGTGGACGAGGGCGCGCTAGAGGGACCAGTCCCAGACCCAGATCCTACCCTCGTCCTAAATTCTTCCTGGAAAACTTCTAAGGGAACCCCAAGAACCCCAGAAACATACTCGTTTGTGGTATTACCACTACTCCTACTGCTGTCACTACTAGAACCACTATAGCTAGTTGTGTTGCGATATTCATCTATCTCCCTATCAACACTATTGCTAGACGAAGAAAAACTTTCGGACATTTTGGAAATGTAAGGGAAACCTAAAGACGAGCATAGAGAAAATACCTGGCTCTAGACGAAGGAAATTAGGGACGCTGGAATACTCCTAGATGAGGCGATGGATGAGAGATGTCAAACGAGGGAATTTGAAAAATGGAGAGGGTAGGGGAGGAAATCCACTATTTATAGGCGTTGAAAAGTAAAACCCGGAACGAAATGATCAATCAGGAAGAACCACGTGGCAACCTCCTCAAAAACCTAAATCGACACAACGGTTAACCCAAGTAAGTAATGACACGTGGCATAATCTGGGGCCTTTGGAGCCTCACCCTCTACCTTGGGACACGTGGAATAATACGTTGAAGCGAGTCCAGAAACCAAAGAGCTTTGGACGACCCTTGAACAGGGGGCAACTGATAGGGTAGATTTAGTCTATCTCCGAGTCGTCCATCCAGGTCGTCCATAACCCAGCTACTATTGTAAACACCTTCAGAAACTTACCTACAATTACCTCGTCCAAGGAAGAAGAGCTCTGGACGAGGTAAGTACCACCAGAGAATGATGCACTCGTCCAGAGTGCTGACAACCTCGTCTTGAAGGAATTTGTCTGTTAGATGAGACAGCCCCTGCGTATGTACCAAAGCACACTCAACTAAGGAACTCCAGGACGAGGGTATCATACTTAGGAAAATCTCCGAATATGATGTGATAATCCCTTATCCCACGCATAATCGCCAGGTATCCGTTGTGGAACAGAAGCATAACTCCTAAACGGCTATGCAAGTTACGTTTAATTCCTACCTCTCCTCGAATCCAAGAGAGGTTCCAATTTTGATAACCGCCTATAAGAACACTATATAAAGGCCGCTTCAGACAAGGCCAAGGTATGTTCATTTTTTTGACTCCCACAAAGTTGGAACTCCAGTAATATAGAAAGAAAAACTAACTTTGCCATCGGAGGGTTTTTGGCCGGCAGCCCCGGTCGCCTTTGATTCGCTTTTCTTTCTTTCTTCAGGCCATTAAGAGAGCAAGTGGTCCTTTCAAGTCCGAAGCATCCAGCCTACTGATCTTCTTTGCATCATCAAATTTATTATTATTTTTTCCTATAGTTAGCACATTCGCCGTGAGCCATGATCCAAAGGTTCATTTTTCATGATTTTTCCTTTTCCCCAATTTGGATTTCGAATTATTGATGAGTTTTTTTGGGTTTATAGGTTTTTTTTGGAGCCTCATGAATTATTTATGTTTTTTTTTCTTCTGTATTTTGGTTTCTTGATGGGTTTTGATTAGATTCCTAAGTGTTAGGGTTCAACCCGTAACTGAATCTGATTGTAGTTCTTGGAAAATTGTAGTTCTTATAAGTTCTAATTTAGTTCCAGGAGTATTAGTTGAAATGTATAAGTTCCAGGAGTATTATTCTAATTGCAGGAATTTTGTGAGTTTTCAAATACTGATGCAGGACAAAAGCTTTGATACCAAACTAATTTGAGATTTGTTAGGTTTTGGGATAGGTAGGAATAGTGTTTGAGACATGGTCAAATGACACCTAATCTACATGTTCTACTAATACAGAACATTAATAAAATGTAGTGTAACTAGCTGATTTGATACTTAGGAGAGTATTATCTGCTAATGAAAATTTTGTATGGAAAATTGCAGGGTTACAGGGAAACTTTTGACCATAGTTTCTATTATCTGCTAATGAATACCATATGTATGTTTGCTCAAATATCTTTATGCTGTACTATTTGATTATCTTTTATGCAAATCTTTATATCTTTATGTTGTCCTGCTTGTTGTGTATGGCTCTGCTATGACAGCTTAATGCTCAAGTCCATTGCATAAGGTGTAAGAGATGACTGTCATTTAACATAGATTATGCACAATTTTTCGCTTGACTAAATTGAATCTAATTTTTTTTTTTTTTTTTTTTGGATTGGTAGTTACCTAGCCTAGTTTTAGAAGATTCAAAGAATGTTACTTCTATGATAGGATTTCTAAATTGTTTCCTATATATATTTCTTTCAATTTTTCATATTTCTTCATTTTTCAATTTATGTGTGTGTGTGTTTTTTTTAAAACCTTGACTTCAAGTTTTGGATTTGCTTTTCTTGGGATCTTGTTCAATTAGTAATCCAATACTGAAAACTTCTATATTTTTAGTCACTATATTAGTTCAACCATGAAATGAATTTAATTGAATGAGAATCTTGTTTTTTCTTACAGGTGCCTTTCCGACAAGTTTACTTAATGTGGTTATTGAATTCTCCACTGTCAACTTTAGCCTCTGGGACACAGTTGGTATCATTTATTTGATAGCTATTATAATGTTTTTAGTTTCAAATATAATTTACTCCTACTTGTAATGTCAATTTTCTCCTACTTGTAATGTCAATTTGCTCTCTATATGTACCCGAGTGAAATTAAGGATGTACTTGGAGCTATTTTATGTAATAAAGTTTATTGAGTTGTTGAGTAGGATGTTCAAATGTACCCTGTCTTTGTTGTGCTTTTGTGGAATTAGTTTGAATTTCAAACAATCAAATTGGATGTTTGATTTTGTATTAAGTGGTTGGATTTACTCTTTACTTGTATCCTAAATTAAGTTGAAATGTTACCAATTTTCAATGATCATTTTTTAATGATAATTGTAATATTAGCTTAAAATTTTCCAATTAAATTTTAATTTTGTAATAGAACAAGTTTGCCAAATTGGGCAAGTTTAGTATTGTAATAGTACAAATTTTAAATTTATTCTTAATTGTTACTTAGGAATTTTTCTTCTGTTTTGTTTTTTATAGGTCATATTGAAATTTAAAATTACTAGAATTGAAAATATGAGTGAGAATAACAAAGAACCTGAAACAATCTCACTTTGTCATATGGTGGATAACTTAGTACATGATGAGTCAAAAATAAATGAAGATCAAAATAATGTAGACTTTCATTGGATGATTCAAATAAACCTTTTCCATGTAATAGGCATTCAGAACCACGTCTTGATATGGTATTTGATAACTTACAGGTTGCTTTTGCATATTATAATGCATATGCAAGCGAAAGGGTTTTAGTATACGAGTAAATCATATTCGAAAGAAAAAAGATAAAATATTGGTTGGAACTGAATATGTTTGTTTGAAGGAAAATTTTTGTTGTCAATGTAATGAAGACAATGAAAGAATAGGTTCAGAGCATGCAGAAATGAGAGTGGGATGCAAACCAATGATAGGTTTAAAGAAATTTGATGATACATGGATTGTATATAAGTTTGTGGAGGGTTATAATCATGAGCTTCTTACTCCTAAGAGTACAAGTTTGCTTCGTGGGCATAAAGTGATAACAAATGAAAAAAAAAAAATCTTATAGATACACTCAATGAGTCAGGTATAGCCCCAAGCAAGATAATGTCTGTGTTAAGTAAAGAATCTGGTGGTGATTATAATGTTGGATGTATTCCAGCTGATATTCAAAATTATTTAGGTAGTAAAAGAAGAAAGTTGCTTCAAGATAGAGATGCCCAAGGAATGTACAAATATTTTATTGAGAGTCAATGTAAAAATCCAAGTTTTGTTTATGCAATTGAAGTTGACGGAAATGGGTGCATGGGTAATTGCTTTTGGGCAGATGCTAGGTCAAGAATGACATACCAATATTTTGGAGATGTCGTTACCGTTGACACTACATACCAAACAAATCATTATAAAATGCATTTTGTTCCTTTTGTAGGGGTTAACCACCATCATCAATCTGTGATGTTTGGATGTGCTTTGCTTGTCAATGAAACAAAAGAATCTTATACATGGTTGTTGAAGACTTCGCTTAATGCAATGCTTGGAAAACCTCCTTCTACAATTATAACCGATGATGACAAAGCTATGGCTAAGGCAGTTGTCTCATGTATATAATAAATATCCATATTTTCAGGGAGAATTTTACCATTGCATTCATGATACAGTCACTATTGAAGAGTTTGAGTTAGAATGGAGTAAGATTATGGAGAAATATGGATTGTGGGATAATAATTGGTTGGAAAATATTTATATGCGGCGTGAAAGATGGGTTCTAGCTTACTTATGAAGGTCATTTTGTGCCGGGATGTTTACAACTCAAAGGAGGAAAAGCATGAAGAAATTTTTTTTAAGATTATGTTCGTTCAAGTACAAGGATAAGTGATTTTTCATATTAATATGAGCAAGCTTTGCATGCACGTTACCTTAAAGAGAAAGAACAAGATGTAAAGACAAAAAATTCAGTACCAATTTTGAAAACATGTTATAAGTTGGAAGTAGAGGCAGCAAAAGTTTATACAAGAAAGATGTTTATGATATTTTGAGAAGAGTTATTTTGTAGTAAAAAATACAAGACATCCAAATATCGTGAAGAAGGAGTGAAGAAGATATACAAGGTGGTAGCCCATGGGAAAGAAAGTCCATTTCATGAAGTGTCTCTTGATATTGTTGAGACTAAAGCTATTTGTACATGCCATATGTTTGAGTTTGTTAAAATTATTTGTAAGCATATCCTTGCTGTTTTTGTGAAGAAATCTTTTGTGCACTTTCTTCCATCACATTATATTTTAGAAAGATGGACAATTAATGCCAAGAAACGCATTGTATATGACATATCTAGTGATGTCGTACAGGTGGAGCCTCAAATTTCTTCTACCATGATGAGAAATAGTTTGATGCTTCAATTTTTGAAAGTTGCAGAGGTAGGGTCACAATTAGAGAAGTAATACAAGCATCTTGGACAAACTTTACAAAAAGTTCATGAGGAGCTTCTAGCTATGCAAGATGTTTATGATGTTGATGATTTAGGAAGTCCTGATAATACTACATTAAACAATTAAGTATTATCAAATCTTCCAATTACTTTGTGAGACCCTTCACATGTTCCATCAAAGGGAAGGCCTAAAGCTTTGAGACAAAAGCATCAAAAAAAAAAAAAAACAATTGACGAAAAAGAGAAAATGTAGCATTTGCAAAGAAACGAGCCATGTGAGAACCAATTATCCAACACACAAACATTCTAGGTAACTACATGACCTTATTGATTTGTAGTATTAATTTAGTATTTAAATTTTTGGTTTATAAAATTACTTCTTGTAGAGATGTTGCAAATACAAGCTTGACACCACATTGGGAGTCAATGCATCAACAAAGTCAAACTGAGTCCATTTAATTACAATATATTCAATTTCAAGATAATACATACCTTTGCTGATATTTTCAAAAATAAACCTTTACTTTTTTAAATTAGGAATCTTCGATGGCAAGGTTGAACCCGTTAGTCATAGCAAATACATTGTGGTCCACAAGTTTTGTACAGGTATATAATGTATTTGATTTTTTTTACTTAGTATAAATTATTCTATAATAGATGTTTTTGTTATTTATTCATTTTTTTTATTTGTCAATCATCTATAGGACTCTTTGCCAACTGTGACATATCCTTCTACATTATCATCTACTATGCATGTACATCCCAACCAGTCATTATTTATGGTATGACCACTTAGAATTTAATTAGAATATATTGAATTTTTTTTAAACTGCGTTCATTCTAATTTTATTTTTTGTATTTTGTTGTACATTTTATTATGTAGGATCTATTACAGCAATTCCAGGAAAGTTGATGTACAAAAAAGTTTTGTGTCCAAGAGAATGGATTGGGAAGCAAATATTTTTTGGTTATATAATGTTTAAATTGTGGTGGATAGAACCATCTTCTTTTTTGTATTCCTAACGCAGGGTCCTCGTTTTTGTATATCGAACTATGACAGGTTTTATTCTAGATGAATGTATTCTCAATTAGAAATTTCCCAAAAGAATTGTGATAAATTTTATTTCAAGATGTATGGTAAATCTTATGATCTTTTGTGAATTGAATTGTGACAAATTTTATTTCAGGTGAATGTTTTCTCAATTAGAAACTCTAATAAAAAAAATTTGTGATAAGTTTTATTTCAGGTAAATGTATTCTCAATTAGAAACTTGTATAAAAAAATTGTGACAGGTTTTATTTCAGGTGAATGTATTCTCAATTAGAAAGTTGTATAAAAAAAATTTAATTGTGATAGGTTTTATTTTAGATGTCTTTATAATCCTATGATCCTCTTTTTGTATTCTAAATCATGACAAGTTTTGTTCTAAATTAAATTGTGACAGGTTTTATTTCAATTTTTATTCTAAATTGAGTAGTTATTATATCAAATTTTAGTTTGTATGATACAGAAGTATTACTTAGTTGTATTATTTGAAAATTCATGACTTGTCTATGAATTTAAACAAGTATCCATGTAATTTTGATTCATTGTTAAAATGTCTTTTATTTTGCTTATTTTAGCAAATTTTGGTTACAGTAAGTGCACAATTAGTGATACAAAGTCTTTCTAGTTGAAAATAAAATTGACAACGAATTTAAATCATCTTGATTATTCTGTTTACACAAACATAACAATGAGCTATTGCATAAATTTGGGGTGATGATGCAAAGGACTTCAATCTAGATACGTTTGCTGAAGGAGTTTCAAAAGCTACAAGAGGTCAAGTTTCATTTTTCCCATTTTGATGGGGTCCTCAGATATGCATTGGACAACATTTTTCTCTGATAGAAGCGAAAATGGCTCTGTCAATGAATCTACTATGCTTCTCCTTTGAGCTATCTTCATCCTATGCTCATGCTCCGCCCCCAATTATAACCCTTCAACCGCAATATGGTGCTCAAATTATTCTAAATAAACTCTAAAATATAAAAATATCAGTTGTCAAAAAATATTTGAATTCATAACAAAAGAAACATTCCATGCAATTCTGCAGAATACTTCATATCTGCAATTTTGCATATCCGCATGTATGCATTTCATTTGCAAGTAATTGTATCTATATGAAGAACAATTTATTAGAACTAAGTACAATTCACATTCACCAACAATTAAAAGTTTACTGCCCAGTACTATCATCTCGTCAAGTACTGCCCAACAAAAACAAATCCATGTATAAATCCAGGTATAGCCTATGGAAAGCTTAAAAAGCTTTAAAAATGGTCCTAACTTCTACCCTAAAGTGAATCCATGCATGTATCCAGGTGTAGTTGAATGCATGTAATGTCCAACGATATACAGGTTGAATGCATGCTCTCCTTCTCCAATTACTCTAATGCACATTACAACCATTCCCATCTCCAAGCTACTTCGTATGATACTTTGGGATAAGCTATCCGTCAAGTAGTGCACCACAACAGGTCTATGAAGTGGATATAAGGAATGTAACACTTCAATTACTTCAAGATCTTCTTCATCACGAATTTTAAGTTGAAATTCATCGTAGTAATATGTCAGTATGATATGTAATGCAATAACACTTTTTATTAGCCTTGTCCTATATTTAGCAATTGAGTTATTTGCCTTCTAACGGTAATAGATGGCCCTTTGCCTTTTGCTTTGTAAGTTTTGTGCCAACTGAAATGATAGTCGTCCATATGTGGCACTCAACTTCCTTGGAACAGCTTAAAGGATTCGATGCTGACGTTACAGATACTAATACAAGCCAACTTGCTAGAAAGAAACGCAATGAACGTGAGAAAAAATAAATTAAGGCAAAAAATATAGATTAGTTGAAATTGAAACCATTTAACGACATAAAACATTAGTTATTAAAGCAAATACATCTTATTGATACAAATATTATAATTAGGATTAAGTTTTCACTCATGTAATGAAAAAATGATCTCTTGGCAATATGCTCATAAGCGTTCTCCTAAGAATACTAACCCATCATTGCCCCATGATGAAAGAGGTTTCTTTAAATGAGTTACACCTTGTGTTTTCCCAATGTAAGGCATTACTTGCAATCACAAGAAGTAAATATATATATATATATGAAATTGATCATGAAGATAAACATATAATATTTAGGCAGAAATGGTGTTTTTATTTATTTATTTATGTTGGGGGAGGGGGGGGGGGGGGAGGGAGGGGCAATTTAATCAAATGGGCTTTGATAGTCCCCATTACTCTCCTAGGTATCAAATAAGTTAATTATACTTTATTTTTATCAATGTTCTGTATCAGCAAAACATATAGATTAGGTGTCATTTGACCATGTATCAAGCACTATTCCTACCTATCCCAAAACCCAACAAATCCCAAATTAGTTTGGTATCAAAGCTTTTGTCCTACATTAGTATTTGAAAAGTCACAAAATTCTTGCAATTAGAACTTATACTCCTGGAACTTATTCATTTCAACCAATAGAACTTATACATTTCAACTAATACTCTTGGAACTAAATTATAACTTATAAGAACTACAATCCTCCAAGAACTACAATCAGATTCAGTTACAAGTTGAACCCTAACACTTAGGAATCTAATAAAAACCCATCAAGAAAAAAAATACAGAAAAAAAAAAACCATAAATAATTCATGAGGCTCCAAAAAAACCCATAAACCCAGAAAAACCCATCAATAATTCAAAATCCAAATTGAGGAAAATGGAAAATCATGAAAAACGAACCTTTGGATCGTGGCTCACGGCGGCTTCGGTATGTTTATAAGCTTCATGCACTGCTCCGGCGACCTCAATGGTGGTGAGCTTCAGTGTGTGGTGTGGTGTAGGTTTGGGCAAGCAAAGATGGAAGAGGGAGGAAGCAGAAGTCAGCTGTGGCATAAGCTTTTTTTCTTCTTAATTCGTTCTCTGTTTGATTAGGGATTTAAGTGATAAGTTAAAAAAGATGACGTGGCAAGATTCTACTAGCTGGCGTAAAACTAGTGTTTTAAGCCTCTGACCTAATGTATTCTCTATTATTATTACTACTAAGGACATAGACACATGTTAGAGGGAGAGACGAAAACGAACAGTGAATTGTACTGTACCTTTGAGTCGGTGACTTGACGTTGACCCAGCATTGTGCTGGGGCTCCTCTTAGCTGAGTCACTGCCACATTCAACATAGTTTCAGAGGAGATATCCCAGCATAGAGCCATATCAGACCACGTATTTTAATATACAAAGCTTTTCTCTTTCTAATAATGTAGTTTCAGGGTTCTCTATCAAAGAAATTATAACGCTTGGCTTTGAATGTATTAGATTTAAATAATTTGTTTTTAAATCAGCAATTGGCCTATTAGCTCAGTTGGTCAAAGAGTTGTGCTAATAACGCGAAGGCCGCAGGTTCGAAACCTGCATGGGCCATCATCAATTATTTTCTATTACATTGGACTACTAATATTTTCTCTTTTACCACAACCTTTTCTTCGCGACAAAGATTTGTTTTTGTTTGAACTACGGATTCCATTTTCAACAGGACAAATATCCAATAAACGGTTAACTATAACAGGACAAATGTGTATCCTTGACACAGTCACACAGCTAACTACAACTAAGATATAGTCTGATCTCCAACCGAAATACCAATAGTTCTTAAGAATTTATATTGGTATTTTTTTTTCTTTCTATAATGGGAAAGTAAAATTATAGTACTAGTGCCTAGGAATTTATGTTATCTTTAAGGTCAAAGAAAAATGAGAATGGGTCAACAATTTCATCTTACAGATGTCGATGAGTTTGTCAAAGTAATTTATTAGATTGGTCCCTGATGAAGCCGAGAATATCACCAGTGAGTTGCAAGCACCCTCCGCTTAAAATGGTTCCTGCAAAAAGAAAACAATAGACCTCAAGAGAGCACCGGTTTGGTGCCGGCCAAAAACCCTCCGAAGGTCAAGTTAGAATCTTGCGTCTTTTTACCCTAGTGTGCCAGAGTAAAGAATATTATGCGTACCTTTGTATCTAGGGTTTCTGGGGTATTTATATTGAGTAGAATCACATTTCTTTTAGGATACAACTTCCTTCTCAAGTTTCTTTCCATATAGGAGTCTTACCAAGCGTGCGCCGCAAGAATCCCAAGCGTGCACGTTTGTGTAGGGATAAAGAAAAAGCCCAGCCGAAACATGTCAAACAACATGCACCCGGAATCCGCTATCAACATATATATATATGACGGATACCCAGTACACCTTAACCGTCGTAGAAGTATTGCCCACGGTGTCGATCCGTCTTCCTCATATCCGTCCAATCATTTAATTTCAATAGGAATACATATCCATTATTTTATCCCCTTCAGTTGCCCCCTTCATTCCTCGGATCCGTCTATGAGATATGACGGATTCAAGGAATGACTATAGCGACGTATGGAGAGGGGACGATCTCAGTGCCTCATTACAGACGACACGTGGCCTGACTTCTGACGATGAACACGTGGTGCCCGTGGATTGGCTATTTTCCAAAATCGAGGCGTCGCTTCGTATCCCGCGCTTTTTATTCTATAAAAACCCCGACATTCCGCCCTTCATTTTCTCTTCTTATCAGAAAATTAGAGAGTAGAGCGCAACCGTCACATCTATCGTGCATTCCAGTTGTTCAACAGATCCGTCCTTCGTTCCTCGTCAGAAACCATTTCGAACCGGTATGCATTCTAAATCTATCTCCGTCTTTCCTTTAATTTCATTGTTTCAAATGTATGCGGTTTCTTTAGATCCGTCAGTGTCTTAGGTTATACCGTCACAAATGTAGGTAATGTCTAGTGCGTCGAGTAACCAGTCGTTTGTCCGCGAGGGGGCGGGCTACGATGAAAAGTGTCCGTCAGGTCCAAGAGATCCTGACACTTCAAGTGAAGAGGGGAACCCGTCAAGTACCTCTTCTTCCCTTGATGGTGGTTCCGAGACGGAGAGTTCAGAATCGTCCAGTAGTAGCTTGGACGGTGTGGATCCCCCCGTCCAATCAGTAATTGGCCCAGATGGCTTTAGAGAGTTCGTCATGCTCCCCCTTTGGACGGTAAATGACTTTAGGTCATCCATGACTGACTCTCAACTCAACACTCTTAGGATCAAGTATCAAATACCAGACAACATCCGTCTACGCCTTCCCGAAAAATCCGAGAAGTGCTACTACAAGGGGGTAGACGGTGTTGGAATTTATGAGCAAGCTTTAAAGGCGGGGCTCAGATTTCCATTGAGCTCTATCCACCGTCAACTTCTCCAATACCTTGGTCTATCCGTCACCTAAATCTCCCCAAACGCATGGAGGGTGTTTATTGGGGTTGAGGTTTTATATGGTGCGATGTCCGACGGTTCCCGAAGGTTGACGGTGGAAGAGTTTTTCCACTGTTACCGTCCAGCGGAGATCGTCAAATCCAAGGGGATGTATAGCTTCGTAGCTAGAAGCCCACTATTGAGGCTCGTCAGTGACACTCCGGACTCAAACAGAGACTGGAAGAGTCGTTATTTCTTCCTGGAAGGGGACGAGTGGATGTGCCGTCCAGGAGATATAACTAACATGCCCGTCGACACAACATGGGGCATAATGCCTCCGTCGGGTATGTGTATCCCCTTTGCTTTCGTTCAGTCTTTTATGTTTTGCTTCCTACATCTAACCGTCCTTTTTTTGTAGCTCGTAACCGTCCTCAGGTTAACTTAGAGCAGTGGAGTTTCCTTGAAAAAATTTTCAATAAGACAAAACTGCAGGAGAGAACTTGGGCTCAGCTCGTCACTCTCGATACTTTGTTCTGGTATTGTGAAGGACCAGAACCGTCATCCGCTGCCCGTCGATACGATAATAGAATTCGAAAACGTAAGTTTGCTGAAATTATGGCCGTCTCTTCTTTTTTTTTTTTTTAAACCTTTGTTTTCTGAACCGTCTGTGTGATCTTGCAGAAATGGATGCCGCCAAGAGGAGAAACCTCATCAAACAACAGGCAGCAAAGAAAAAACAGGACGGGGTCAAACAAGGGGATGATCCCGCCGCACCGCCAAAGCGAACTCCACAAGAAAGGACGGACCGTCCTCAGAAGAAACAAAAGACCACCATCGACCCCGTCGTGGCCTTGCAAGCTGAGAAGACGCCCGTCAAGCATGGGAAAGGCAAAGGCTTAATGAAGGGTCCGACGCCTTCAGGGGAGAAACCACCCGTCCTATTCCGGGAGGATTCCAGCTATGCTCTTGAGAAAATGTCGTCCATGCTGACAGCTGACGACTATGCAGACCTTGGCAACCATTCGACGGAGGCGATGGGCGAGACGGGCCTCTTCACCCTTGCACAGGTAATTTTTCAATCCGTCTAGTACTCATTCTAAGTTACTTTTCATCCATCATGTTCATGACCTTGTTTCATTTTTAGGCCATGGTGATGATGAAGGGGCTTTTTGGCCGTTGTCTCAATCATGAGACATCCATGGACCGTCTGAGGCAGAAAAACAAGACGATGGAGGATGAGCTTCACGAGCTGAAGACTTATGAGATCAATGTAGACAGAAAGCTCAAGTGCTCGGAGCAAGTCAGAGGCGAAGTGGAGAAAGAGAACGGGCATCTACGCGAGCTTTTAAAGGACAAGGAGAGACAACTGACGGAAGCAATGTCAAAGCTTGACAATGTAAAGGAATTAGCCGTCCAGGAGTACCGCGATTCTGATCTACTCATTGCGGAGCTTGGGAACTCCTTTGCAGACGGGTTCGATGACGCTCTCCGTCAGGTGAAGTCATCGTACCCTGACTTGGACGTGTCTCACATAAACATTGATGCTCAAGGGCAAACTCTTGCTCAATCCGTCCGCTCCGAAAGCACAGATGAGGTGTTTGCCGTCAATGCTCCAGCCGACGAAGGTGAAACTTTTCCTCCTAGCCAGCCAAATGACGGTCCAGTGGACGGGAACTCTCCCCCGAAGAATGAATAGGATGATTTGAAGTATTTTGTAAAAGAATTTTTGAAGTTGTAAAGGAACTTTGTTTGAACCGTCCTTTTGTGTTTATTAATCTTGTCAAAACTTTTATTGCCTGTTGCTTGATTAATATCCGTCGTATATTCAAACAATCCTTTTACATCGTGAATGGACTTCAGATATATTCAAACAATCCTTTTACTATCCGTCTTTTTTTTTTTTTTTTGTAAGGCTTTTCATGCTTCCGGTGATCCGTCCATTACATAGGCCTTTATCAGGTTTGTAAAGCTATTCAAACAACCCTTGGTTGATCCGTCTACCCTTGGACTTGTGGGTTCTTAATTAGGTTTTTAACCCTTTAGGTGATCCGTCCCCTTTGGGTGATCCGTCTACTTTGTAGACTTGTAGGTTTCTCACCCTTTGGGTGATCCGTCCACTTCGTGGACTAGTAGGTTTCTCACCCCTTGGGTGATCCGTCTACTTTGTAGACTAGTAGGTTTCTCACCCCTTGGGTGATCCATCCACTTCGTGGACCCGTCTACTTTGTAGACTTGTAGATTTTTCACCCTTTGGGTGGTCCGTCCACTTTGTGGACTAGTAGGTTTCTCACCCTTTGGATGATCCGTCCACTTGGTGGACTTGTAGATTTTTCACCCTTTGGGTGGTCCGTCCACATGCATTATTTTTTTAAGAAAATTATTCCTGACAAATGCATTTAAAAATTCCTCTCATGAGTTCAACCAACCAAATTGTAAATGGAGTAGAAAAACTATGCTCTAAAAGGAGAAAAACTAAGTTCTGAAAAGCAAAAGCTATAACTGTCTAAAATCAAACTGAAAAATAAGGCAACATGTATTGTGGCTGCTGCACTATTGGTAGTACTTCTTCAGGTGCTCCGTGTTCCAGGGATGGCCTAATTTCTTTCCGTCCATTGTCTCCAAATAGTATGTTCCTTTCCTGTGAAATGAGATGATTCTGTACGGGCCTTCCCAGTTGGGACCCAGCTTTCCCAATGATGCATCCTTCGTAGCGCCGAGAACTTTTCGTAACACTAGATCTCCAACCTTGAAGTCCCGGTGTCGGACCTTTGAGTTGTAGTGCTTCGCCATCGTATCCTGGTACCGTGCCAGTCTTTGGGCCGCTGTTGCTCTGACTTCGTCTACAAGGTCAAGCTCTAGACGCAATGCCTCGTCGTTTTTGCTTTCATCATAGCTTTCCACGCGGTAGCTCGTCAACCCCACTTCTGCCGGTATGAGGGCTTCTGCTCCAAACGCCAATCAAAACGGTGTCTCTCCTGTTGGCGTTCTTGCCGTCGTTCTGTACGCCCATAGGACGCTTGGTAGTTCATCCGGCCATATGCCCCTTGCCCCCTCGAGCCGGGTCTTGATGATCTTTAACAAGGACCGGTTCGTGACTTCAACTTGTCCGTTGGCCTGTGGATGTGCGGGCGACGAGTAGTGATTCTTGATTCCCAACTGAGAACAAAAGTCTCAGAACGCATCGTTGTCGAATTGCTTCCCGTTATCCGACACAAGCACTCTTGGTATCCCATACCGGCAAATAATATTTCTCCACACAAAATTGCGAATATTTCTCTCCGTAATGGTAGCAAGAGCTTCTGCTTCCACCCACTTAGTGAAATAGTCGATCCCAACTACCAAGAACTTCAATTGTCTGGCCGCTATTGGAAATGGACCCATGATGTCCAATCCCCATTGTGCGAACGGCCATGGGGCCGTCATGGGCGTGAGTTCCTCCGTTGGTTGCCTAATAAGATTGCCGAATCGTTGACACTTATCGCAGGCTCTCACGTACATTTGGGCATCCTTCTGCATCGTCGGCCAGTAATATCCTGCTCGGAGTAGCTTGTGTACCAGAGACCTTGATCCTGAGTGGTTTCCGCAGATCCCTTCATGAACTTCTCTCATTACGTAGTCTGCTTCGTCATGGCCCAGGCACCTTAGGTAGGGTCGGGAGAATCCTCTCTTGTAAAGGATGCCTTTGATTAGTATGAATCGGGCGGCCCTAACCTTCAATTTCCTTGCTTCTTCCTTTCCGTCTGGTAGCTTGCCGTCCTTGAGATACGCCACAATCGGGGCCGTCCAATCGTCTTCAAGGTCAATTCCTGCACCTGAATATTATCTAATAACGACGAATATTGGACGAAGGACAATACCTGCTCTGGGACGGCCATAGGTTCGGCTGAAGCGGCCTTCGCAAGTCGATCCGCGTCTTGATTCTCTTCTCTCGGGATCTGAGTTATCTTGAATTGGAGGTCAGTTGCTCGACTCTTCACTTCTCCCAGATACCTTCTCATCCGTTCATTCCTGCAATCGTAGCTTCCGTCAACTTGACTAGCCACAATTTTGGAATCGGTGTAGACCATTGCCTTCCTAGCCCCGGCCGCTACTGCAAACTCCAATCCCGCCACCAGGGCTTCATACTCAGCTTCGTTATTTGTTGTGGGGAATTCCAGACGGATCATGCATTCAACCTTATCCCCTTCTGGGCTGTAGAGTACAACTCCGACTCCTCCTGCCTGCCTATTGGAGGACCCGTCAATATGAATTCTCCACGTGGGCGTTTCTTCTGCCCCCTGCTCCTCAGGAATAGTGAATTCTGCGATGAAGTCCGCCAATATTTGCCCTTTCACTGCAGTTCGTGGCTGGTAACGGACATCATACTCACTCAACTCTATTGCCCATAAGGCCATCCGTCCGGAAGTTTCCGGGTTTGCCATTGCCCGTCGCAGGGGCTGGTCCGTAAGGACTATGATGGCGTGTGCTTGAAAATAAGGTTTCAGTTTTCGTGCTGCGGTTGTCAGAGCGAAGGCAAGTTTCTCCATCCGTGGATATCTCTCCTCTACACCTCTTAGCGCCCTGCTTAAGAAGTACACGGGCCTCTGTATCTTTCCTTCCTCCCTGATGAGAGCTGCACTTACGGCTGCAGACGAGACAGCAAGGTAGAGGTACAACTCCTCCCCTGGCACGGATGGACTAAGCAACGGTGGAGCGAAAAGATATGTTTTTAATTCTTCAAATGCCTTTTGGCATTCATCCGTCCATTCAAAGGATCTTCTTAGCGTTTTGAAGAAAGGCAGACATTTGTGCGTTGCTCTTGATACAAACCTGTTCAAAGCTGCTATCTTTCCTGTCAAACTTTGCACTTCCTTCACCGTCCTTGGAGGAGACAGATCCATAATGGCTTTCACTTTCTCAGGGTTGACCTCAATGCCACGTTGGGACACCATGAACCCTAGGAATTTTCCAGCAGTTACTCTGAATGCACATTTGCTTGGGTTCAGCTTCATTTTATACGTTCGAAGAGTGTCGAAAGTCTCCTGGAGGTCCGTCAGATGATCTGCCACCTTTACGCTTTTTACCAACATGTCGTCCACGTAGACTTGGACGTTCCGGCCAATCTGATGCTCGAACATTTTATTCATTAATCGTTGGTATGTGGCTCCTGCATTCTTGAGCCCGAATGGCATCACCTTGTAGCAAAAAAGCCCTTGACTCGTCACAAATGATGTCTTCTCTTGATCTGTCTTTTCCATCTTAATTTGGTTGTACCCCGAGAAGGCGTCCATGAAGCTTAGCAACTCATGTTTCGCGGTAGAATCCACTAAGGCGTCAATGCGTGGGAGTGGGTAACTGTCTTTAGGGCATGCCCTATTCAGATCCGTGAAGTCGACGCACATTCTCCACTTCCCATTTGACTTTTGGACCATCACCACGTTTGCCAGCCAGTCCGGGTAGTACACCTCTCGTATGAAGTTTGCTTCCATTAATTTCTGAACTTCCTCGGCTGCGGCACGATCCCTTTCCAGGGCAAACACGCGCTTCTTTTGTCGAACCGGAGAGAACGAAGGCGACACGTTCAATTTATGGACTATAACTGACGGATCTATCCCGGGCATGTCCTCATGGCTCCACGCAAATACGTCTTGGTTGTCTCTGAGGAATAGCAGTAGCGCATGTCGAACCGTTTGGTCGATCGAGGTTCCTATCCTGGTGGTCCATTCGGATCGTAGCTCGTCTAATTGCACCTCTTCCAATTCCTCCACGGGTTCCGCCGCTGCTCTCTGTTCTTCAACGTTCATTACCTGCATATGGTCATCCATCTCCATCATGGCCACATAGCATTCCCGTGCGACCACCTGATTTCCGCGCAGTTCTCCAACCCCGTGTTCAGTATGGAACTTGATCATCAGATGGTAAGTGGAAGTGACGGCCTTCCATGCGTTGAGTGTTGGTCGTCCGAGTATGGCATTATACACTGAGGAGCAATCAACCACAAGGAATGATACGTCCTTGGTTATTTACCTCGGATAGTCTCCTACCGTCACCGACAATGTGACGGGTCCTAAAGGTTGGACCCGTGTCCCCCCGAAGCCAACGAGAGGTGTGCATGCCGGGACCAATCGCTCTTTTGCAATCCCCATCTGTTGGAACGCGGGGTAGTAAAGGATGTCCGCTGAGCTCCCATTGTCCACCAGGACTCGGTGGACGTTGAAGTCTCCGACCTGTACACTAACCACTAGTGCATCGTCATGAGGGTGGTGAAGTCGCCGAGCTTCGTCTTCAAAAAACTCGAAGCTGGAATCGTTCCGTCGCATTCTTTCCAGTGAAGGTCCCGTTGACTGAACATTATGTATCGTCCGTAAATAGGTCTTTCTGGCTTTTTTGGACGATCCTGCCGTGGCATTGCCCCCCATTATCATCCATATATCTGCCACCGGTGGTTTGGGACGCTCGTTTTCCCTCCTAGGATTCTGCTCTTGGGGTTGATCAGCTCTTTCCTTCCTTACGAACCTCTGTAACCTTCCCTGCCTTATAAGTGCTTCGATTTGTTGCTTTAAGTCATAACAGTCCGCCGTATCATGACCGTGGTCGCGGTGGAAACGGCAATACCTATCTCTTGGTCTCTTGTTCAGATCTCCCTTCAATTTGCCCGGGAATGTCAAGCTTCCTTCATCTTTGATCTGCATCAGCACTTGGTCAATTGGGGCTGTGAGGGGGGTGAAGCTTGTAAACTTCCCCGAAGGTGGCTTGGATCTCCGGTCTTCCCGTCGATCTCTAGTTCTACCCATTTTTCGTCCGTTGTCTGGTTTCACATCCTCCTGTCTTTCTCTCTTCTTTGGTTTATAATCGTCTCTGGCCAGCAGAGCATCCTCCGCGTTCATATACTTCGTCGCCCTGTAATAGACATCGGACATCGTCTTTGGGTCGTTTTTGCATAGGGAGAACAAGAACTTACCTTCCCGCAGTCCGTTTGTGAACGCTGCCACAAGTATCTTGTCGTCTGCCTCATCTATCGAGAGTGATTCTCTGTTAAAACGGGCTATATAAGACCTCAATGTCTCATCCTCTCGTTGCTTTATACCCAGTATACATGTAATAGACCTCTTGTGCCGATGACTTCCAATGAAGTGCGATACAAACTGCGCGCCTAATTCCTTAAAAGTACCAATGGAATTGGGCGTCAGCCTGCTGTACCAATCTCTTGCAGGCCCTTTCAAGGTGGTGAGGAAAGCCCTGCACATGATTTCGTCCGGTACACCCTGAAGATGCATTAAGGTTCTAAAAGACTCCAAGTGATCCAACGGGTCCTTGGATCCGTCATAATTTTCCACATGGGGCATGCGAAATTTCGCGGGAAGGGGGCATGAGTTTACCAATGCTGTGAATGGTGAATCCGTCCTCTGGACGAGGTCGTCCAAGTTGCTGGATACTCGTCCTTTAAGGGCGTTCATCATCGCATCCATTCGTTCCCTCATCTCCTGCATTTCGGTGGCTATGTGAGTCGGCACAGCATCTAGGGCAAGTGGTTGATTGGTTTCTTGTCGCTCGGGTCTAGTTGGGGCATTGCTGCCCTCGGGTCTTTCCGCGTTCCTTCCTTCAGGGCTTGCGCCCTCCTGGTCTTCCTGTGGTGCACTCTGGTGTGCGGTCACCTGCCGCAACTGCTCTTCCAAATCGTGATTCTGCTTTGTGAGGCGCTCGACCGCCGCTGCAAGCGTTTGGACCTTCCTCTCCAGAGCGGTGGTACGCGGCTCGTCGCCTTGATTGTTATTCGTAGCCATCGATCGGGTAAGTGCCATGCAACTCTTTGTCTCAGGGGCAGAGCGAGATTAAATTCAATCGTTTTTCCCACAGACGGCGCCAACTGATGAAGCCGAGAATATCACCAATGAGTTGCAAGCACCCTCCGCTTAAAATGGTTCCTGCAAAAAGAAAACAATAGACCTCAAGAGAGCACCGGTTTGGTGCCGGCCAAAAACCCTCCGAAGGTCAAGTTAGAATCTTGCGTCTTTTTACCCTAGTGTGCCAGAGTAAAGAATATTATGCGTACCTTTGTATCTAGGGTTTCTGGGGTATTTATATTGAGTAGAATCACCTTTCTTTTAGGATACAACTTCCTTCTCAAGTTTCTTTCCATATAGGAGTCTTACCAAGCGTGCGCCGCAAGAATCCCAAGCGTGCACGTTTGTGTAGGGATAAAGAAAAAGCCCAGCCGAAACATGTCAAACAACATGCACCCGAAATCCGCTATCAACATATATATATATGACGGATACCCAGTACACCTTAACCGTCGTAGAAGTATTGCCCACGGTGTCGATCCGTCTTCCTCATATCCGTCCAATCATTTAATTTCAATAGGAATACATATCCATTATTTTATCCCCTTCAGTCCCCAAAATAAAAAATCTAAACAATGAAATGAAGAATTAGTTTTACATTGTCATTTAAATTTTACAGTAAAACTCATGCTTAGGTGACCTGCTCTCTCTCTCTCTAGCTTGTTGGTCTCTCACCCAACCTTGGTTGATTTTACTTTACATTTGTGCTTTTCCATGACTCTCATTGGCCATTGCATGCCCCGTAACTTGTTCATAACACATCCGATATGCTTGTTAGAGATTGGCTTGCTTTGCTAGCCATTTCTTAAAACAGATTTTTCTAATCCTATGTGCACACATAGCATTAATCCAACTATATAAACACATGCAATAGCAATTAGCAATCCAATTATAAAAAGGGAGTACATGAATGCATATATAATATACATAAACTATAAACCTGAGGAATTGCCATGGAGATTCCAATCCAGCCGGCAACTCCAAGAGACCATCTTTAGCATAAATGCTTCTATACACAGGCCCTGCTGATGGTTTTTGAGCTGTTGCAGGCCTTGATTTCTCAACCTTCACAGTGTAGATATCTGACATGGTTATCAAAATGTAGAAACAGGGTTTCAGTTTCAAGAATCTTTTAAAGATGACCTTAGAGACTGAATTTTTTTCTTTCAGAGCTTGTAAAAATGTTTTTGCTGAATTTAACCACAAAGAAAGAATGAAAGAGGGAGTTGGGGGAGGTGGGACTATGGGAGATTAGTTGAGCTAAAGCAATAAATTCTTAAATCACATTAAGAAAGATGTGTCTGACCAATTTTATAGGCGTTTTATGACACATTAAAGGTTTTTGTGTCTGTATATGGGGATTTCCTTGCACAGCATTTATAATGGTAGATGGTAGGTGGGTGACTGACCCACGAATTGCTTTATTTATTGTTAATTTATGTTTTAAACAAAACTTGTTTTCTTGTCTTAGTATTCTTTTTGGTTTTATTTGATCAAAGACGATGATAATTAAGGTTCTGCTCAAGAAAATAAGAAAGACAGGGATAGGCTAGCTTATAGTGCTCAGTCAAAACCTCCCTCATCTAAACCTCCTACTCCTATATTCTATGGGTAGGACTTTAGGACTTTATATTTTATGAGTTAGTCCATTCGTTGAGACAATGACGTGTATATTTTTGAATATGTGTTATCATCTGACTGAGTCTAATGCACTAGATGCACTGAACTTAAAGTAAGTTCATATTTTATAAGATGAGTAATGCTAAGAATACTTTTTATTTTTTGGATAAGAATTAGTGCTAAGAATTCAATATTTTCATAATTGTGATTAAAGTAACATTGCTTTCGCTTAGGTCCACTCATAGTAGAATCTTTTTTATCATGTGATAATCACAATAAATCATGTCATTAATTATTAAAAAAATTATTGTATTCTAAATTTATTATTATATAATAATAGAATGGAATTGATGGATGATAAAATAATGAAATGAAATTGAAAGAAATAAATAAATATTTTTCTCTTAATTTTTTGGAAGTTCATATGTGTGTGTGTGTATATATATATATATATATAAAGTAATAATATGAAAAAAAAAAAAAAAAAAGAAAGATTATATGAGATTCATATACTTAAAAAATCTAGATTTCACCTTTATTTTATTAAAAGAATGAGTGTTTCTCTCACTTTTGAGAGGAAGGCTTAAGAGAAAATGAAATGAAATATAAATTTTCTTCCTACCATTTAACTTGTTCTCAAAATTTTCAAACATAGAATAAATGTAACGAGCGAGCTTTGTTTTTTTCCCCTTTCTTGAGAAGACTTCCAAGCATGCAAAGAGTAAAGATGTTTCAAATCCGAAAAAGACGTCATTAAATTTGAGTGGTCCAAAAAATGTTAGTATATTTGTTATTCAAACATAAACCATGAAGATATAGATATTGAATGAAATGCCAACCAAAAAGTCGGCCATAAGGGGGGCATCTTTAAAATTATAATCATCGGCAACTTTTATGATCTACAGCACCAGCAGATCTGCTGATTGATCGTTTTTTTTTTTTAATACTTAATAAAAAAAATATATATTAGCTTAGCTTAATAGCAATTATAGTGAATTTCAATTGACTTAATGTAAAGTCTTTTGTGCTCAAATAAAATATCTAAGATTCAAACATTGTCTATACTAAAATTAATTGACATCTTAATTTGATGATAGAAAATAAATTTCATGGAACAAACGCTATAGATTTGAAATCCTATCAAATCTATTGGATGAAAAAAAAAGTAATAACAGTAGCTTTTAGGGATTGAAGATGCATTTCTTTAGCAATTCCAAGTCAAGTGTACAACCCATAAAAAAAGCTAAAATAAAATACCCAAATCGTGATTAGTCACAAATCTGCAATAGTCACTGCAGGCCAGTCAATCTCATCCCTACACTGCAGCCAAGTGGCTGATTAATAATAGAACCCACCTATGTTCAGGCTGTTTAATTAGTCTTTACGAAGATATACATTACACATACGCGGTGGAGGACCAAGTTTGAGGCTACTGAGCAAGGAAAAATATAGACAATGTTTTATATATCTATATCACATTAAAGTTCTATTTTTCTTAGAAGAAAAAACAAAAGGGTTTCTTCTAACTTTCACGGTTTTCTGATGTAGAATTTAAATACAATAATAATAGGTAAAGTTATTTTGATAAATAAATAAATAAATAATATATATATATATATATATATATAACTTAAAAACTAGCTTATCTAGAAGAAAAGTAAAAACAATGACAACAACAATAAAATAATAACGATAGAGTAGACTAGTTTCCTTCTACACTGTGCTAATATGATTGTAGCTTTATTAAAATATATATATTAACAGTATGATTAATTATCGATAAATTGTGTGATATGTGATTAAATATATATTTAAGAGATCTTTTTAGTTTTTCGTTAAATTATTTTTTTTGGTCCTTAATTTGTTCTTTTATGAAATCAATTCAAATTAAATAGGATGGCTTTGAAAAAAAAATGAAAAGTAGACACCAAAGCAACCCTAGTCCAATATATATACAGATTATGTAACATTATCAACTATCACACTAAGCTAGTAATAATGTCTGCATAAATGTCCCAGTATAGATCCTTTGAAGGCCATGCAAATAATGCATGCTAGCTACTACCAGTCTACCATCACTTCTGCACTGTTGGCAAGTGCTTTGAGTTTGAAGGCGGAGATTCAGTTTTGGTCTGGGCTTTGCATTGGCTAGACTGAGACCCACTTGACTTTCTTATCTAATATTCTTGATGAAAATTTAATTTATACAATAGGTTGAATCGTAAATGTTTGTTACACACATGACACAACTAGTTCCATACACATGATCTATAAACACAAACTTGAAAATTGTGCTCCTTAAATATGATTTCACAATTTAACTGAAATCGTGTTTTAAAAACATGATTTCAACTGACATAGTGCACACACTAGTGTGTAATAACTGGCGCTCTGCGAATATCATTGTAAGAATCATAAACAATTAATTATAAGACTTTAAGATATTTAAAAATGACATTGCTAATAAGAAAATTTATGAGAAATATTCAAAGTAAATAACTAAGGTTCCCTTTTTTTTTGTATATATACATTTCAATTAGGGGAGAGGATGATTCAAATCATGGAGTTTTTCATTAAAGATATCAACAGATATCAAATGACTTAGAGGTCATTGTTTCCGATTTCCAAATTTTACAATATAAGGTTTTGGGTACAAGTTTATGTTAGGACAAATATTTTAAAATGGAGCAACAAATTCACATAAAATGATAAAATATAATTAAGAAATTGATTTGGTAGGACTCTTTGTAGTTACTTGTATAACAGGCTATTGAAAAATTGGTGGCTTCCACTCAAACAACCAGATATTGCTTGTAAAGTTGGGTATGACAATCGTAATTCTTCATATATTGAAGCATATGTCTTTGTAGTCCAATATATGTTAGCACTAAATTTTTTTTTTCTAGAAAACCTCATGCACAAATCAAAACATACAAATTTGTCTTTGTTTTTGACATTTGGAGAAGCAAGTTTGAAATTAATGTGCGAAAATCCATTAGTGTGTGTGTGCCTGTGTGGTGATGACTGATTGGTGCACCGCCTGATTATGATAGCAAAAATTGACAATACCTTCAAAATATGAAAGTGATTTTGAATTTTGTTTTTTTTTTAGTACTATTTTAGTGCTTTTCAGTTTTCAACACAAGCACATTACCAAAGCCAACCATAATTAAACAATTTGTGCTGCGCAATAATGCCCAACATTGTAGTATTGGACCTATTGGTATTTGGTACCATGCTCTTGACCTTTTATTTCATTTAGACCTATCAAAATGGTAGGAAGAAAAATATCTTAATCTAATATTTGTGCTGTGAGTATGAGTGGTTTGCATGCATAAGCATGATGTTTCGATGTGGTACAGCTTTGATTATCGAACATGTCGCTGTACTAATTTTAATTTGTTTTACACCATTAAAAACTATTGCGAATTATCTTAAATCAAAATAAATTAAAACTAAATTGCGTGGAGAGTCTATTTTACCATAGATATTATGATCTAAGATTAGAGATTAAGTTACAAGACGGTAAGGTGTTGGACACCATCTCCCCTAACTTAAACGTCGGCCTTTTTGCGAATTAATGATCAATTTATGTTATATAAACAAAACATCAATGCCATCCATACCTTAAAAGTAAAATCATTACAAAAAATGCTTATAAAAGAAATCTGAGATTCATGAGCAACATATTAACCTAGAAATCTTTCAAAGAAGAAAGAAAGAAAGAAAGAAAAAAGAAAAAAGAATTACTTTCTAATTAGCCTAGAAATGATCATGATTAAGGAATTCACACAATGACACAATCATCTTGAAGAATTGTAACGAAGGTCTTATGGAAAGATCAAGGATCATTTAGTTACATTTTTATCACATGCATACTCATCACTCAATCGTTGACACTAAAACTTCCACATTTCAATTCAAGGGGAGGATGTTAGAGATATTCTAATCAAGAGACCCAATTTATTGCAAGTCCATGTTTTTGTAAAACAAGCAAAAGTAATTCTAATCATATATATTATATTAAGGTGGAAGTTGAGAGAAAGTTCAATTAATATTCCAAAAATATATATTCTGATTAAAACTCCAAATTTGTGCCAAAGTGTCATTATAATTGCCCTATAATTTTGATGCCAACTTGCCAAGTGTCTATAGATTTTAAATGAACTCCAATTTCATCTTAAATGTCATTTCAATCTCCGTCTACATCAAAAACCAATTGGTATCTTGGTCTAATGATAAAGAGCTATCATTAGAAGCAGACGTCATAGGTTGAAATTCTCTCAAAAAAAAAAAATATTATACTCTAATTTAGTATTAACAATATATCATCATATCAAAACACTAATAAGTTTTTGGTTAGGCGGAAATTAAACTTTAGATCTTTTATTTAATTATCAGAGATTTTGCTAACTAAACTAACTGGAACCCACATAATATAAAAAGACTTAATTCAAATTTATTAGCTTTTTTTCATAATACTACGAATGTGTAGAGTCTGTTACTTACTAGTTACTAGGTAAAACCTATATAAGTATGTATACACATACACACATTGTGTATGTGTGTGTATTGTACCCGTGCAAATACAAGGACACTAAATATAGTATAGAATTAATTATTATATATTCATGATATTAAGGTCCATTGTAACAAACAAATCTTAATAATAATGAAGCAACTTTTCAGGGCATTTATTTTCAACATGTTTATTGATTAGGACATGTTTATTAATACAAGTTTCACACCATCCACTTCAAACACGTATAAATCTATCTACTTTATATGCTATATATTATATAATGAAAGTATTTTGACCATCACGCACTTTTGGTTTGGTGATCACTCTACAAGTATAAGTGCTTGTAAGATTTGGAAAATAAGGGTTAGGGTTCAAGTAGTATTTTACACATATAACTATATTGTTAGGGGGTTTGAACCAAAGTTTTGAAAACCGAACCGTTCATTGAACCGTAAAAGGGAGATGTTCAAGATTTTTGAGGTCGAATCGAGGTTAAACCATAATCAAATCATAATGATGTCATAATTGATTTAATAATTAATTAAAACCTAAATATAGATATTAAATTTATAAAACTAGCAAAATTGACTAATATATCTATATATGTTAGGAAAATTTAATGATTTTCAAGCATATATTTAATAATTAAATAATAAAGTTAATAAAGTAAAATAATAATCATGAAAACATTAAATTTATGATTAATTTTTGAGGTAAAGTTGAATATCTTCGAAAGATTTTAATTATAATTTTTTTTTTCTTTCTTATAAGAGATGAATAATTTAATTAAGTAGAATAAAATTGCGTTAAGTTATTTTTATAAAAAAAATTTGCTAAAAGGTTGGATTACACGGTTCTTGACACCAGTTTGTGCGGTCCAACCCCAATTTTAGGGATTCACGGAATTAACTAAAAATACGGTTCTTTATGCTTAAAAAATCGATTTTCATCCTGATTCTCAGTTTTCACAGTTCAACCTCTCGGTCTAGTCCGGTTCTGAAAATAGTGGTTTGAACTCTATTTCTAAAAATAGTGGTTTGAACTCTATTTCGAAGATAACATTATTAAAAATATATAATAATAAAATATACTATTTGAATTACAAGGTTCTTGCTCATGAATTAAATTCAAAATCTCACTTGTTACTGATTAGTATTATAAATTGGCATGCACATGTTTTAATAATATACCATATAATTGAGCATGTGGAATAGACTATATGTATTTTCATTAAGTTATCGAATTTTTACCCTTTATTAAAGCAGCATGTGGTTTGTCCCTCTATTTGAAATCAATTTCACCTTTCTCTTTCATCGCATGGGAGAGTAAATGCAGTCAAATGTGGAATTTTTTATTTTAATGTTCATAACAAATAATCTTTTTGTGTGGGGAAATTGTGTCGCGATCCATCTAAGAATGGAGCAATACCAAACAAGAACACGAGCAAGCACTACACCATTTTATGTCTCCGTTAATAATAATAATAATAATAATAATAATATATTGTGTGGCAATTTGTGTTCAATTCTCAGTAAAATGTTGATGTAACGAGCATTTATTGAAGGATATAAAAGTGTAAACTACATTATTTCACGGTAAGACTAAGAACATAAGATAAAAAGATAAATATGTTTGATGATAATGAAAAAGAGAAAATTCAAATCCTCTAGCTTTTTACATTGTCTGTTTACTGACTCCTTTATATATTCGCATTTTTTGGGGGGTTGTGCCACCGACGTACTGGATTATACCGACAGGAGAATATTGCTGGGCTGAACTAGGCCCATGACCATTGGCCCTATCAGGTATGTTGGTTTTTGATAAGGTACATTGGGCCGCCTAGGATCGTGAATTGCACTTCCAAGCTCATATTCGAAGGCAAGTACAAGCTAGTTTAAAACATTTTTACAAATGATTGTCGTTTTCCTTCTAAAAAAATAAAAAATCTAAGGCACCATCCTGTCCATTTCTTGAAGCTTTTTCTATAAGAATGAGAGATATGAACATGTTTTAATGCACACTTTCGACGTCTTTACATAGCTAACATATGTGGAATATGAAATGCAATATTATGAAAGATAAAAAAACAAAATATATATATATATATATATATATCAGACTCACTATAAGGAAGTAAACCTACTTGTGGATTCAATATGCTAAATCACTATAAGGACCAGTTGTTTATACTTATACCAGGTGGACAATAGAGTGTGTGAGTGACACTGTGCCCACAAATGCATTATGTCATCTCCACATGTGATCTCTGTCGGTGGCTCCAAATACAAAAACCACAAGTTTGTGTTTACAAATAGGAGCCAACTCCCAAAAAAAAAAAAAAAAAACCATCAACCCTCCTCTCCTCTCTCTCTCTCTCTCCCACATTTATGAGCTTTCCCCCTTCTTAATGTTTTTCACCTCCCAATGGACCAAAAGAAAGAAAAGAGGAAAGAAAACCCTTTCCAGAGGGTGTTGAGTGACTAAAAAAATTGTGTATGTGTGAAAGAGATTAGCTAGGTCTTTTGGCTTAGCTCTCGTCAATTTTAACAATAAATGCAGTCTGCTCTCACAACTCACACGTCTCAACCACACCAATTAATGAGGGGCACTACAAATTGGCAGACCGTCGGCATTAAACGCCTCTTTCCGCATGCGACCCCCTTCCCATTAATACCACCCTGACCCCATTCCCATTCTCCCACACTACTATATTTTTTAATATTTGCTTTCAAAGTCATTGCCCCCCCCCATCTCCGACCGTCCATTCCTCGTCGTTCACTCAATCTCGTCCCTCCACGTGTATTTTTTCCCGCTCTTTGGTCTGTTACTGTTTTTGTTAATCTTACCTCCTGTTGAATCTGTCCGGTGACAGTAGCGCCTCCGGATCTCCACATCGTAACCGGCTCGACGAGAACGCTGCTGCTCCGACGCCCGCCGCCGACGACCTCATGAACATCGGGCTCGTCATTGATTTCGTTCTTCTTGATGATCCGCCTCCGACGCCGTTTCCGGCGAATCTTTCCGACAGAGGGAAGAATCCTCTTCGTCGGAAAAACGGCGATTTCATTCCTCTGTAGTAACGGAATGAGAAAACTCTAGGTTTTGTTATGGATCCGAACGGCGATGGCCGTTTGCTCCAGAAATTTCCTCTTCTGTACCGCCATGGTGACGTTGTTGCCGGCTCCATCACCATCCTCTCCGACGCTAAGTTCCGTTCGAATCCGAACGAGTACGACCGCTTCAACATGAAATCTCTTCCGTTGAATCTCTCCTCCGAGTAGTTATTGTGATTGTTGTTGTTGTTGTTGTTTTGGTTTCTCATCGGCGATTGTTCTTCTACGCACGGAGTGATTTCGGAGATGGATCCGCGGCGAGAGTCCGGGAAAGCTTCGCTCTCGAACCTCTCGCCGAAGCTCCGTAAGATCGAGTCGTCGAGGCTTGGTCTGATCCTGGCGGCCATGACCGGAACGAACGGAGACTCCGGACGGAATATCCCGGCGCGGCAGAGAGGACAGTTAGCATGAGACCTCAACCAGATATCGATGCAATCAACATGAAAAGCATGCGAACACACCGGAAGCGTGCGGACGTAATCGTCGTCCTCGAATTCCAACAAGCAAACCGCACAGTCACGGCGTTCGCGGTTCGGTTTCGAGGTGTAGTACAGAGCTAGAGGAATCGTCTTGATCACCGACTCATCGAGTCCGTACGGCGAGTGCAAGTGGAATCCATCGGATGGCTCGAAAAACGGCGAGTCGAAAGGAAGAGAATCCAAGTCTCCAGAAGACGACGGCAGGTAAGACCGAGCTCCACGTCGGCGACGGCGCCACCGCTTGTATCGGCGGAGGACGCGGAGGATCGGAGGGATGACGTGGCGGGAGATGAGTCTTGAGTAGGTCACGATGAGAAAAGCGGTGGCGACTATGACTACCATGGCGATCAACGGCGGGCTGAATTGGACGGGTAATCTGGACGGTGGTGATGCTTGTTGCACCGAAGTAATGATGCTACTGCTGGTGAACGAAGGAGATGGAGATGGAGATGGAGATGGAGCCAGTGAGCTGTCATAATCGTAGCCGTTGATCGGAGACTCAGCTGGAACCATCATCGTGATCGTTGGTGATTCTCTCAGTTCTGTGTGTGTGTGTGTGTTTTTTTATTTCCTGAGTCTCTGTTAGAAAAATGGGGTTTAATGGAGAAAGAGAGAGAGAAAGAGAAAGGGTTTAATGCTTAGTGCGTTGACTGAACGAGCTCGTATTGAGGACGACACGTCAACATTGGTGAATTTATAGTCACAGCGGGAACCACATAAAAAAAAATTACAATTTTTTTACCAAACATACTTACGTGGCGTACTATAATTGGCTCTGCGATTATTTTATTTGGGGAGCTTTTATCTAGTGCGGACAAAATCACATTTATGTGGGAATTTAAGTACACATCCCGTGAGAAGCACGTGGATGATTAGGGTCAAATACTATATGCTCTTATGCTTTTGTTTACTTTTTGCATGTTGTAGTGGGAACGTGGTTTGAAATGGCTTTGGTGCCATGGAGTTTTAGTAAAAGATAGGGTATGGAATTTTCAGGTTTTAGTGTGGATTTTTGGGAGATTGAAAATGTGGTGACCCACAATAATAGTAGGGATCTTCCACGAAGTTGATGCCAGGTTGGACTCTTTCATACAATTGTAGGTGCAAAGGTGATTTATTTGCATTTCTTTATTGGGATTCTTCTTCTTCTTCTTTTTTTTTTTTTTAATTTTATGCTGAATTTCTTTATTGAGATTCATGGTACCATTATTTCCTCATTGTCATTAAATTTCATTTAATATATTATCATAATGCACAATGCAGTCATCGTGCAATGTACAAGTCAAAAAAGTTGTATAGTCAAGTTGGGGCTATTGGCTTGGTGTGATCTGATAGAGACAGCTCAATCATATCGATTTTTTTAAAATATAAATTCAATAGTTACAAATTTAAGCTTAAAAATTCTTGGTTGCAAACACCAAAATAGACTAACGAGATAAACTCTTACTTGGCATCTTGGATTAAGTGACCGAGATGGGTGAAAGATTTATCTTCAAGGAGTCTTGAAAGATTTATCTTTAAGGGCTTTGATAATGGTCTTCATCTTAGGGTGCGTTTGTTTCGACAGTAAAGCAATTTTAGAAAATATTTTTAAGAAAGGAAAATATTTTTCGGAAAGAAAAATATTTTTAGGTGTTTGGTGGCATTTTAAAAAATACTTTAGAAAATATTTTCAGGTGTTTGGTTGTGATCTTGAAAATATTATAGAAAATACATTTTTTTACTTGATGCTCACATTTTCTCAACTTCCAATCAAATATTTATCATCATTTCTCAGTAGAATCACAAAAAAAACAAAACCCAAAAAAAAAAAAAAAATCCTAAAATCCGAGAGAGAAGCGGCGCGATCGCGAAGGAGGAGGCGCGATCAAGGATCGCAAAGGCTGGGGTGCGTCGGCGCGATCGCAAGGGCTGGGGTGCATCGGCGCGATAGCGATGCTGGGGTGCGACTGCGCAAGATCGCAGTGCCAGGGTGCAACGGCGCGATCTCGCGGTGGGTCGCGATCTCGCAGTGGGTCATGGCGCGATCTCGCGCTGTTGGTGGGCTGGTAAAGTGGGTCGGAGGTGTGTGGGTGTGGGTTTGTCCAGTGGGCCGGAGTTGTGTGGGGATTGGAGGTGTGTGGGTGAGGTTTCGTCCAGTGGGCCGAAGCTGTGGGTCATTTGGTGTGTGAAGGCGACTGCGAGAAACGGTGGAGGAAACTCACCGTGGGAGAGTGGCGGCTCTCGTCGGACGGTGGGTGAAGCTCGGACCGGCTTGAGGCAGGGAGTGGAGCTTGACTGGAGCTTGACTTAAGGCAGCGAGAAGGCGAGAGGGAAAATAGGACTGAAACGGTTTGAAGGTAAAATACAAATGGAAAAGAATTTCCGGGTCAGAGGCCGTATTTTATAGTTAACTGTTTGCAATTTTCCGTTTGACCAAAATTTCAGCACCTGCCAAACACCCGAAAACGTGGAAAACCATTTCCTGAAACCGTTTACCGTCGAAACAAACGCAGCCTTAGTAGAAAAAAATTTAGAATCCGTTTGGTAAAAGAATTTGAGTAATATGGTTTATAGTTTGAAATACATGTGGGTGAAAATGTGTGAAAATGTGTATAATATTGTTTCAAAACTAAAAATGTGTTAGAACCACTCTACCAAACAGGGCCTTAATTAGAAGGGTCTTCTTTAAATAGTGTCCTAACTTTTTGTTAGATTATTCACTCATCATCGTATATAAAAATCTTGTAAACTTTAGGAAATTTGGGTTTACATTACATTTCATGTCAATGAATCCACCACCTAAATTATCTTCTTGAAGAGAGAGGGGCGGGGAAAAAGATGGAGATATGGTCTTGATTATTAAAGAGGAGAGATACTATTAGCATGTGTTTAAATCCACACCTAGGAAGATTACAAAAGCTAACAACTTTATATCTCTATAATAAAAGATTAATATAATGGTATCTCGTTTTCCACACGTAATGTAATATGGTCTTTCTTGTATGATTATTAGCACTCAAGCGTACAAACATCACTCCAAGATACGTACAAGACACAAGCTCCGATACATACATCTAAGATGCTGACATAATACATAATTACACCTTCCATTACACAAGCTTATCCACACTCCACTCTCTTCTCACTAGATGCTACATATTCTTTGCCACACTTACTCTTCATTCTTCATAAGCTTTATCTTGGAATAAGAATGGCAATACTTGACTATGTATTCAATAATATTACGAGAAGGGAATGTCCTTAATTGCATAATCTCTCAGCATGAATACAAGAGTCAATACACATGCCAAATCAACATAAAGCTCTTTATCACTATGTACCTTTAGCTTGAGTGTTTGTAAGGTACAAGGATTGGGATTTAAGTCTCTGAAATGAAACTTTACACACATATACACTTAGATTATTACGTTATGATAGGATTCTATTTATCTCTAAAAAAAAACATGTATCTCTTGGCTTGTAATTCTATTCCAATTCATAAATGGCAGTTAATACAATAATGTCAACAAACAATAATAAAGAGATTTAATTAACAAGCATTCATATGACTTTTGAACATATATAATGTAAGACTATTGTAAGTTTAGCCTAATTATTTAATATATTTTTTTTTTATGTTTCTCAAAAAAAATTATTTATTTATTATATATTTAGATTTATTTCAATTAATTATTATAATAAAAGTAAAAGACAAAATCTCATTCTAATAGGAGTATATTTATGAACAGGTAGTGAGGAAACCTACTTTAGAGAACAATCATCCCCAAAAAAAAAAAAAATGAAAAGAGTTTGAAAGGAAACCAGCGTTAAAATTTAGAGGGCCTTTCGAGCAAAATAAGCTTGTGTTCACAATCTAAAGGTTTTCTAAGTACCAGAAGAATTCAAATTAATACACTAATTTACAGTGGACTTTTCTTTACAAATCACTTGGCCAACAATGGTAGGAGGTATGCTCTATTATATTATACTATATTCTCACACATATATGCCTTTTCTTTTTTATAAAATACATATATCCCTTTTAAGCTCAACTCGATTTTTTTTGTTGAATAAATAAAAAATAACAAATAAAATAAGACCAAAGCTCGTCAAGTACTCGCCTATCTCATTCTTGATAGAAACCAACCAAATGTTAAAAATTCAAGATTTTTAATCTTGTAGGTATGACCAAAATAATTGATTAGATTTGATAGATTTGATTTGATTATACCCCTCCCCAATTCTTTACCATTCGGTCATTTTCGTAGAGAGAAAAATCAATGTTATTTTTGGATAGGTTTACAAGAAGAATGTGATGGAACATAACAGAAGGAACAAAATTGATATTGTTATAGCAGTTCAAGGAGTGAATTGTAACTTTTGAAAAACAATAGATTTAAAACTGATTCAAACTTATAGGATGTAAAATGCTAAATCCACAAAATATTTTACATATTTTCTTTAGAAATTGTTGATGATGAAGCACAAGTTCATCAGTTGTAGTGAATTCATCCACAGATGGAGCCGGATATTAGCTTGCGTCGCAGTGGAAGTAACAATTCCCTAAAATTGTCACCATTGTGGTGCTTGCCACAACGCCTCCAATGCCAAAGTCAGTACAATGGAGTTTATAATAGAATGTAAAGATGATTAGGTATATCTCGTAATTGTGTCCGTACCTTGTGTTGGGAATGTGAGGGCTTTATATAGGTTGCTCTAGATTCTAGCCGTTGTGGTTGATATTATGGTGTTAATGTTTTTTTTAGTAACGCTTCCTGCTAAATAATGGGGCTTTAATATGCCCCCAACGGTTTGTGTAGCTGATTTTGTAATTGTCCGGAGCATTATTGGCGGCATTAAATGATCCCGCTATCCTTGTTGGTGACGTGGGTACTTGCTTAGGCTCGTCCCAGAGAACGGTCTCATTTGTTTTATTGAACTCATTTGTAGTTGATTTCGTCAGTCCCATCAGCTGCCCTCGGACTCTGTGGTTGTCATGAAATGTCATGACGACCATAGAAGATGAAATGTTTTTTTTTTAACTACAGGCGACTCTTGGGATTTCGTGCTGTATTAAATGCGTAGTGGCGGCGCCATACTGGTCGTGACCACGTGGCGTGTTCTGGTTGGTGGGGTTAATGTTCCCATTGTATGACTCTTAGGTTTCCCGCTGATTTTCAGTTTTTTGCCTTGATTTTTAAGCTTCTCCTCTTCTTACTTTACTTTTTGTTTTCCCCAAACTTTTAATCATTTCTCTAAGTGTTTTCTTCTTCAACTTTTCTTTGCAACTCCTTTCCGAGCTGGTGTGTGTTGGTGTCGGGCTTCTTATCATATTTTTTCTGAGGTACGTTTTTCTCCCTCTTTTTCTTTTTGTTTTCTTTCTTTGGTGGTAGTAGACATCTGATTTTATTTTCTTTTGGCTTTTGTTTTCTGGTTTTTGGGATTTTAGCGTTTACCTCTTTCTTCTTTGTTTTTCCTGGGTGTCCATGATTAGTAACTCTGAGGTTAGGATAGCTTGCCCCTCAATTTCCTTCCCTTTCACACGTTTAAGAGGGTCTTTAGGCATTTTCCCAAACCTTGAGAATTTTGTTTTTAAATGTAATGGTTTGGGCATTGCCTTGGCTGAGTTGTTACCTTTGCTTCGTTAATCAATTGATTGGTTTGAGGGTTTGGTGAGAGAGCGGGGATCGATGTCTGAGGTTAGGTCCAGTGAACTCGAGACTGGGTTATCATCTAGTGGTGACCCGGTAGAGGGAGATACTGCCGTTTCGACCTTCAAAAGGTTAGGACTTGTCACGCCCTTGTGGAGGTGTGTGGGCTGGATGTTGACACCATGGGTAGGTTCAAAGATAGGTTTCAATTTTCGGAGCAGGTTCGTGTTCGTCAGCCCAATGACGAGGATAGGGCTTGCCACTTTTTCCCTAGTGAGGTGTGCTCATATGAGGCCGCTTTCACTTGTGGACTTAGGCTCCCCGTCCATCCGTTCATGATGGAGCTTTTAGATTACTTTGGTATTGCTCCCGGGCAACTTATGCCCAATTAATGGAGGATAGTGGTCAATTGTATGGAAATATGGTTGGCCACTAACGGGGACATGATTAAGGTAGGTGAACTCGTCTATCTATATCATTTGAAAGAGTCTAGAGAGTACAGATATTATGAGTTAGTACCTGGGAGAGGAGAACAAGGATCGTTAGGGGTTTACCTTCGTCCTTGAGTATTAGAAATCAAGATTTTTCTTTGTGTCTAGGGACGATTTTGAGACTCTCTCTAGCGAGGATTGGGGTGATATCATGAGGTTGCTCTGTCGGTGGGGGACCCCGAATTTAGGTGCGTTAGTATTTCTTCCTGAAGTTTTTAATTTTGTTGTATCTGCTGTTATCGTCACTAACTCCTTTGCTTCTTGTTTTGCGTAGTTAAGAGACGAACTAAGCTCAAAAGCAGGCATAAGGATTATGTTGAGAAAGCGATTGAGTATGCCTAGACGATCGAAAGTTGGGACGATCTGGTAGACCCACGGACCCTTGCCTTCTATAACCTTGGTCCTGACCTGTCCCCCTATATCCTACGCAGTATCGACATTGAAGGAAAAAAGAGTAAGTGTTGAGCTCGTCAGTATTGACCCCTTATATACACTTGGATTTTTTTTTTTTACAAGTGTTTTCTTCTTGCAGAAATGATGACCAAGTTCAATAAAGATATGTATGAGAAGATGAGGTCCAAGAAGGACGAGTCGTTGTCCAACATCGGGAAGAAGACGGTACGCATCATAGGGAAGGGTCCCTCCGTCACTCCAACTGCTTCCGTCACCCACATTGTTTTTGGTGCTGAGATGACGAGGATGGCCTCTCCGGCCACCTCGATTGAAGAGATCCCTACCCCTACTTCTAAAAGGTCGCACATATTTGATAGGGAGAAGGAGAAAGTTGATTCTCGCTCGTCTATTATTTGGGACGATGAGAGACTGACGTTGGACAGGGCTCATGGGGTCGTGACTACGGAAGACTTGAAGGCATTCTCGGGTCCGTCCCCAAAGGAGCTGGTGGGTCGTCACCTTCACAAGCTTGACATGTAACGCTTTTGTGCAAGTTTATCCCTTCTCTGTTCTCTCTCTCTCTGTTCTCTCTCTCTCTCTCTCTCTCTCTCTCTCTTTTATGTTGTTTTGAGGTTTGATTCCCTTATGTCTTTTTCAGGTGCTGGGGGAGAGCATTCATCTTTCCTCGAAGTATCTTGCTCAGGAGGCTACGGTCGAGTTTGCACTGTCACGGGTAAAGGCCTTGAAGGCGGAGAACTCAAAGTTGAAGAAAGATTTAATAGCTTCTATGGGCGAAGTCAACCTTGCCAAGGAAGAGGCCAAGAAACTAAGTGACGACCTCAGGGCTGAACGGCAGTTGGTTTTGGAGAAGGACGAGCAACTTGTGGCTGCTAGGGAGAAGATCAAAGTCATTGCTGCTAGGGCCATCAAAGGCTTTCAGCAAACTGAGGAGTACAACGATGTGCTCTTCAGTTGGTACTTCAAGGGATTTGAACTTTGAGGAGATACTTCATCAAGCACCCCTCTAGAGTAGACTTGGAGAAGCTGGACATGGAAGATGTAGACAAGGAGATGGCTACTGACGAGGCTGCCCAGTTTTTGACCACCGAGACTGACGCCCCGGTGAATGCCCCTGCCACTAACACCCCTATTGGTGTCGATGTTGCTACTGACGCCTAAACCTAATACTTGTGAAAATTTTCTTCTCTTTTTTTTTTTTTTTTGGGTGCCCATTATGTTTTGGGCTCAAATTTCAAAACATTTTTCTTTTAACTTGTCTCGAGAACAATATATTTAGCCTAGTGTTTATGGACCTTTAGATGTAAAAACAATGGTAACCGCCCGTTGTTTTTGGGCTTTTATAGCTGCGTACTTACTTGCATTTGTGATTGCATACCTATGTTATGCTTGTGGTATTTTACACCCATCCGTGCTTCAATGAAATTTTTAGCTGTGACTTTTCCTTTTCCTCGCTATTAACTTACTCTTGAGGGTTTTTCTCCTCATGCTTGTCGTTAGTAATTTATATCCGTCTAGGTGGAATCTTATTACTTAGCCATTTTGAGTTTGTCTTTTGGCTTTGTTAGTAATTTACATTCGTCTAGGCAAAATCTTATTACTTAGCCATTTTTGAGATTGTGACTTATAGATAACCAGACCTGTTTACACGAAGACATTAGCCGAACAATTCTTTTATTAATTTCAGGAATGAATACATTTATTTGTTACATCTGTTGGTGGTACTTCTTCAAGTGCTCAATGTTCCATGGTCGTGGGAGCCTCTGTTCTCCTAGGGTTTCCAAGTGATAGCTGCCTTGCTTGGAATGGTGGACGACTCGGTAGGGTCCTTCCTATGTGGGTGCCGAGTTTTCCTTAGGCAGAGTCTCTAGTCGCCGTAGTGACCTTGCGCAGGACGAGGTCGCCTATGTCAAGTCGTCTGAATTTTACCCTCTTGTTGTAGTATTCGGTCATCTTCTGCTGGTACTTCGTCATCCTATTGAAAGCTTTATCTCTTACTTCGTCTAGGCAATCTAGGTTGATTCGTAGCTAGTCGTTGTTGTTTTCTTTGTGGAATATTTGTCACCTAATGCTGGCCACTCCTACCTCGACCGGGATTACTGCTTCAATGCCATAAGTAAGTCTGAAAAGGGTTTCTTCTGTTGGGCTTCTCACCGTGATTCAGTAGGCCCACAAGACATTGGGCAATTCTTCTGGCCAAGCACCCTTCGTGTCGTCCAACTTGGCTTTAATAATCTTGAGAAGTATTCGATTCGTCACCTTTATCTGTCCATTCGCCTGTGGATGCCTTGGGGATGAGAACTGGTTTTTGATGCCTAGGCCCTAGCAGAAGTCCCTAAAGCCTTGGCTGTCGAACTACCGCCCATTAGTTGATATGATCGTCCTTGGAATCCCGAACCTGTAAATTATATTCTTCCACACGAAGCTCCAGATTCGTGCTTCAGTGATGGTTGCTATCGCCTCTGCTTTGACCCACTTCATGAAGTAATCAATTACAACTAGTAGGAATCTTACCTGACCTCTTTACCTAGGGATAGTGGGCCGACGATGTTGATTCTTTATTGTGCGAATGGCCACGGGGATGATATCGTCATCAGTCTCTCTGTTGGAAGTTGCTAGATGTTCTCGAATCTCTGACACTTGTCGCACTTCTTGACGAGTTCTACTACGTCCACCTACATAGTTGGCCAGAAATAACCTGTTTGAATGACCTTACTTACCAGGGATCTAGGACTGGCATGGTCCCCACAAACTCCTTCATGGATTTCTTTCACGATGTATTTAGCTTCTTCTTCGTTGACACACTTTAAGGTATGGAGAAGCCTCTCTTGTATAAAGTGTCATTTAGGATTGTAAATTTGACTGTCCTCTTCTTGATCTTCTTGGCCTCCTTGGTGTCTTGAGGGAGATACCCGTCTTGGAGAAAAGACATGATCGGTGTCATCTAGCTGTTTATGTTCTGGATTGTAAATGTTGGGACTTCTTTGATGCTGGGGCGTTTTTAAATCTCCATGTCTACCTCCACGTTTGTTGACCTTTCCTCTAACGAGACCACTTTTGCGATCTCGTCTGTTGCCATGTTCTAGCCTCTTGGGATCTATACAAATTCCAATTTATCAAATTCTTGGGCTAGATGTTTCGTCAGCTTGAGGTATTTCTGCATTCTTGTCTCCTTTGCTTCATACTCTTCTTTGATTTGCCCTATTAGTAATTGCGAATTACTTTGGATGAGCAAGTTCTTAGCTCCAAGTGCCTTCTCGAGTTTCAGCCCCGTCAGTATTCCTTCGTACTCGGCCTTGTTATTGGTGGCTAGAAGCTTCAGTTGAACTCCATACTTGAGCTTTTCTCCGCCAGGGGTGACTATATGACCCCTACTCCCCCTTCTTTTGAGTTGATGAACCATCGATCTAGATGGGTGAACTCAGCAATGAAGTCCGCCGGAGCTTGTGCCTTTTGGCTGTTCTGGGGTGGTTCTCGATGTCGAACTGGCTGAGCTCAATTACCCACTGGAGCATTCTCCCTACTGCCTCAGGTTTGTTCATGGACTTCTTGATGGGTTGGTCCGTCATCACCAAGATGGAGTTTGCTTCAAATTACGGTCATAGCTTGCACGAAGCTACTATTAATGCGATTGCAATCTTTTCAATCCTAGGATATCTGGCTTCTGCTCCTTGGAGAGCTTGACTGATGTAGTAAACTAGGAGTTGTTTCTTGTCATCTTTTCGAATCAGGGTTGCACTCACGGTCGTGGCTGATGCTGCCAGGTATAAATATAGATTTTCTCCCTCCTTGGATGGACTCAAGAGGGGTGGATTGCTCAAGTAACGCTTGAGTTCTTGAAACGCTACCTTGCATTCGTCAGTCCAAGTGAAAGCTTGCTTCGATGTCTTGAAGAAAGGTAAGCATTTATCCTTTACTTTAGAGACGAATCTATTGAGTGCCACAATCCTCCCTGTGAGTTTTTGGACTTCTTTGATGGTCTTCGGCGACATCATGTTGAGTATTGCTTGCACTTTCTCCAAGTTTGCTTCTATCCCCCTTTGGGATACCATGAATCCCAAGAACTTTCCCGAAGCCACCCTGAAAGCACATTTACTAGGATTCAACTTCATCTGATATTCTCTGAGGGTGGCAAATGTCTCTCTCAAGTCGTCCAGATGAGCAAGCTTTTATCTACTTTTGACGAGCATATCATCCACATATACTTCCATATTCCTGCCAATATGTTCTTTAAACATCTTATTCACTAACCTCTGGTAGGTTGCTCCTACATTGTTCAACTCGAAGGGCATCACCTTATAATAATAGAGCCCTTGACTCGTGATGAAAGCAGTTTTTTCTTGGTCTTCCTCAACCATTTTTATCTGGTTGTATCCTGAAAAAGCATCCATGAAGGTCAGTAATTTATGTCCGGCCGTAGAATATACTAGTTGGTCTATCCTCGGCAGTGAGAAACTATCCTTTGGGCAAGCTTTGTTTAGGTCCGTGAAATTCACGCATATTCTCCATTTCCCATTTGCATTCTTCACCAATACGACATTGTCCAGCCATTCAAGATAGTCAACCTCCCGAAAAAGCCTACTAACAACAACTTGTTAACCTCGTCAGTGATTGCTTGGTTTCGTTTTGTAAAAACTTGTCGTCTTTGTTGGACGAGCTTTTTTTTAGAATCCATGTTCAGTTTATGCTGGACGACTTTAGGGGATATACTGAGCATGTTCTTGTGACTCCACACGAAGACGTCCACATTTTCCCTGAGGAATTGAACGAGTTTTGTCCTCATTTCAGGGCTTAAAGTCGTTCCTATCTTCGTCATTTGGGCCACTTCTCCTTCAACCAGTTCTACTATTTCCAAGGCTTCCACTTTATCCTCTTCTTTCTCCTCGATCATCCATGTATGGTTCTCCTTTGCAGCTAGCATGGCCTGGTAGCATTCCCTAGCTAAGACCTGATCTCCTTTCACCTCACCAACACCATCCTTAGTTGGGAATTTCACTTTTAGGTAATAGGTGAACGTAGCTGCCTTTCACTGGTTAAGCGTAAGCCTTCCAATGATCACATTGTAAGAAGAGGGACAGTTGACCACCAAGAAGTCCAATTAACGGGTCAAATGCCTCAGGTAGGTCCCTATTGTGACTGTCAATGTCACTATGCCCTTAGGGTATACCTTGTCCCCGCTGAAGCTGACGAGGGGGGAGTCAAATGGTCGCAATCTTCCAGGATCTAGCTTCAGCTGCTAGAAGGTAGGTAAGTAGATGATATCTGCGGAGCTACCATTGTCTATGAGGCTACTTCACTCCCCTAGCATCTTTTTCATTGAGAGACATGTCTTAGTTCGTCCGTCTCTGCTTGATTGGGGGTATCGTGTGGACGCTATTTACCTACCTCTGGCATGCTTTCTTGAGGGATTTGAATGATCCTCCCGCAAATGGCCCCCCCTATGATCGTATTTATCTCCCCGATCACATCTTGTGGTGGTTGGAACGGATGATCCTTATTCTTGAACAAGGATTCGCACTGGCTCTTATTGTCGTCTCTGAATCTGTTGGGCTCTCCCTTCTTCACATACTTCTGCAATTTTCCTTTATGTATCAACTCTTCTATTTGCTCTTTTAGGTCCCGACAATCCTCTGTGTAGTGGCCATGATCCTTGTGGAACCAGCAGTATTTGTTCTTGTCACGCACGTTGGGGGATGAATGTAATGGCCTTGGCCACTTGAGGACGTGCTCATCCTTAATCTGCTTTAAAATCTTATCAACAGGCATAACTAAAGGAGTGAATTTTACCGTTCGTAGAGTTCTTTCGTCTTTCCTTTTGTTCCTGTCAATAGGTTGACAATCTGGATGTTCCCTCTTTCATCCTTTACAGTCGTCCTCTCTCTTTCCCTTCTCTTCTGTTTTCTCCACATCTTTAATGGCGGCTAGTGCATCCTCAGCATTCATGTACTTCTGCGCTTTAAGGAGCATCTCTACCATCGTCTTGGGAGGATTCTTCGCGAGTGAGACCACGAACTCTTTAGATTTTAACCCAGCTTTAAACATTGTCAGCTGCATTTTGTCGTCAGCTTCGTCCACCTCCAGTGTTTCCCAGGTGAAGCGTTTCGCGTACGACCTCAAGTTCTTTTTCTCCCTTTGCTTGATCGTGGGCAAGTGGTCTGTTGATCTCTTCGGGCATTGACCAAGTGGCGCAAAAAGGCACTGCCCAACTGTTCGAAGTTATCAATAGACGACATTGGCAGTTTTGTGAACCACTCCTTTGCAGCTCCTTTGAGAGTGGTGGGGAAGGATTGACATAGGATCTCGTCGGGAGGCTGTTGGAGGCCCAGAGTCGTCTTGAAGGTGTTAAGGTGATCTAAAGGATCTTTCAAACCATCAAATGGTTCAAGCTGAGGCAATTGGAACTTCAATGGTACAGGGCACTCTAAGACTACCGAAGTAAAGGGCAAATTGGTCGTCCTGACCATTCTGTCCAAACTTTGGTCCGTTTTCCCTCTGATGGCATTTCTCAGCTCGTCCATCTCCTTCCTCATTTCTTGGAGGGGATCCAAATCTGATTCATCTAGAGTGGTGGGCCCTTGGTGATCGCTCCTTCTGTGGCTATCTCCCATATCTTCGAGATTGGTCCTGGACCGGTCCTCCTCTTGCTGAAGTCTTTGCCTTATTTCCTGATTCCGTCTAGTGAGCTCCTTGATGGTAGGCACAAAAGCCTGGATTTGCATAGCTTGGGTTGCAGAATCTTGGTTGGACTCCATCTGAATGTAACAGTTGATTGGAAACTACATACTCGAATCTGGATGCGAGAATGTCGTTCCCATAAATGGCGCCAAACTGATGAAGCACAAGTTTGTCAATTGTAGTGAATTCGTACAGATGGAGCCGGATATTCGCTTACGTCGCAGTGGAAGTAACAATTCCCTAAAATGGTCACTGGTGTGGTGCCTGCCATAGCGCCTCCATGCCAAAGTCAGTACAAGGAGTTTATAATAGAATGTAAGGATGATTAGGTATATCTCGTAATTGTGTCCATACCTTGTGTTGGCAATGTACGACTTTATATAGGTTTCTTCAGATTCTAGCCGTTGTGGTTGATATTTTGGTGTTAATACTTTTCTTGGTAACGCTTCCTGCTAAATAATAGGGCTTTAATATGCTCCTAACGATCTGTACAGCTGATTTTGTAACTGTCCGGGGCATTATTGGCGGCATTGAATGATCTCGCTATCCTCGTTGGTGACGTGGGTATTTGCTTAGGCTCGTCCTAAAGAACGGTCTCATCTGTCTTATTGAACTCGTTTGTAGTTGATTTCGTCAATCCCATCAGTTGATATGGTGAGTGATTATTAGTAAATGAAAAAGTGATATTAGTAATGAGCCTAAATGAGAATTAGTAAGAATTGAACACAACAATAATTTGTGAAAATGTTACGTTACTATAGCATTACTCAAAATGTATTTCAAAATTAATTTTGTTGCGCTAGAGCCGTATAATATTTTATAAATTTTTTTTTACAAACTATTGATATAATGTGTGATTATTGGTAAATAAAAAAGTGATATTAGTAATAAATCCATATATAAAAATTAATGAAAATTTATCATATTAATAAATTGTAAAAATGTCGTAAAATAGATTGTGCAGAAATCTTCACTCTTTATTGTACACAAATCCCAAAATCAGAGATTATTTTTTTTTTTTTTGGTGTGACTAGTTGTTTATGATATATGATAGGTTGTGGCCCAATTTTAGATTTCTTTTGGGCCCATAAAACCTAAAAGATATATTTACAACTTCCAGTCCAAAAGCTAAAGAAGCCCAACCGCCATTGCCTAAAACCCCAAATCGACTAAAAGTCTAAAACCCCTTCGAAAAAATCACAGAGATCGATAGCATTATATATAACATTGGAAACAGAGACTAGGGTTTTAGTTTTAGCTTTGAAAATCTTTCTGACCCCTTTGATTTTCCGAGAAAGAAAAGCACAGTCAGAGAGAAAAATCATGTTTCCAGGAATGTTCATGCGGAAGCCAGACAAGGCTGTGGCTCTTAAGCAGCTAAAGAGCCACGTGGCGATGTTCGGGGCTTGGGTCGCTGTGATCCGAGTCGCTCCCTATATTCTTCACTATCTATCTGGTGAGAAAGATGAGCTCAAGCTCGAGCTCTAGATCCCCTCCTCCATGAATTTCACTATGGAGAGGTAATAATTTTAACTTGGGTCTTTTTAAATTTAATTTAATATGTTTTTTGAATTTTTTGGTGGGTGTTTTAGTTTTATGGTTTCTGGATTGTATTGGGAATTGGGTATTCTCTGTTTGTGGTTAAAGTTGATAAATTTGTCAGTTATGTGATTAATCTTAGTTGATTTTTATATAAATTTTCTGTGATTTTGTTTGGGTTTTTTTTTTTGTGGTTGTTGTGGGTGTTCAACTGACTGTAATGAAAACTGGGTATTCTCTGGTTGTGGTTAAAAGTTCAGATATTTGCCAGTTTTGTGTGATTCAGTTATGTAAAGCATGATGTTTTTGATTAGTTTGATAACCTTGGAATACTTTGTGGATGAATCTATAGTGTGAGATAAGATGATTGTATTGTGTAATCATCAGTCTATATTTCATTAGAAGCATTGCTTTATTTTGATATTTTAACGTATGGAACTTGAATGCATTGTTTGATTTCATGTGGGCTACTGCCTATTGAGCTGATTAAATTATGTAAGTAGAGAGAATAAGATCACACCTTGATTCATCACAAAATTGAGTATGAATTTTATATAGTTGGGGCAACATAAATGCAGAAGACAATTAGTTTTTTTAATTATCGCCTAGGAGTAGTTTACATGTGTTGATCTTGAGACTAGCATGTAGCAGTGTCCGTCATAAGTCTTGATGGCTGAAAGAATTTACTTAGGACATACAATTTGAAAATATTAAATATATAAAAGTATAGTTTGGTAGGTGACGGAAGACAAACCAGAGACATAATTTTTTGTTAAAACGACCTTCTCTTAACATATAATAAAAGATTTTCCCTGTGCATGACTACAATAGACAAATATAGTTTTCATATTATTATGATATTTAAGTTTTTCTGGACTTACCTTTGAGATAGCGTCTTTTCTTATCTCTTATATTTGTACTTTTAATCTGCCTTTCAGAAATAGCATTTTTTTTCATCTTTTATCCTTTAGAAACTCTATATGCTTTTTATCCATTGTTAAGAGGAGTTTCATGACTTCAATATAATCTAAAATCTTGGAGTCTGGGGTTTGAACAACCCCCCCCCACCCCCAAGAAAAGAAAAGAATAACGATGGTTTGTCATGTTTAATTCCCTATGTTTACATTAGTGATCCTAAACTTGTTCAGTGGGTTCTGGTAGGTTGATGGCTGATGTAAACTTGGTAGTCACAACTTACAAACATGAATTCACTAAAAAAAAGTAGTTTACAAACATGATACAAGTTTATGGATAAACATTTGCTGCTCCTTAATTCCATGTTTTTTGTAGTCTAGGATGATACTCATTATTTTTTCTGCTCCATAATTTTTGTGGTAAGAATCAAGATCTTCTTTCCTTGCTCCAAATTTGCTATATTGTCAGGGAAAACATTGCTGCGCTTGTAAATTTGCTTTGGTGGCTGTAAATTCTTGGCTACTGATAGCATTTTAGGAGATTTTTACAACTATTGAAGCTATATTACCGTAGTACCAGCTGTATCTTTTTGACCAAATATAGCATCAAGAGAGTCATTGGTATCTTGAGTTGCATTCCCTGATCGTCGGTAAGGAAGCCAATGAGATTGGTACTTTACAACTCCCATCATATGCTTGTCTTCCTCTCAACCCCACCCAAAAAAAAAAACCCTAAACTGATAAACCAATAGTTTTTATGAGACAATGAATTGACTTGATAGTTAAACCAAAATAAACTGACATCTTTTAAAAAAATTATTTGCAACCAAGGTAACTCGATTTTGAGAACTTATATTTGACTGTTTAAGTGCAACACTACTGAGCTATTAAACTTTTTTGTTTCAAAATATGCTTTTTTTTTGGATGAACTATATGAATACTTTTATTATACATTGCTTTAGATAAATAAATATTATTATAAATTAATAATTAATTAATTAAAAATGGTTCAACAGACAATCTGGCATAACAAAAAAAAAACAGTGAACTGGTCATATCGAAAACTTGCCCTTGCCTAATTTGAACTCTGGTATGGTTACAAACACAAGGAAAGGATCATCATGACAAAACGGAGTAACTTAAAAACAAAAACAAAGTTAAAACCCAAAACCAGCAAGATCAACAACAAGGGATCTCCACCCTCCAAATACAACAGAGCACTTTGTTCTTGGTAGTTCGCTTTATCTTCTTCTTTTGCTGCAATCTATAACTGACATCATTAATGATTGTTCCTAGCAATGGTGCTTTTGAATTCACTGCCATTTAGCTTATCTGTAGCCCACTGAACCGCAGCTTTCCTGCATCCCACCCTTCTGGCATAAAAGCACCTTCTAAGAATGGCCGATGAGAAGCAATAAAAAAGTTGCTCTCTAGAATCAATTCTTATCCAGCAGAATGGACACAGTAGATCTCCAATGAAGCCCCACTTAGACATTTTTTCATTTAAAGTAATTTAATTTTGAATAATCAACCAATTGATCATAAAAGCATGTCTGGGAATGTGGCCTGAAAACCAGACCAATATCCAGTCTCCACCATATAACTTGCTGCCCGTAGGCTCTAACATCCTCCCAAGCAGAACCACAACTGACATCATTAATAACTATGATGTGTTAATGTGTTCCAGCTTCCTTTTTTATTCAGGATTTCTTTTGTTTAAGTTAGAGGGTGATGATGGTGTGAATCTCAACTTGAAGCCCATCATCTCACTAGCTCATATTCTGCAGGAATTTCAATAATCATGGCTTACTAAGATTTTAGAACTTGTGCATCATGATTTGATCTTCAAAGTGTGTGTAATTTTTGGCATATGCGGTTTTGTTTCAATAATCTGTGAACTACATCTTTTTTCTATTTTTTCAGCAATTGATTATCTAATATTTCTCCATTCCTTTCATGTTTGCAGTGTGCCCGGGAAGAGAGAATTGATTTGGGAAGAGAGAATTGGTTTGGATCGGGGAGGTGATTGTGGGCTTTTATTTTTTCTTTTCCTCTCTCTTTTTATTTCATCCTAGAATATTGTGAGGCTAGTGTGTTCTTGCACTATGTCATGTTTCTTTAAGCTTATCTAACATTTATGGCTCATATTATCTTATGGATTCAATTTCAATCGCTGTATGTGTTATTGGATTGGTGGTAGCAGGATATATAATTTGACTTGTCGACATGATGTTATAGCTTTATACTATTTAATTATGTTCTCTAATAGGGTTCATCCCACATGGACCAGTTCTTAAATTTGCAACACCAGGGATGTTATACTTTTTAATTATCTTCTCTAATGGGGTTCATCCCCACATGGCAACCAGTTCTTGAATTTACAACACTAATGAAATGTGAACATCTAGGATGTTTACATATTTCTCAAGAAGAAAGAGGGGGGAGAGAGGGGGTTCTCAAAATTGCATGAACTTCCAAATTTCGTTGGTAATTAATCTTTCCCAAGTGCACAAGGTAAAATGGAATTTTCTTTTGGAAACAGAAGTTACTTTTGAAACTCCCTCCTCTCTCTCTCTCTCTCTCTCTCTCTCTCTCTCTCCCCTATAGATCCTTTCTTTTTTCATTTGGTTTTCATAATTTGATGCGGTTGTTGTAGCAAACTGCCAATTTGGCTTATATATTCACTGCGAAGCAGATAAAAGAAAATCATGTGGGGCATTTCTTTAATTTATTTGATTTTACAGTTATATGCTTCATTCAATAGCTTAATTCTAAGCCTGTGGTCTTGATACATTACAATCTAATGATGTATATTGGGGGAGGGCCCTTTTACAATTATTTGACTCTAAAAGATGATGGTGGCCTTGGAAGAGCAAAATATTGCTTCAAATTCCAAAAAAGGCCGGCAAGGATTATAGACATAGAAGTCAAAAGTAAACAGGATTATTAAGTATATAATAATGTGAACCTTGCTGTGGTTCCACTTACAATTTCCAAACAAATGGAAAAGTTTGTAGTTGGATATGTTCTTTGCTTTATACAGCAACTACATGTTCTTGTTGTTATGGAAGTACTGATGAGAGTGGTTGTAATGAAATGATTATTAGTTTTGCTGCTACAGGAAGGTTCTGTTTTGGGAGAAATGATGTTACTGCATACTTTTTGTGACGTCTATATAATAGCTACCAACCTCAATGAAAAGAAAAGCATGGCCACCCATGAGTTGCTGCAGGGCTGTTAATGTGAAATTATGCATATATCCATGTACTTCGTATATTTGGATCTGGTTTGTGTCATGTCCTTCTTTATCTGTCCAGAAATAGAGTATAATCATATAATTTTAAAAAAAGTATACTTTCTTGGATTCTTCAATTTGAATTCAATTACATACTTGTATTGATCAATGATCAGTGCAAACGAAAGCAAAGTAGGCATAAAAAATTTGTTTTTTTAATTATATAATTGGTCCGTCTGGTTAGGCATTTTGGGAGCTTAAAAACACATTTTTAAAACTTGAAAGCCAAAACTCTATTTCTAATAGTAATACCTTATAGTGTTTTTTACATTCGTTTGTTTTATATCGAAATCACAATTTCGTAAAAGCTTATTAAAATGCAATCAATATAATGTTTAGTTTAGATTATATTTTGAAAATCAATTGAGACCAATCATAGAATACATCGCCTCAATTATCGAATGAGACTAATCATAATATTCAAAGACTTGATTATCTATAGGAGGAGACAACAGTATGAAATCTCACTTTCCCGTTAATGTGGGAGTGGGACTATGGGACTTTTTGTCTGTGTGAGACACGTGGCAGGTTTGTAACCTCCCTTTAAAGCATTGGCTTATGTTTTTCTTGTGGTCATTTATGCATTAAGTTGACTAATAAGATTTATGCTTCTTTATGTATTACGTATTTGAAGATATGCTTGGCCGCATCAATAAAGCTACCTATGGCCCTCCACGATGCTTCCCGTTTTCGTTTTAAGCATTAACTACAGGGAGTTAATAGAAATTAACAGTGAGTGAAATATTCCCCTAGTTCTAGAAAGAAATTGTTCTTTGGGTATTATTTTATTAGAAATTTAATAGTGATGCACTGATGCCCACACTTGACAGTACAAAATTTTTTACTTAGGGTCCGTTTAGATAGAGCTTAATGCTGAAAATTGAAAACTGAAAATATTGTAGCAAAATAATTTTTAAATGTGTGAATAGTATTGTGGGACCTATTTTTAATATTTTTTTTTTCTGAATAAAGTGCTTGTGGGTTCCATAAACAGTGCGTGAACAGTGAAATTGGTCTCCGCACAGTAAAATACCATAAATGAACAGTAGCGGTTATTGTTCATGCACGTTGAAAAAAAAAAAAAAAACGCAGAAAATTCTCAGCAAAACGCAAACGCAGCTTATCCAAACATTGCTTTAGTGTTGGAAAATCTATACATGCATCCAAGTTTTTCTTGTATGTTTTTTATTTGGTCAAGTGTGCTCATGGTTCAATCGGCTCAGGTTTAGGGTCAATTTAACAATTGATTCAAACATGATGAGTCTAAAAGTACTCAATTAGGGATGTGCATTCAACTCACCTACATGAAACCGAACCATCCTAACTTGACGCATTAATTTAGATTTTTGTGGGTTGAGTTGGATTCGTGAGTCTCGAGTTGGGTCAGGTTTAGGTCGACAGTTTTTTTAACCCATTCGACATGACATAAATATAAGTGTATTTTAATACCCCTATTTTATTTTATTCTGGTATTTTGAAAATTAGTTTGGATGTATTTGAAAATTTGAAACATAATTTAGGAGTATAATGAGAATTGTAATAAATTTATTGTAAACAAAATAATAAAAGCCATTTTTTACAAGATTTGAAACAATCATGCCCTACTCGTGAACCTAACTTGACCTAACCCAACCCATGTATATTGAGTTGAGTTGATTACTGCAAATGAGATAGTTTTTCAGCTTGGGTTTCTTTGGATTGGGTGAATTAGTTGGGTACAAGTTTGGGTTGAACAACCCTTGCAAGGGTTAAAAATGGATTATTTGAGGCCAAGAGGGTGAAAGAGTTGAAGGGAAAAAAAAATAACATTAGAAAGAGTAAAAATAGTTGGATAAAGTTTTCCTCCAAATTGGTTTGGATGATCTCCTCTAACTTATTACTTGACAACTCGTTAAACCACCCCACATGTATTATTTATACACACTACATGTTATCATTCAACATGTAGTGTCTTGAAAAAATTTTCCTCCAAACCAATTTTGTGGTAAACTTGTTACAAAATGGATCATCTACATGCATAAAATTGAAATTGAAGATAGTTGTGTATTAATATTTATATACACTTTTTAATTTTTCCTTTTGAAAAGGATAAAAAAATTCAAATCATAACACATTGAATATAAACTATAACTAGTTAACTTGTCTCCATAAGACACGGTGTATAAGTGTCGGAAATTCATAATGGAATAGCTATTGGAAAGCAACACCTTAACTTAAAGGGATCTACATTCTATTGCCTTCTTATAGTATTAATTGATAATTACAATACAAAAGATTGCGAAATGAAAAAGCAAACGCCAACTGATTCCTCAATCCCAGCTATATATTGATACTTTTACAGTCCTCTCCAATCAGACTCGCGCGCTCAGAACGTGCAACCCAATTCCATAGAAAGACCAAGTGTCAAATCCTACATTATTATAGCAACTACATCATTATTATTCAATCACACCATAAACAACAAAGCCTTACACGAGTCCAAACTCCCACCTGAAAACTTGCCTGAAAAACCACTATTAACTGTGTCTTTGTGTGTGTTTTGTAGGCATAAAGATAAGGCTAAGTGGCTGACATTTTCTCACACCTCAACTTTTCTTCATTTCTTAGCAGTTCTCATAGTTTTACACACAAGAAAAAAGAAAGAAAGAGAAGGTTGGGGTGGCTATGGTTGAAAGAATTGAATTATGATGAGCCTATACAAGGGAAAGGAGGCAAACCCAGATTATAGAAGAGGTAGGAGATCCCATGCAGCAAGGCCATGGATGAGGTACCTGGCTCAGTAGGGACCAGTGCTGGCTTCTCTTTGAGGTTGGGCCAGACCATCTTTTCCTCTGCTTCTCTTCTTTTCATGTCTCTGGGTGTTGAATTCTACAGCTACACTGCTTTCTGGTAATTCTTCATTCTCTTCTCTATTTCTTCTTTGATTTGATTCTAGCTGGTTCTTCTTTGTTTTTACCTTTTTCATTTCACTGCAATTAGCACACATTCTCTCAGATTTTCTGCATGCTTGATCTTATTCTTTTGAAAGTAGAACGGATAATTCTTTTAATTTCTTTACTGATTTTCAGAAATCAGCCTTAGAATAAGAAACTATCAATCATTAAAATGATAAAACTTTAGTCCTTAGATTTAGGGTGTTGCTCAATTTCTATGTCAAAGTTCTAAAAATGAAGTGCTGATAATAGAACATTATTCGAAAAACACAAAACATCCTTCTCTTCTTTCTATTCCTAATTTTGAGGTTGATCAATCTTGGCCATGACAAGTTAGGGTAACTTTCTACTGGAATTTACTCATTGGCATCGAATTTTCTGGTTTCGTTAAGCCAGAAGTCCAATGACCAGTACCAAAAGACACTACTTTCCACAAGAAATTTCAAACCATTGGATTGACCATGACTTAAAACAGGGAACTTTGAAATGCTTAACATAGGCATGAAGATCTTATCACTTTCAAGAAAACTTCAGTGACCTGTTTAGTGCAAATTTGACTTACTGGGTTCGTGCTATCATTCACACCTCTTAGATCCTTCCTTTTGTGCTCACCCACTGCTGGCTTAGCATTTTTACAGCTGCAGGCCAATATTGTTGACAATTAGTCCATTAAATTAGATTCACTGGTATGAGATGATTACCTCAGAATTTTCAGTATTCCATTTGTCTGCCATCTCCTCTCTTTAATTCCAAAATTTGGAACATGTTTTGTCATTTGTTACCTAGACTTATGGTTCAATTCATACTCTTTGCCTCTAGTTTTATGCTTCTCATGATCAAATTCCATGAAATCCAGAAGAAAAATGGGCTAGTTTAGCTAGAATGGCCTAAGTTGAAACTCTGTTGTGAAAGCAATGAATATGGTTTAAAACACTGAGGATGATAATATAAATTACAGGCACTTCACAATCTGAATTTAGTGATATGCATTTTCAAATCTAAGGGTCAAGAAAAGAACCAGAAGGCAAATAGGTTTTTCCTCCACTCTCTGAATGATGACCAAGAATGCTAGGGACAGCTATTCTCACAAAACACTAAGGTGGCAAGTTGTGATTAGAGAGCAACGTCGCTTTCAAAAGAAGACTATTCTATTATTATCCATTCCTGAACCTGAATCAAAATACAAGGGAATAGATTCTAAAAGTTGTGGAGCAATGTATTACCACTATTTTGTTTTTTCTTACATTCATGATTTAATCTTCCTTGGATATACTACTGTTGCAGCTACTTGGTGACAATCATGGGTTTGGTTATACCTTGGAGTTTCACTTTGGCCTTGGTGGATGGATACTCTGTTCTGGTTAAATGCCCTATTCGGCAGCCGGGAATACTGGTCATCATTGTTGTAGGAGATTGGGTATGTATCATCTGAACCATTTGCAATTACATAACATGGTTATTGGCAACTATTTTGTTACTGATTCAAAATATTTCACAATAGGTATTATCCATTCTCACACTCGCTGCAGCTTGCTCAACAGCTAGTGTTGTGGACCTTCTGCTCCATGCTGAAAGGTCATATTGTCCTCCAAAGTTTTGCAGCAGATATCAGATATCCGCTGCCATGGCTTTCTTGACATGGTTTCTGTCTTTGGCTTCAGCTCTGTTCAATCTTTGGTTACTCCCTGCCTTGTGATACTTATTTGGAATTTGTACATTAATACTTTAATAGTGTCCAAATTTTAGAAGATGAGGGTTTTCAATCATACAATTACAAAGTTGTAAATTGTTGTCAAGAATTTCTAAGGAATTACACTGACTAGTATCATTAGTTTGGGCACCTCATTTTCTGGGGTCCATGAGAAAGACTAACAACCCCCTTTAGTGACCTCTGGCAGTCCCAGTTATAAATTTCTTAGCACTAAACAACCTGGGAACAAGGATTTAATGACAATTTATACAGGTCCAATCATATTAATTAAATTGGTCTTTGCAGGATAGACTTTTCTTTATATCCTTAGAAAACACCTCTTGTAGTAGCTCGCTTTTGAAGATACCAGTGAAGTGAGTGACCAAATTGAGCAGGAAGACTTTAAATTCCAGCTTGGAACATGGTAGACTAGAGAGAGTTTAGCAGTGGTTGCTGAATGCTGAGCAAGTGAAATGATCAAATTGAGTACTGTATTGTCAAAACTGCAGTATGTCTTATTTACAAGTAAAAATTATTCAACTCTCAAGATCCACTCAATGCATACAATCAACTCACAGTTATAGGAGGTGGTAAATTATATTGGCAATCGATTACTATGATTTCAATCTTCTCTTCTCTCCCGGTGCATAATCCTATCATCATTGCCGTAATATGCAGCCATGAGTGTGGAATGATCGTTCTCCAGGAAAAGATAACAGATGTCCACAAGGGGCATCTTACAAAAGATCAACAGCAGGCACAATTTATGCACTTCTGAAATTACAATTTACAACTGTAATGAGCAATCGAAGTCAAGAAGTTACCCCATTTTCAAATGATCCCTAATGTGCAGCCAACCATTGTCCATAGGCATGCTCACCAAATGCCTGCCTGAATTGTCCTTACATGTTATCAAGTAAGCACTATAAATGAATCCTTGTTTAACTGCATCAAAATCACCAGCAAAGATAATATTTTCAAGAGAAACCAGACTAATGTCCAAAAAAGAAGCTTTTGTTTCCAAAACGAAATCCATCAAACTCTGCAGCAACCTTCTCACCCTAATTAGGGGAAATTGCCATATATGTTCACTTTTTGGATTTGCTTGCATTTACAACAAACAAACATCATCTACTTCTCTTTTTCCCGCATTTGCTTTTCCAACACTTCATTCCTCAACACTTCTACCATTTCCTCATTTCCTTGTCTAACATACCCTTCAATAAAAGCACCATATACTTCCAAATTTGGTTCAAAACCCTTCCCCACCATCTGTGCCTGGATCTTCAAGGCTTCTTCCATCCTCCCCTCCTCACACAACCCCTTTAATAGAGTCTCATAACTCTTCCCCTTAGGCACCAAGCCAAAATTCTCCACTCCACCCCTAAGAATCTCCACGGCCTCATAAACCCTACCCTTAACACAAAGTCCTCCAATCACCACATCAAGCGTCAAAGCCTCCGGCCTAAAACCCTTCCTACACATATCCTTATACACAAGCAAAGCTGAATCTACATCCCCAACATTACAATACCCATTAACAAGATGCTCATAAGTAGCACAACTACTTTCCACACCATTCATTCCCATTTCTCTATACAACTCCTCAGCTTTCTCAACTTCTCCAATCTTGCAAAACCCACCAATCATAGTATTATAACTCACAACATCAGCCTCCACTTCCTTAATTCTCATCTGCTCCCACAACTTCTCAGCCTCTCCCATCCTCCCTTCCTCGCAATACACCGCCATCAAAACGCTGTAACTATAACAATTAGGAACACAATCAAACCCCACCATTTCATTCCAAATCATCTCCACCTTCTCAACCATGCCATCCTGGTAAAACCCCCCCATCAAAACATTAAAAGTATACACATTTGGCCAAACTTTATAAACCCTTTTCACATTTCCAACAACCCCATCACCCTCTAACCCAAAAACCTCCCTATAAACCTCGTACCCAACACAACCACCTCGGACCTTCAAAACCCAATAAACCAAATCATTCAAAGTACCAACTTTTGGACTAATCCCACGAGACCTTAACATCCTAACAATCTCAATAGCTGAATCAATCTTCTTAATCTCCAAACAAGCTTTAACCAGCAAATCAAACACAAACGGAGCTGACCCACATAGTCTATAAGTCATGACAAGGCTTTCGAACAACTTCAATGGCTTAGGTACGAGGTTGTCGTTGTTGTTGGTGGATTGTTGGGGGGTCCGAATGGCAGTCCGAATGAGTGAATGGGCTTGGGTCAAGAGTCGGGCTCGGGTCAGAATGTGGATGGTGGTTGAGTACGTGAGGAGGTTGTGGTGGCAGAGAGACCTGTGTTGAGTCCAGAGAAAGAAGCGGAGGGCAAGGTGGGGATTGTTCTTGAGTTGGAGGGCAATTTGGGAAAACTCGTTTGGGTGGAAGCCATTAGGGTATAGAGTTTGGAGGTTGCCCCAACGGGACTTTGAACGTTGTTGGGTTAGGATTGAAACTACGGTTGAGATTAAGGTTGCAGATTGATCGGAAGGTTGGGAAGAGGAAGAGGAGAAGGAGAGTGAAGAGATGGGTTTGTGTTTGTGGGTTGAGAAGAGCAAGTGTTTTAGGACTGGAATGGCCATTGAAGAGTGAACATTCAGAGAGTCAGAGAGAGAGTCAGTGAGAGAGATGCAATGGGATTTGTCTGAAGGAAAAGCTACAAGTAGTGTACTTTTAAGGAGTAAACGACCTATCGTTTTCTGGATCTACATTTTTCTCCCCTTGGTTTGGGTTTAGTTAATAGGAACCAATTGGGAACTTATTGTCCATCCATGGAAAAATTCCCTTTTAAGACAGTCTCATGATACCTTACTTATAATATGTGTGGTGAGTTTTAGATATTTAGATATTTTGGTCAATTCTATCTACTAGGGGTGTAATCGGTTCAGTTCGGTCGGTTTTTTAGTGTTTGGCCAACCGAAACCGAATATTTCGGTTGGTGAAATTCTCAACCGAAACCAAGAAAAATATTTGGGAATCAATTGATTTCGGTTTCGGTCGTTTTCAATCGGTTTTTGGTTTTTAGGCCTTAGGTTTGGCTCAGGTGGGGAGAGAGAGAGAGAGAGCTGGTGAACGAAGCAATAAAGATAGAGAAACTGAGAAAGAAAAGAGAAAAGGGAAGAATCATACCGTCATCGTGAGAATAGAATCATCGATGATCAAGCCGGTGTGGGGAGGCGGACACTAGCGTGAGGAGGCCAGTGTGTGGAGGCCAGCGGCAAATGTAGATTCTGCATGAGTGAGAATTTAGATATGGAGGTTGTCTGTGTTTGAGAATGAGAATGAGTAAGAGTGAAACGTGTGGGAGTGGAGTATGTAGAGTAATTGGTAGGGTTTTCTAATTAAATTAGTTGAAGTTTAATTAGATATTTAATTAGTTTAATTTTAGTTAGTTAATCTAATGGGTTAATGCCTTAATCTTAATGGGTTTTAAATAGCAATGTTTATAAAATAAAATGAAAGGTTGGAGGCCCAAAAGCTTAAGGCCCAATGATTGCAACTTTGCAAAGCCTAACACGTGTATTATATTACATATATAATATAAAACTATAATATAAATTATATTATAATATAACTGGGT
>JACAVU010000011.1:10698490-10898490 GCA_014183005.1 Castanea mollissima | reverse complement strand
TAAAATGTGACCCGCTTGCATTGGAACAACATTACAAAGTACTTCATCTTTGTACCTCCCAATTGAAAAAAAAAACCAGTACTTGCTTATCTACCTTAACCTCTCCACAATCATTCAACCACTGCAACTTATATTGTCTAGGGTGTTTCAAGGTAGGTAAATTTAATTTTTCAACTAAAGTAGTGCTAGCCACATTAGTACAGCTCCCCCCATCTATAATCATACTGCATACCTTATTGTTGATGTGGTATCTAGTATGAAAAATGTTCTCCCTTTGTTGTTCCATGTCATCCTCTTTGACTTGGGCACTTAAAGCACGCCTATCCACAAGAGACTCGCCTTCCACTAAATACTCCACATCATCATCACAAGCATCCTCAAGTGATGAAATCTGGTCATCATCTCCCTCGCTTTCAGTTACCACCTCGCCATCAATACGTGTGATCATGGTCCTCTTATTTGGGCATTGTGAAGCAATATGACCTACTCCTAAACAACGAAAACACTTAATATCATGATTATGATTTTGGGATTCATTTTTACCATTGTTGACATTGGGAGCTTTATCTTTCCTTTTGGTGGTTCGGTTTTGGACTTGAAATCAGCCCCTTCGTCTTTCCTCCCATTTGACCTCCATGAAGCAAAGGAGCTCAGATTTTGAAATGATCGAGTTCCTTTTCTTTTAAGCTGTCATGCCACCTTCATTGCCATATGCACCATGTTCCCCAACTCCATGTAGTGCTGCAACTCCACCACGTTGGCAATGTTCCAATTTAGCCCACTTAGAAACCTTGCCATGGTAGCTTCTCTATCCTCCTCTACATTTGCCCGAATCATGGCAATCTCCATCTCCTTGTGGTAGTCATCCGCGCTTTTATAGCCTTGAGTAAGACTCTGTAATTTCTGATATATGTCCCTATAGTAGTGACTAGGAACAAACCGCCTCCTCATGATGGCCTTCATTTCCTCCCAAGTCTTAATAGGTCTCTCATGGTTTCTCCTTCTGTTCATCACAAGTTGATCCCATCATATAATAGTATAGTCAGTAAACTCAATGGCAGCGGGTTTTACCTTTTTCTCCTCAGAGTAGTTGTGGCACTTAAAGATTAACTCCACCTTCTTCTCCCACTCCAAGTATGCTTCTGGATCATTTTTTCCTTGGAATGTTGGTATCTTCAATTTTATGTTTTCTTGGTTCCTGTCGGTCCCATCTTGCCATCTTGGATCTCTTTGGAAACCTCTACCACACTTTTCTCCCATTGGCACAAACCTCCCCTCATTGTTCAATGAAGCTTGATCTTCTTCATCTTTAAACTCATCCTCATGGTAGTCATCAGAATCATCCATGTGCGTATGCCTTTCTTGCCTTCTAGCATTAGGGCCTCTTTGGGGACGCTCCTCATGTAAAGTAGCAATAATAGTGTCTTGCCTATCCATCCGATACTGAATCTCATTAAACACCACGTTCATGCGTTTAAATTGTTGTTGCATAGCCTACAAAATGATGGACAACTCCTCCCCTCCTTCCCTATTTGATGTTTCGCCCTTGGAAGACATACTTTTGAAATAACAGTGAATTGTTAAAAATAATTCCTCACAACACTCCTTCACGTGTTTGCACTCAAATTATGTCACTCCCACTCATGTTTCACTCTTAAATTGGCTTTTTCCCGATATTAGTCTCACACTCTCTTTCCTTTTTCCACTCGTAGCTTCTTCTTTTCAGTTCTGCATTAAACTAATAAACTTGATCACGAAATTCAACTTGTAGTGTAAAAACAAATACCAACGGCAAGAAAATATGACAGAAACACTAAATCAAAGGAAGAGGCCAAAAGAAAACGATATTTTGGTCTAAAAGAATTAAAACTACAAACAATTTTTTTTTTTCTTTTTTTCTAATTCTTTGTTGATGTCTTTTTTTTTTTGAAGCTGGGTGCACGATTTTAACCTAGTGCACGTCAAAAAATAAGAACGCTGAATAAAGAACACAAAAGGAACGTGATAGAATGATAACATGAAACAAAAAATAAAGGGATAGAAAACTAATTTTAGAACCTGTGCTCTGATACCAAATGATGCGAACCTCAATCGACATGCTTTGAAACCCAAAAAACAATATTAGAATATTTGCCCGAGAAAGTTAAAATTCAGATTTTTGATAGAAACCCTGACTCAATGTTTATAATCGAAACGTGAACCAAAGGTATAAGTATGACACCTTGACCCAATGATTATAATGAATCACAAACCGAAGGTATAAAATTTGAACGCCACAAGGAAGAATTCTTGATAAGTTCACAGTTCTTGAAGAACCAAAAGACGAGCAAAACCTCACATTTTCTGATTTTTATTCAATAATATATTATGAAAAACGTTTACAAACTTAAGGGCCTATTTAAGGGCTTCACAAAACTTGACAGACAAGAAAATATATTCTATAATAACTCCTAATTGATACCTTACCATATTATGAATCAAATTTGACCTAAAAAGCATTAATTGCACCTAAAAACAAGGAAAAAACTAAAAAAACGTTCTAAATAATAAAAGCCCAAAATTTAAGAAGATTTGGTCTGAAATAGCAACTTCAGAATAGGAAAAAATCTCTATTAACTGATATAGAGCAAGAAAGTCAATTAGCTCAATTAAGCCAGATCAGCCCTCAATAGCTTGAATTAAATTTATTATGCCTTCATCTTCCTTTGGACCAAGCTTGGAATGTCCAGCGTTAGAATCAGCTCAAATCTCTTGAATTAGCCTATTAAGTACTTCTTTGATTTTCTTGGATCTTGCTTTTATAATAGGCCCAACTGGAACATACAATAGATGCTTGAATGCTTGCTGATTCTCATCACTTTCTCTCTCTCTCTCTCTCTCTTAATATCTTAGTGGATTTTTATTTTTTATTGCATCTCCGCTTTAGGTTGATAAATTTTTGTGTTTTTAAGAATTCTAATTTAGATTGATACGATTTAGTTTTGTGTTTTAAGTTATTATTATTATTATTATTATTTTGCTCTTTGATTGTTAAATTTTATTCGATTACATTATAAAAAATTAAAGATAGTCTATAAAAATAAAATAGTATTCCATTACATAGCATAATTTAGATAATTTAGTGTTTATTGTTATATCTTTTAATTTTTCTTATTTTTTTCTTCTCTCTCAATATTGAAATTCAACCACATCCTCCTTATCATTAAATTATTTATATTTTCTATCTCTTTTTGTTTTTAAAAATAAAAAATGTAATATTTTACTTAAATTCAAATAAAAGAAAATTGTGCTCATCAAATTGTACTCATTTTTTTTAACATTTACACTTTCTCCAACTTTTCTCCTTCTCTTTACCTTTTCATTTCCCCAAATATTCTTCCTTGATATCACTCTTCCTCTTTCCTTTTATCTTCCTTTATTTTGTTTCTTTTTATTATCATCCTCTTAGTATAAATTTGTCATTCACTATTCCATTCTTTACATAATTTCTCTCACAAAAAGTGGTTATTTCCCACTCTTTCTCCCTCAATTTTTTAGTGGATTTTTATTTTTCTTGCATCTCTATTTTAGCTTGATAAAATTTTGTATTCTTTAGAACTCTATTTTGGTTGATGGGATTTAGTTTTGTATTTTAAGTTTTTTTTTTTTTTTTTTTTTTATGATTTTGATTGTTAAATATTATCATATTGCATTATAAATAATTAAAAATAGTATATAAGAATGCACTATTATTATATTACATAGAATTATTTGGATAAGTTAGTTTTTATTGTTATGTATTTTATTTTTATTTTTTTCTCATATCATTTTATTTAACATTTAAATTCAGCCACATCCCCATATATATCATTATATTATTTATATTTTCTCTCCTTTTCTATTTTAAAAAATTAAAATATAATATTTTGCCTAAATTAAATAAATAAAAGGAAGAATGATAGGGAAACACTCATTCTCTCACACCCAATGCATCAAAGGAAGAACAAAATACAAAACAAATCAAGTTAGAAACAATAAATTAAAAAAAAAAACTAATAATGCATATTTAATGCCATAGAATCATCATCAAATTTTGGAAAACGATAGGTTGCCAATGGAGAGAGAGAGAGAGAGAGAGAGAGAGAGATGGTATAAAAAAAACCAATACAAAGTAATAAAGAGTAGATAGAGAAAAAAAAAAAATCAAACGTCAATTAGTAATTGTTGATTGTAAAACAAAAAGGTTGTAAGAAGAAGTAAAAAATAAAATAGAGATTATCGTGTAGAGAACATTAAAAACTTTACAGTGTAGTAACATAAATCGTTAAATTCTCTTAAAAAATTAAATCAACAATCAACAATTAAATACAATCATAGTACTAAATTTAATTTTAAAACTAATCTTTAACTATGGAAACCATATTAATCATAACTAAAAAAGAGATGTTCTTTGATAGTATCTTGATTCTAATGAACTTGAACGGTAATGGAAATGGCCTAAGATCCCAAAACAATATAGATGAACATGTTTATAAGATGAAGTTTATCCTCGGACCCAAGCTGAGAACCAAGTGTTTATATTTCTTCTTATTTTAAAGATTCTTTACAAATATTCTCCTCCACCTTTTTTACAGGACCTCCCTCTCTCTTATAGTCCCTCCTCCCTTCTTTCGGATTTAGACTGCTCCCCTTAATACTTGTCTCATCCGTCTCTTTTGGAAGTCTCTAGGTAATAGCTGTAAGGCTAAAAACCATTGTTCAGGTATCACTTCTCATAAATGCAGCTAGAGACTTAGGTACAGAGCATTTAATGCGGCAGTAGCAGCTTTCTCTAAGATCTTTTCTTTACCCTCCTTGCTCTCTGTGCCTTTTTTAAACATATCTTCATCCCCCAGACCTTCTAAAATATCATTCTAGTTAACATAACGTACCACCTGATCCTCGCTACACTCAGCTGAGGAGGTAGTCTTCCTCGGATTATTTACATTCACCTCATCCGCCACATTTGCTTTCGGGGCTGTAAGTTTAATATCGCTATTACTATTAACCCATCCTCGGACAAGCAAACATCCTCAACTCAAGTTTATGGCCCAAAAATGTATCTTGGGCCTTTTGTCCCCACAATATATATATATATATAAAATTTTTATACACTATTACTTTCGAAAATCTAATGAACAATGCTACCTCTCATTTATTGTCTTTGTTATGCAAATTATCAGTTAGTAAATATATGATAATAGTAAGAAACGTTACAAATGAGATATATATAAAATTAATTAGCCACTATTATTATGGAGTAGTAGTTTATAATTTTATGCATCCAAAAAAGTGGAATATATAGAGTTTTCTTAAAGATATGTGTAAAGATTCACTATATATGTGTGTGTATAAAGGTAAAAAAAAGTATATTTAAGGTTTTTATTAACTTAAAAACTAATGAAAAACAAATGGTGAATAACTAAAATTATAGTTTTAATAAAATATTTTATGATACAATCCTAAAAAAATTATCATGCACAATGCGTGGGTATGCAACTAGTATTTATATATACACCACCATATACAATAATTATAAAACCAATTGCACTTAGTGTCCGATCTCAATTCAACTGCAGTAACACTAATTAAGAGTTTGAATGTGAATTAATATATTAAAAAGAGAAATTGTGGGAGCTTTAAAATTTTTAATCCGTAAATGATGGAACTAGAAGGCAAAATGAGTAAGGATATAAAGCACAACTGAACTAAAAAAGAAAAAAGAACCGAGAATCACATTCATTTCCCCTTTTATTACAGTGCTTCCTAGTTTCAACAACTGGATATGGAAAATTGAAAACTAAAAACCATTTCCCTGTTATGGAATATTCCAGAAGTTTCTTTGTACGAAAAGACAACAAAAGCCAAAAGGCAAAAGACAAAGAGGGTACTACCTTGGTATTATTGGTGACCAGAAATACTGAATGATTTGATTAATTGATTCTTAGTACCATTGAGTTTTTTTTTACGGATGAGTACATATTCTTTGAGTGGTGTTTACTAACACATCTTATTTTACACACTCGGTTTGAGTGCGTGTGAATATATATAGCACACTCAAGGTGTTTACTTACACACCCTAATATACACACTTGGTTTGAGAGTGTGTCGACATATATATAACACACTCGGTTTGAGTGTGTGTGAATATGAATAACAGGGTATGTGAACTAGTTTTTATCTGTGTTCTTTTAGTATTTGACTTCCTCAACAAATTAAGCAGTCATTCATAAATGAAATATATTATAACTATATATATATATAATTAAAAAAAATTGGACAGGGGCCGGGCCCCCTTGGCCCCCACCTGGGTCCGTCCCTGGTTCTTTTACTATTTGACTTCCTCAACAAATTAAGCAATCATTCATCACCAATGGCAATGCCACACCTCAACTTCTTCAACCAAAGATGCTCTATAGTCCATTCATGAAACTGCTTTGTTACTTTTTATTTTTTCTGTTATTAACTGCTTTGTCACTTTAGAAGGTGGAAGAAATGCTGGCTTACTCACAAACAAAGGTCTCTGTCATTTTGGGTCCTACCCAAGTGAATAAAAAGAAAAAGGAGAAGAAAAAAAAGTCATTATGGAATTAGTTCCAACCATTATAAAAGTAATAATAGATAATCTCTCTGTTGTATACTTGGATTAATTGATGATGGTAGATATTCTAATGAGCTTAGATGGCTTTAATCTAGAAATCATAATCCAATTTTTATAATACATCAAAATATATTAGTGGTGAATCAGTTCCCCATGCAATATGGATCATATATAGGCACCCTAGTTGAAGTCACAAACGGATAACATTGTCAACTAAGCTAAGCATTTCTATCATCAGACCATTTGGAAATAATTGTAAGACAAAGAATTTGTTCCTCTATAGAATGAGGGAGTTATTCTTCATCATCCTTAGCTTCAATGTGATGATTATAATACGAAATGTCTGGTCCATGCATTAGTTCCTTGCTCGTTAAATCATTCCAAGCCGCAATTTTGATGATTTTGTTATTCAAATTATTTTCTCTTGGTCAACAGTCATTCAATTAAAAATACACATCTTAAAAGTTCACTCTCATCAGCATTCAAATCCTATAAGAGTACCTAAATAATTGTGCAAATCTCAAACCAACTTTTTAGATGCCTACATTCTCTTAAAAATAATCCTCAGATTTTGTAGTAAGTGAATGATTCTCATTCTTATAGGATAATCTTCCCTAATCCCCTGACCATTTAAATAACATATATATGCTCCTCATATCCATCGATTAATCCCCCTGCACAATTCCCCATTTTAGAAAGGTTCCCTAATCTAGTTAACTAACTAGACATCAAAGTATACACAAACTAAAATGTTCCTCTGCATGCTTTCTTCCACACCTCAAATTAAGAATATTTTTTTTTTATAAACTTTAAGAGCATCGGCATGAAAAGAGAGTCTTAACCATTTGTTCTATTCATGGTGCATATATATTTTACTCGTTTAAAGTTAGTAGCTTAGGAAAGAAACCATCTAATAAAGTTGAAATTCGTATATATTCTTAAGTGGGACATGACCTAAATATTATTCTTCTTGTCCGTCCTTTCTCTTCTTGAAATGGTGATTCTCATGCACTCTACCACCATCAGCAAGTATAATTCCCTACAATTGCTTCAGCCTCAAGCCATTCCATAACCCTAGTTGGTCATTTAACTAAACCCCTTTTCACCATACTTGAACATAAACCACAACACATGGCCTATATAAATAGGACCTCCAAGGTTCTTTAGCATAAACAAACAAAAAAAAAAAAAAAAAGCCATGAAATACAATGAAATTTCCCACTTCAGCCACCTCCAACACACACTCAAATTTGAGTACACAGAATTTCCATTCAAGTGTGATGGTTGCAAAGAAGTAGGCATTGGCTCACGCTATAGATGCGCCACATGTGACTTTGACCTCCACATGCATTGTGCACTCCCTTCCTCTTCAATCACCCATCCTTTCTACACAAAATGTTCCTTCCAGTTCCTCTCACGCCCGCCTGGTGATATGCCGCGCTTTTGCAATGCTTGTGAAAAGGATGTCACGGGGTTCGTGTACCATTGCAAGTCATGCGGGTTTGATCTCCACCCATGTTGTGCTAAGCTCCCTATGATGCTTGATGATGGGGATGTCAAGCTGTATTTGTACAAGAAAGTGAGTGCAGCTTGCCACAAGTGTGGAAGAAAAGGAAGAAGCTGGAGTTATAGGTCCACATGCAAGAAATACAATTTGCATGTGGCTTGTGTGAGGGAGATGCTTATGGAAAGTTGGCATGATATATATGTTGGAAGAGGAAAAGGTAGGAGATTGGAAACAAGAATTCCTAGCCTTAAAAATACACTTCACACCCACCACAAAAAGAGCAAGGGTAAAGTGCAAAAGTGTTGTGAGATAGCTGGATTGGCTGTGCAATTTGTCATATCAGCTATGCTAGGAGATCCCACCACTCTGATTGCTGGAGTTATAGGGTCCTTGATGTCACGAGCTTGATGATTGATGTGTGGTTGAATCGATATATGGGATTTTGCGGTTTCAGTGATTTTCAGTGCTTGTGTTTGTAGGGGATGTTGGATGCTGATCAATCTGGGTAGTGGGTTAAGGTGCATGAGGACCATGACCATGACCATTACCATGAGTCTATAAGGTAAATAAGTGGCAATGATATCCAATGTTCTCAAAACGACTTTTTTTTTTTTTTTTTTCACTAGCAATTCTCTGTTTTGATTGATGATTTTCAGACTTTAGCTTCGTAATATGTAAGTGGTCATCAAATTGGAGAAAAATCCGACTAAGAAGATCCTACTTTGTGGCACAACTATATTCTACTGGAAGAAAAATTGAGTTTCAATCTCCCCTTTCTCACTTAATATAAGGGGAAAAAAAAACAGGGCCTAATCCTAGAGTCACTTATTCATTTTTAGTCTAATAAATATCTTAATAGTTTAATTTAGATATTTAATAAGTTTAGGGACACACCTAATTTCATACCTAACTAATATGTCAAGTTGTAATTGGTGCATAATAAGATAAGTGTGAAGAGTAAATCTATGTAAAAGTGAAGTTACCCACATCAAAAGTCAACACCTTCATAGGATGCGGAATTGAGTATATTCAGAATCGATGTTAGTTATATTTGAGAATCACATAAGATTGCTTTCCCCCCTAAAATTTAAGTTTTGTCAAAGTGGAAAAGGTATTGCTTGACTGTAAAAAAGAAACAAAGCATCATATATTTTGAGTGTGTATAACAAGCCTCTTTTAGCATGTGAACCCCACATGCCAGTAAGAAATGTTGTGAGAGACTCGCTGCGTATGCCCAAAACACGTATGATACCGTCTTGTAAAATAAAGTTACCGCTCACCATGGTTAGGTAACTGGTAGTGAAGTTTTGGAAGAGGAATAATTACACAGTAGCCTATTTTCGTACTATTATAGTTTTCTTGTACTACTCTGTCTTTTACAAAGTAAAATTCCCATTATAAGGGCTTTACAGAGGGAGTGTGCGTAATGCAAAAGATTATCAATTCTGATGTGAGAATATTGTTTTCCTTCATTACAACCTCTTCCAACATTTAATTGATTGAGATGGAAACAAAAAGTGATTTGTTCTAAACAAGAGGCTGCCTTTAAAAGAGTAAGACATACAAATTTTTTTTTTCTTTTGCGTAGGACCAAAAAATTTGGAACAAGCTAGCGAATACTCAACGAAGAAATAATTCTGGGGTATGCAATTGGCAGCCTTAGTTTTCAATGGGATTCGTAATTTTCAATTTTCAGATAGAATTAGATGCTGAAGTAGTGGTCGTTCATGTTTAGCAATCAGCACTTGGTTAATAATATTGTTAAGAAGGAAGAAGGAAAGCCTGTACAGACGGCACCATGTTACTTTAAAGACCCCACGCCATCCTCAAGTGCTGCTTATTCCAGTTTGTTAATAACATGGTTATCAAATCCACCCAAAACAATCAAGTTCTAGCTTAATCATGGTACAAGCCCATCTCACTTCATGGGGATAATATGGAATTTGTGGTTTGAAAACCCATTAAGGAGTTTAAGGAAGTGCCATACCAATAGGGTGAGCTTGACGTATTTTATTTTGAAAAACTATTAGGTAGTCTCAAAATATAACAACCTGGTAGTCATTATTGGTTCGTGATTTAGAAGGCAAGATTGTGGTTAAGACACTCATCTCACAGAAATGGTGAATTTTCATGTGAATTTAATTAATGAAACTATGTCAGAGGAATTGATATCCATGTGAATTTAATTAATGAAACTATGTGAGAGGAATTGATAACCATGCAATGTTTGGGTTAAATTGAAGGCTAAATCTTGGACATGTTTTTATAATTTTTCTTAGACAAAAATACATTTATTATATAAAGTTGAAAATTTCTAACTTTGTGTATCAAATTTTTTTTTTCTAACTTTGAACCTTACAAATCTTGGGCTTGATTATTAAAATGAACTTCATGAGACCATGTGCACATAAAAATAACATAAAAATAGATTGGGCCAAATGGATTGTTATTTTAGAATGGCAAATGATGTAGCTCATATTTTGGCCAAATGGTCTTTAAAGAATAATGTATACGACTCTCTTGATTTGGCATGTGGCCCTCACCAAGAAATGTTCCTCACATGATTTGGAATTGGTGATAATTGTAGAAAATATATGTGAAATAGATTAGATCAAGTTCAAGTCTACACTAGGTCCACTTTCTTAAGATATTAATATTATTGTAGGTGGAAAATGACTTGTAGATGCATAAAGAGCTCTCTCCTGAACAATGTGGGACACAAAGTAAAAGATAAAGTGTTTGGAACATATACCTACACCCATAGTATTAAAAACTGAACTGAATTGAGAATCAGACACCAATCTAGTCCAGTAAAAATCCTAGCCAAAATTGGGAGAAGCAAAAATGGTTTTTTGACTGTATCGGTTTTTAAAAACCATGCCCACACCAAGACAACAATAATTTAAAAGCTTTCTTCTTCTTGTTTTTCTTTGTTGTTGTTGTTTGATTAACAACTTCAAAGCTTTATTAGAATTTGGGCTTTCTACCATTTTAGAGAGGAGAAGGTGCGAATCATGTTAAGGTCCAGCTATTGTCATGATAGAAAAGATCTAAAGCATCTAAATGTTTGTCTTCTTTTTTATGCAAGATATATATACATATTCTCAAAATTCTTTCTGTTCACTTTTGGATCACGGTACGTAGCACTTTGCAGCTAAACTAGAATTAGATGCTAAACTAGTGGTCGTGCATGCTTGTTTAGCAATCAAAAACTGGTTAGTAATGCATGACAAGGCAAAGTGGTAAACGATTCGTTTCTCCACAGGTCTCTCAACAGAACAGACCAAACTTTGACGTTTCTATATTAGCTCAGCAAGTGAGACCACACTGGTACTGTTTGTGTCCAAGCACAACATGGCACACCCTGTGGCTATAAAAGCCCAACACCTGTAAATTGTTCATTCTGTATTGCAATACAATAATTCTCTCCCATATTTTCTCTCTGTTTTCTTCAAATAAAGACCACAAAAATCATGGAATACAACGAAATTGCCCACTTCAGCCATCCACAACACACACTCAAATTTGAGCACACAGAATTTCCATTCAAGTGTGATGGGTGCAAGGAGATAGGCATAGGCTCACGCTACAGATGTGCCATATGTGACTTCGACATCCACACACACTGTGCACTCCCTTCCCCTGCTATCTCTCATCCTTTCTACGCAAAATGTTCCTTCCAGTTCCTTCCACGCCCGCCCGGCAACACTCCACGCCTTTGCAACGCGTGCGAAAAGGATGTCACGGGGTTCGTGTACCATTGCAACTCGTGCGGGTTTGATCTCCATCCATGTTGTGCTAAGCTCCCTATGATGATTAATGACAGGGAAGTCAAGCTCTATTTGTATAGGAAAGTGGATGCACCTTGTCACAAGTGTGGAAGAAAAGGAAGAAGCTGGAGTTATAGGTCTACATGCAAGAAATACAATTTGCATGTGGCATGTGTGAGAGAGATGGTCATGGAAAGTTGGCATGATATATATGTTGGGAGAGGAAAAGGTAGGAGATTGGAAACAAGAGTTCCTAGCCTTAAAAATACACTTCAAACCCACCACCATAAGAGGAAGGGTAAGGTGGAAAAGTGTTGTGAGATAGCTGGATTGGTTGTGCAATTTGTTATATCAGCGGTGCTCGGAGATCCAACTCCTTTGATTGCTGGAGTTATAGGGTCCTTGATGTCACGAGCATGATGATTGATTAGTGGCATGCGTGGATGTTTCATGTACAGAGGTAAATAAGCTGCAATATAGATAATGAATTGATATCCAATGTTCTCAAAACACCATTTTTTTTTCACTTGTAATTCTCTGTTTAGATTGGTGATTTTCAGGCTTAAGCTGTGTAATATGAAAAGTGGTCATCAAATTAGAGAAAAATCCAACTGAGAAGAACCACGGACTTTGTGGCACAACCCAATTCTATCTGAAGAAAAATTAGGTTTCAATCTCCTCTTTCTCACCCTTTTTTTTTTATAAAATTTATTTTACTTTATTTTTATTTAGTTTAGAAATCCTAAAAAACCTAAACCTCAACCCAAACCCACCCAAACCCAACCCTGGGGCTCGAACAAACAAACACGGGTTCATAGATTCCCCCAAGCTCTCATGGCAAAAGATTATCAATTTTGATGCAGTTAGAATGTTATTTTCCTTCATTAAAACATTTTTTCACATTTAATATTGATTATGATGAAAACATAAAGTAAATTTCCTTAAAGGAGAGGTTGGCTTTAAGAGTAAGAAATTCCATTCCAACTTACACTTTGGCTCAATAATCGTACGAATATTCTTTTTCTTTTTATTAGGACAAATAAAAATAGAACAAGGCGTAAACAACATGGGTTGGCACTTGGCAGAATTTAATTCTGTGCGTAGGTGTGCAAATTTGCAATGAAATTCTGATCTTGTTGAAGTTAAAGCAACGCTAATTGTCAATTGGCAATTGGCATACGTAAATTGCAATTTGTAGGTAGATTAATTAGATGCTAAAGTAGTGGTCGTGCATGTTTAGGAATCAACACTTTGTTAATAATTTTTTTTTTCTATCATTGTTGTCTTGCTGATGATTTCGATATATACCTCATGACGCAGCTATATATATATGCCATTGTGGGCTAACTCATTATTTCTATGATGATGCAAATAAGGTGGCTGGTAATCTTGCAAGTATTGGAAGACAACATGAACTGGAGTTCGTAATTCATGAAAACCTCCCAGCTGCTACTTTAATTTCCAATTTTAGAGCTGGATTACATGGGTAAGCATGAACCTCTTTTAATTGAAAAATGAAAAATGTTATAACTATCAACTATTTTATAAATGGTAGATATGATAAGTAATTATTTGTAAATAAAAAAGTGATGTTGATTATAGACTGCAAATCAATAATAATTTTTTTTTTTAATACAAGATAGAATTCTACTCTTGCCTAATCTAAATGTATATGTGTGTGAAGTTTCCTCTTGGAAACTTGAACCCTGACATTTGCCCTCCACACCCCCACAAACACTTATACTTGTAGAGTGACTATCGCACCAAGGCCCAAGGGTATGCGTGGGTACAAATCAGTAATAATTGACCACAATAGTAATTTATAAAAACATTATAAAATATTTTGTAATTGTAGCATCACTTATTTAATTTCTATGGCTTTGGCCGATTTTTTTTTTTTTTTTTTTGGGCAACGTGGCGATTTCCTAAACTCCAACAACTCTCTTAGAGTATGACTCAGAAGGGTGGGCAGAAAACCTAAAGGAAAACAAAGGCCCAAATACCCATAAAGAAGAAGAAAAGACGATAAAGTGAGAACTAAGCCCAATCACAAAAGAGGTTCATGCCCACTTATTTCTCCTCTTATTTTAGTGGGCTTAAAGCCCAATAAATAATCAAAAGCCCAATTCAGGATAAATGACCTACAGATCTAAGCAGGCTAAATGACAGACAAACAACCCAAAGTTCATGACCCACAACCTGCCATTAGGTCGGGTTAAATCACCCGCAAATTTAATATATACGGGTAAAAAATTCACAATTATGTCGGACTTTATGATATGCAATCCATATCTAAGATGGGCTAAGGGACCTGAATATTTAATTATTTGGGTTGAGAGATCTATTATTTACTTGGGCTAAATGATCCATACCTTTTCCTTCCAAAAAAAAAAAAAAAAAAAATCATCCATACCTTTTAGTTAGAATATCCATATTTTATTTACGTCCCTAAAAGTCATGGGTCTTTTTGAGGTAATGGGCCTTATTTACAAAAAATGAGCTACCATAAGAAAAATCAAAGCCCACGATAACTTTAATAAATATAAAATCCAAATAAACGGCTAAGCCTAAAGTTGCATCTTTTGGAAATCCATATGAGCCACGTAAAAACCTCAAAATTCCTTAACCGTGTGCTTAGGGGTGGTAATTTGTGTTCACGGAGTTGGGTTCTTGTCGTGTCGAGTCATGCATATTCAGCAATATAGGTTGACTCGAACCCAATCTGTTTACTAAATGTGTCAGGAATCCTCAACCCAAACACGACTTGTTTATTAAATAGGACAACCCGACCTGACATGTTTAACTCGTTTAATTAACAAGTTATGTAAAAGTTAATACAAATGACCCGTTTTTTAATCTATTCAATTAATAGGTCATACTTAACCAATATAATTTTTATCAATTCCCATGTATACAAAATTAAAATACAATTACAACTATAAATATAGTAATAAGCATATAAAAACAACCATAAATTAAGTAATAATATCAAACTAACTAATAATTTTATAAGCTAAACGGGTCAGATAGGTTCGCATGTTGAACACGAATCTCGACCCGTTTATTAAATGGGTTAGTTGTGTTAACTCGAATATGACGCGGACCCATTTAACCTCAACTCATGATCTGTTTATAAATGGGTTAGTCGTGTCGGGTTCACAGGTCGTCACTACAAAAAATTGGTCCTATAATGGCTTTTTTTAGTGGCGTTTGTAAAAAACACTGCTATAGGCCTATCTATAGTTGCGTTCAAGAGTCCTATAGTGGCGTTTCACTATAGGCACTTTTTATTTTATTTCTCTTGTTGGGTTGGTTTTTTTCTTTAAGAAAAGCAATAGGAAAAAAAGACCTACAGTGGCATTTGACAAACGCCACTATAGGTACTTTTTATTTTGGTTTTTTTTTTTTCGATTGGGTATTTTCATTTTATAAGAGCTACAGGAAAAAAAAGACCTATAGTAGCGTTTGACAAATGCCATTATAGGCCTTTGTAAAAATAAGACCTATAGTAGCGTTTGATAAATGCCATAATAGGTTCTCGTAAGTGTAGGAACTATAGTGGTGTTCGTAATATGCCACTATAGGCCCTTTTTTTTTTGCTTTTTCATTTGGTTTTTTTTTTTTCTTTGATAAGAGCAACAGGTCTTATTGTTACAAGGGCGACAAACACCGCTATAGCCCAGCACAAAAAAAAAAAACACAAAAACTAAATGGTTAACAAATCTGAAAATGGTTCACCGTAAACAAAAGATGAAATATTCTTAGAATATGCCATAGAATATTCTATGGCATATTTTAGAATAATTAAATAATATATATATATTATTATATGTTTATATTTAAATGAGATATTACAATATTTTTACAACAAATCATACGTAATTAGTTGTGTTATTTCAAAAAAAAGTAGTTAATTATTATTAGTTTTAATTTAAACTTAACACTAAAATTATTTTTTTCTCCAACAATAACAATTAATAATTTAATATAAAAATACCATCTCTTAAAATTTAGTGTAAAATTATTATCAAAATATTATATATATATATATACACACACAAACGGAGTAGGCAAAAAAATTTAAAAATTCAAAACTCACCTAACCCCACCTACCCCCACTCACCTTAACAATCCATTTTCTCACGTCCTTCTTCGTTCAGACTTCTTTCTTTTCTTTTGTTTTTTTCCTTTCTATCTTTCTTTTTCTCCCTTGTCTCCACGCCTCCATCTTTTCTTCTTTTCTCTCCTTTCTTTTTTCACTATACACCTGGAGTTATTCTTTTCTCTTCCTCTCCATTTTGATTTTATTTCTCCTATTTTATTTGTGGTGGTGTTAATGTTAGTGGGTTTTGGATTTGAAGATGGTATTGCAACTTGTTAATTTCGTTTAAATTTGTAAATGGTGCTACTGTTATGGGATTTGTGATTGAAAAAAGAGTGCTATTGTGTTTGATGCCATTGGTTGTATAGTTGCAAGTAAGTTTTTTTTTTTTTTTTTTTAATGATTGTTTTGGTCTATTCCTTGTGGGTCTCTGAGATTTTTGATTATTTTTTGTGAATTCTTTGGCTTTTTATTATTGATAGGTATTAAAGATCTCAAGCGTGATAATATCTTTGTTAATAGAACCAAGAAAGTAGTGAAAAATTCAAAATATATTTGATGATTTCTTTTTGCAGGTGGTTCTATGGCCGCTGAATGTGGGGTGGAGTTGCTATTTTGTTTTTGGATGTGAGCACCCTTTTTTAATTTTGAATTTTTTTTAGATGGGTTTGTGTTTCATTTTGAATTTGCTGGGCTAGCTATAGTGTTTGTATTTTGTTTTATTTATGTTTTTTGTTTTGTTTTTTATCTTTTAATTTAATTACAATTTTAATTCAGATAAAAAAAACATTTGATTACCAAAAATTAATATTTGGTAATCAATTCTTTTTTGGGTGGTTTTTGGCTATAGTGGCGTTTGTAGAACGCCACTATTGTACCGTCACTACAGACCTATAGTGGCGTTCCTAAACGCCACTATAGACCAATTTTTTTTTTTTTTTAAAAAAAAAGCTGTAGTGGCGTTTCCCCCATAGCCTTTTTTTAAATTAAAAAATTGGTTTATAATGGCGTTTGTAGGAACGAGTATATGGCAGACCTATAGTGGCGTTTTTTGTAAACGCCACTATATGTCTATAATGGTACAAGAGTGGCGTTTATAAATGTCACTATAGCAAACGCTGCTATAGCCCAAATGGCCTATAGTGGCGTTTTTAGTACCTATAGTGGCGTTTTCTTGTAGCACATGTCGAATTTTGCCACCCCTTACGCATGCTATTTACATAAAACCCGAAAATCCCAATATTATAAATTTCATTAGTGGGATAAAATGATGGTATTGTAAGGACACATTTGTATTAAAAAAATGTCATATAAATATAGAGATTTTTTTTGCATATTACATTTTTTTGACGAAATGAATAGATGAAGGCCTTATAGGTGTATGCCCCAAACCCACCTTAAAAGTAGTAATTTAACTCTCAAGATAGCTTAGACACTTGTAATAAAGCTAAAATCTAACTCTTTCCTTAGCATTATGGGACAACATCTAAAAAATCTCAACTTTAAATCTCATTGGAATTTTAAATCTTCACTTCAGGTTTGCCAAATTTGGCATTTGTAAATAGTTAATTTTAAATCCTCACGTTACCCTGACTACAATGACACACCCAAACACATCTCACTTCACGGGTATAATGCGGAATTTGTGGTTTAGAAGGTAAGATTGTGGTTTGAAGTTCTGGCTTGGCACATTTTATTTTGAAAAAATTTTAGGCAGTAGTCCTAAAATACAAGGACGTAGTACTCACTATTGGTTTGTGTATAATTCATTATGGAGTTTGATGACCTGATCAACTAAAACCTAAGATGGTTATTTAATTCAATTATCAATTTATTTATTTTAGGGTCAGAGTTCTCCTTTACATCAATGCAGTGGGTTTCTTTCTTTTTCTTCTTCCTTCATTTTTGTTTTGTTTTGCTTTTTTGTTTTTTTGTTTTTTTATCTCATTATGTAACACAGGCGATCCCTAAACACTCAAATTACAAACACTGAATCATTGGCACCAATACACAAGGGTTTTTTTAACCTATCTAATATTTCTTAAATCAAATTAACGGGAGAAATGCTAACCAAATCAAAGAGTTTGACAGATTGACAATAACAAAGTGATGCATATATTCTATACTTCATTTATTTTTGAGTGACTATATTAGTGACATTGCAAATTTTATTATATGAATTTTACAAATTGATGTATAACTAATTATAAAAAATTAATTCAATTGTTAATTTATTATGTTGTTGAAAGTAGATGAAATCAATTATGACTATTGTCACATTAGTTTATAAGTGTTTTGTAATGAAATTCATATTAACTTTAACAGCTTTGTATCTAATCATATCAAAAGGTTGTCCATGAAGAATATAAGGTTGCTTAGAGCACTAAAAAATAAGAAGCAATAATACAACTAAAAGGCATAAATTGATATGGATATGGATAATCGCAAACAAAATGGAGCAAAGTTTTTGTCTAGTGCTTTGATGTATTGGATGAAACACAAAATAGACATGTGGTCAGTTTTGAACACTTTTCAAGTTCATTTTGTGTGGTACACCCGGTTAGCTGTCAGTCGACGAAAAGAGCAGCAGTAATAAAATCCTCGTAGATGCAGGAAGCTACTAAGAGAGCTAGCAGACAATAAGCAGCAGCAAAGAGCGGTGTTGGGTTTCTGCATGAAAGCATAGGGGAAGGAAAGCAGCGGTTGGAAAAGAAGTAGTAAGCAGCTGTCAGAACCGGTTAGCGGTAGTAGATCAAAATGATTCGTTAAGTTGTGCGAGGGGCAATTGCATTGCCTCGAAATATTACTTTATGAACAGGGATGCTGCACACACAGCACAGGCTTTGGACTGTAGATCGTTCTGTCTGATATGGTCTTTCTAAAGTACTAGACTCAAACCGAAACCAACAAGATGTATTACAATCTTACAGAGAGAGAGAAATAAAGGACAGCTAAAATAGTCCAAAATCGGATTCCCAATAATAGAGACAGAATCAACGACGACCAACGAAAATATGAGGTCGAATTCTGTGTAGGATCTTCAAACCTTTGTCTTTATATTTATGTCACGTTATACATGTACGCGTTTTACAATTCAATGATAACGGCGCAAATATATGCGCAATTCTAGAGAAAACCTCATGGCCAAAGGAGGAAAGAGGCGAAAAAGTTAGAAAAAAATAATAATTACAATCAAAAGGAAAGGTGTACAGTGCTAAGTCGGCCTGCTTCAATATTCTGTGGATGCTTGGACTAAACTTCTTCGATCGTTCTCATCTCACTACAAAAAAAGCTGCCTATGGCAGCATTTTTTCTTAGTGGCGTTTTGAGGACCCAGATTAATGTTCCTTTATCTTTTGAATGTCTTTACCTTTGTCTTGACACTATCATCATCATGACGAGCTGGATGACGGTTCCTATGGTTTTCAGTGTTATGTCATAGCTCTTCAATCACTATTTTTCTTTTTTATGAGGGAAAAAAAATGGTTCATTCCTCCTCGATCTCTAAAATGGCAGAAAACCCAATTTCTTTAGAAAGCTTTTGAGTTGTTAATCAAACAACAAAGCTTTCAAGTTATAATTATGATCAACTATTCCAAATCATGTATAAGTGGGAAACTTTTACGTTGAGGGACATTTTAATCCATATTTTTTTGAGGGCTTTCATTATGTGCAAAGGGAAAAACATGAATCATGGTTCCATGGATTTTTTTTTTGAGATAACAGATAGAATGTTTCTTATTGTTAATAGAAAATTAATGTTCTCCTTTCCCAAATTAACAGTCCATTTGTCTCGATTTGTTTTCATGTGCACATGCCCAAGATTTTCATTGTACAAAGTCAAAAAATTTCAACTTTATATAATAATGCATGATCATAAAAACACACCCAGGTTTAGCTTTCAATTTCTCTCACAAAGTCAATACCCGTGAAATCTACCATTTATGTGAGATGAGTGTTCAAACCACAATTTTAGCTTTTTAAATTAACCACAAAACCACTATCTTGCCTTCTAAATCACAAACCAATAGTGAGTACTACGTCCTTGTATTTTAGGACTACTTCCTAAAATTTTTTCATTTAAACATCTTGGATAGTTGTATGTGTTATAAGCAATAGGCCTAATCCCCACAATATAGCTTATCATTCAATTTTTTTTTATAAATGCTTATCAAATAGAGACTACTAGTACTAACCTGTTAAGTTATAGTGAATTTCAATTAGAGATTTGTGATTTGAATATTGTCTACGCTAAAAATCAATTGATATTTTTGTCTGAAAATAAAATAAAATAAATTATTACAGTGCGGACGCCATAAATTTTAATTATATTGTATCCAGGGACGTACTTAGAATTTTAAGCTAGCAGGGGTCGGAGTATAAAAGAAAAAAAAAACTTCAAATAAGCATTTATATAGTATTAAAAAATTATAAATACACAAATTCGTTATTTCTAAATACATTAGGATGTAATTTTCTACCAACAAATTTTTTTTTTTTTTTTTAATACTAGGCTTGCTAAGTCTTTTGTTGTTGTTGAAGTTAGAGCATTCATAGTGGTAGTGCTAAAAATTTTAACTTTTAGCATCTCAAAAAGCTACTTTATATATTTTACCACCTCAATTTATAATACACCCAATATCAAATATAATTTTTTTATCACTTCATTTAAAATAAAATTTACAACTCATTAAAATAATAAAGGAAGAAAGAGAATTTGAATTTTTTTAATTGAATGAAGAGTTATAATCTTAATAAAAAAATATTTTTTTTAACAACTTGTTATAGTCAACTGGATATATTTTATATCAGTTTACTGTAGTTGCAAAAAATTTAGCTTTAACTTCTCTAATAACACATGATTTTTTAGTTCTTAGGTGGTAAAATAGTTTTTTTTTTTTGCTAAAATATAGTCACTATTGTGAATATTTTTATTATTTTTATTAAGTTTTTAAGTTGGATAGATGCTATTTGAGTTAGGCTGATTGAAGAGAAGATGGGTCTAAGGTTTTTTAAGGGAGTCCAACTACAAAAATAAAATATATAATAACTAAAAAAAATTTGGACGGGCTAAGCCTCCACCTAGGTCCATCCCCGATCGCATCAATCCAATATTAAAAAAAAAAAAAAAAAAACCTTACTTCAGATTATCCCTCCTTACTATTGAGTTATTTAAAAAGGAAAAAAAAAAAATACCATACCCTTTAATAATTTTCTTTTGATAAATATTGTTCCCTTTTCATCTCTTTTGATAAAGAAATCCTTTTTTGGGAGTCAATCTTGTTACAGTGAAATCCTTGCTTGCCCTCTTCCTATAGGGAAATGGTACCTGTTCCCTATATATATCCCAACTCTCTTACCCATCTCTCCCACAGCATCATAACCTACTCTCACACCCAACACAAAACAAAGTTCTCTCTCTCCCTCTCTCTCTCTCTCTCACTGTCTCTCTTTCACACACACACACACATACATATGGGCATCTGTGTTTCTTATCAATACACAATAAATGATGTTTCCAGCTTAACCTGGTCATCAACAGCCAACATAATTCACTTAGATGGAAAGCTACAACAATTCAAGCAACCCATCAAAGCTGGCCATATAATTCCCAAAATCCCAACTGCTTCCTCTGCAGCTCAGATTCCATGTTTATTGATGCTCATGTACCTCAACTGCCAGAAGATGAAGAGCTTCAACTGGGCGAAATTTATTTCCTTATGCCACTTTCTCAATCCCACAAGCCGCTATCTCTTCAAGGGTTATGTGCACTAGCCTTGAAAGCTAGTACTGCACTTACTCATTTGGAAAATGGATCTTCATCCCTAGAAGCTTCACCCATATCAAACAGACCTAAAGGATGTCCTAAAATACCAAAGTTCTTTGACACTGTCAGAGACTCGGAGCGAATTATCTTCTGCATGTTTGGGCACGGCTACAAAAGTAAAATAAGTTTCTAAATTCTTTTATGCTTGGTTTGGATGAGCTTAGTTTTACCTTAAAATAGAATGTGTTACCTTTTTTTTTCAGCATAATTACACTTTTACAAAATAAACAACCACATAGTTTGGTGTCTCTGCAGAAGGCATCTTTTAATTGTAACTGGTCTTATGAGCTAAAGGCCAAGATCAGACAAAGTAACACAAAAGTTGTTAAAGCATAGGAAATATTCTCGCAGAAGGCTCTGTATTAATTGAGTGAATGATTTTTTATTCTACATTTTGAAATGTGCAGTGCATACAGTGGGAAGAGGGAGATAACTAGCCTATCACTTGAGCCCCTATTTTTATTTATGGGTTAGTGTTTATTACACATAACCTATTATACATATTTTTACATCTACATCCCCTCTACACCAATGAGATCCTCCTGAGTGAAACTTATTAAGACGACTCTCAGAAATAGAAAGACAAAGATGAGAGAAAGGGAAATTATAAAATAAAATGAAATTGGAACAACAGATAATATGAAGATGACACATAAAAGAAGCTTTCTTAAAAAAAATGAGTGATACGGATTTAACAGGTTTGTTGATAAAAACCAAACACTCGACTTTATTATATCGGGTGTTTTATTGACCATACTTTGTTTCAAATTAATCATTTTGGATTATATCAAATTCGATTGGTGAGTTTTTATTCTAAAGAAAAATATCATCTTATACTCATTTATATCCACTATTTTACATCAATATTAATATAATTGACGGAGAAATATCGCATTTTAAATATGAAAGTGGAAGTAAAAAAAATACAGACAAACAAATATGAGTTTAAAAATATTATGGCCTTTTTACCGGTTTAGGTTTACTTGATCAGTCCTATTTTTTATAATGTCACTTTGAGGCGAAAGTTTCATATGTGTCTCATGAAATGGGCTCATGCAATACCTTCTCCTCTTGGAGACACTTTGTGGCCAAAATCCTCGCCACTACTACAAAAAGCCTCACGTCAAAGCAAGAACAAAAGATATTGTACTGTCTTACCAAAAAAAAAAATAATAATAATAAAAGATGTTATATTATACAAAGTCGCGTCATTCTAGAGGTGAAAGACAGTTTTAAGTAGAGCTATATGTTTGTGGTATTAGAAAACTTCATGGTTTATGACGCAGTGCATTTCAAATAGCTATATCTTAATCCTTCTATAACTAATTAGTTAGATAGTTAGTTAGATGATTTCTTAAGTAGTAGAATGCAAGCTCTTGTAACCAATAGGATTTAGACATTTGTCAACTATTTAGAGACTACCAATGCCAAACAACTAGTATAAGTAGTAGAATGCAAGCTCTTTGTAAATCAATTCTTGTAGAGGTGTCTAACCACCTATCAATTTGTTTTAAGCAATTCTTATTCCATTTAGTTCTAATTCATATTACTGCAGATCATATTTTCCTGCATCAGCTTATTTTCTTGAGTATGCTTGTTCTTAACTTGGACAATTAAGAAAAAATGATTTTTTGTTGATAATGATGAAAAAATATAAAATGGACTCAGCTAGTTAGGAGCTTATGAATAAACATGACAACAACTTGAGCTTAATTTATTAAGGTGGGAATAAGCACCAATATTGAACTATGGTCCTTAAGAATTCTTCGTACGTAGCTCCCTAAAATTAATAATATAGTTAAAGATTTTTCTTTCATTTTCCTGATAATAGTGGTAAATCCTGATCATAAATGAAAGATTAGTCAAAGATTTTCCGCTACATTTTTGGGAAGTTTCCAGGTGGACTGGATACTTCATTTGATAGGCGCCGCAAAGGAAATATATAAAGAGGTGATGACGATCGAGACTAGAAGAGAGAGAAGACCGAGTCACCATCAAGTCAACTACATGCACCAAACGTGTAAATGTGTAATACCATTAACGGTCTATGGAGACTTACAAAAAAAGAAAGTGCTTTAACTTAGAAAGAGGAAAATTACTAAACAAACCTAATTCGTCATAGAAGTTGAAATGCATACAAAAAATTTTAACAATATTTTTCACAACAGTTAAATTGGTACATTTTTATTGGTTTTCTTTTAAATCCATCATTGCCATATGTAGTTTGTTAACACATTCTAAGAAAGTACATAGTTTGTTACAAAACACTTTCTAAGAGTGCCCATTTGACAAACTGTTAGGTTCTAAAAGTTTAAAATAATTGACAAATCGTAAACATAAACTTGTCTAGATATAGATCATAGAGTCTATTAGGGGTGGCAAAATTTGACACGACCCGCGAACTCGACACGACACGACACGAAATTAGCAGGTTATGGGTTGAGGCTTAACGGGTTCGTGTCATATTCGGGTTGACACGGCTAACCCGTTTAATAAATGGGTTGGGTTAGTGTTGAACACATAGAACCCGTCTGACCCGTCTGACCCGTTTAATTAAATGATATTTTACCAATATACCCTTCAAACTCTAGGTATATGAACTTTTTAGTTGTTGTGATTTATATTTTTTGACATATTGTGATTGATTATTTGTGATATTGGGATATGCTTTAATTTTGAATGATTATTTGTGATGCAGTTACTCGTTAGTTTTGAATTTTATATTAAAAATATTTATTTTTTTGTTTTTTCATTATTTTTTATTTTTTATTTTGATAAAATCTGATAAACAGGTCGACACGACTGACCCGTTTAATAAATGGGTCGTGTTAGGGTTGAGGAATCTTGACCCGTTTAATAAACATGTCGGGTTAGTGTTGACCTATGTAGTCGAATACTCATGACTTGACACGACACGAACCCGACACGCGAACACGAATTGCCACCCCTAGAGTCTATAGGTATTATTAGACAATACTCAAGGTGATACAAGTCAAGATTCAAGAACAAGAAAGCTGCAGAAAGAAGAATTCAGAATCTGCTTAGTTCGATCAATCGAAAGACAAGCTCGACCGATCGAAACACGTATCTACAAAATTTTAAGTCAGCCTAAATAGCAATTCAAGCCCATTAAGGATTAAAGTTTCAAGTTCATTTCTTCTAGTATATAAAGGAAACCCTAAGCACATTTTAAAAAGGTTTTTCAGAAAGAGAAGAATGCCTCTTTTGTAGATCTAGGGTTTTGTACCCAAAAGCTCTTTAAAATCTTTGATGTTTTGTGTGTTGAATTTTTTGTAAGATCTAGAAGTGTTTACCTTTATACACACACATTGAACTATCAAGATTAAGATTCACATTAAGAACTTGATGGTTATTTAAATTGCTGCATAAAGAACTGTAAAGAAGATCTCAAACCTTTGAGTGAAGTCTCAAAGTCAAAAATAGGATAACTTGTGGTTGCTGCAAATCAAGGAATAAGTAGCCTGTGGACTCGGAGTTGTTACGTGATCGTGGTAGTAAGTTTTCTACTCGAAGTAGCAATAGTCCTAATATCAAGTGTTTGTTTATGGCAGGTTTCAGTTAACTCAACTAGTAAAAAATTTTATAGTTGAATAGAAATTTTTTTCAACTATATCAAAAACTGATAGATGTTTTAGTTTGATGATAAAAAGTCTATTATTAAGAACAGATACCATTGGTTAAAATTCTTTAAAAAAAAGCGTTTGTTTATGGCTACACGCACCACCTTTTGTTTTGAAGACACTCTTCACATTTCTCATAAGCCCCTAGAGTATTCATGCGTGAGTCTCATCCTTGTGACATGCCTAACATTCTATTTAACTTCCATAGTTCATTGCTCCCACACAATACACATGTTGGAGTGGCCTCTACTTATTGCACTCTCATTGGCAGAGCTCTTTTTGCCATTGTGCTTAAAAGTCTTTGTATCCAATTGAATTCTTGGAATTTTCCTTACCAAGCCACAATTGAAATGTTCTTTGAGCTCGTTCATGCATGTTCCTGGCCAACAAAATGAAGTCTTTCACATGTATCACACGCTTCACAGACTTCCTTCTTTTCAACGATGATATTTTTTTGTGTTTCTTAGTGGTTTCTAATTCATTTGATGGGCATTGATGACTTCCCTTGCATTGAACACTTTTCTTTCAAACTGAAATTTTCATTACTCCACCTTCAGTTTCAGGTGATGTTATAATATTTTAGCCAGATATTAGAGGTTTTCTAAAAAAAAAAACCATAAGCTACAATGGTTTTGTACTCCCATGCCACCCTAGTTTTAGGATCAGTATACTAAACCTAATGTATTCCTTTATATATACTATCTAGATTAGATTTTATTGTAACAAATAATTCACTATATTATAAATGAAGTCATTTAAGACTAGGACAAATGGACATGGAATTTGGAGCCACTCTAATTCTCAATGCTCAGCAAAAGAGTTTTATATAAGTGTAGAGAGGGAAAATTCCCGACCTATCACAAGCTGACACATCATACTACCAAAGTCCACAAGATACAACCAATCACAAAGCGCCACGTACTACTGCTAGGTTTTGCCATCACTATTCAGAAACCAGTAGAAATTCGCCAAGTGTCATTGAAATGAAGGCATGAAGCTGCATCAGCAGGTGTAAGCGATGACACAAGCAGCCTCGCACGTGTAAGCAGTGACACAAGCACTCAGCACGTGTAAGCGATGACATAAGCGGACCAATCAAGCTATGACAAGTGTCACCAATTAGACTCCGCCACGTGTCGCTCACCTACCCCTAAACTCCTATAAATAGAAGCCTTTCTAAGACATTTAGGAGGGGAGAAGGAGGAGACACACAAGACACAGACAGAGACAAAAGAAAGAAGATATCTTGAGTTCAGAAATCAACGAAGCTCTGCCGGAATCAAACCCCGAAGCCTCCAAGAACTCCAAGAACTTCAACCTCGAATACAAACAACATTCGAAGTAAAGTCATCCAAACAACCTGTCTAGATCTCAAAGTTCACTGGAATCAAGCTCAAAAGCCTCCAGAAACCTCAACAAACTACAAATTGGTGAAGCTTTACGGATTCAAGCCTCCAAAGCCCCGAAGAATTTCCACCACAAACCTTCAAAGACGAAGAACGCCAAGAACACGAAGAACAATCAAAGAGGAATCATCCAAATCATATTCCTAAATCTCAAAGTTCATTGGAATCAAGCTCAAAAGCCTCCAGAAACCTCAACAAACCACAAATCGGTGAAGCTCTACGGATTCAAGCCTCTAAAGCACCGAAGAATTTCCACCACAAACCTTCAAACACGAAGAACACACAAAGAACACGAAGAACACACGAAGAACAAAGAATTTCTAACAAGCTCATAGCCAGAGATTCATCGTAATTCCGTTTCAAAGATCTTCGATCCATTCTTCAGCTAAATTGAAGAATATCTTATGTTCAAATCAAAATCACATTACCACAATTACAATCAATAAATCTTTCAAGGAGATCGAATCAGAGGATCACTCTTTTGTAATTACAGAGAATTGTACCACACATTTATCAATACAAATTCGTATTTGTGAAACTATTTTACTTGTTTGATTTATTTCGAACCAAGAAATTTAGTCGTCCACAATAAGACAACTACAAAACCTGGCCCACCGAAAATTCTAAGCAAAAGAGGGTGGTACTTTAAGAAAAGCTGGTTGGATAATTGAGATTCATATCGTCATCATTAGAATAGCATCTGGGGATGGTGTGAAAAGAAGAAACTAATCCAAGCACACGGGAAAGTAATAGTGTAATACAAGCACATAGGTTACTACTGTTTGCGACTAAACGAGTATATAGAATTATTATTATATTTACTAACTTTCTTTTTGTGGTTTCCTAGAACTGAACCATCCACGCAGGTTTTTTTTGGTTGGTATTGTTTGCGACTAAACGTGTCAAAGATAATGGGAACAACAACAGACGTACCGGCCATGAAATTGAATAGAAATTTCGACCCAATGCTTTTCTTTTGTGCTTTTTTATCCAAAATATTCTCCAATTGCTTTATCTTTAATTATCTTTTCCTTTGCTTTTGTTAGTGCTTTGAGTACACATGGACTTTGATTGAGTTGCTAATTAAGTTTGAAATTACCTAATCAAATTTTGACATACATGAGATCAACTAGAGACAGTCATGAAAGGGAAATTTACTCCTTAGAAGTTTTTTTTTTTTTTTTTTTTAAATGGAAAAACATAGATACTTTTTTGTAGATGGAAAAACATAGATACTTAATTGCTTATAACTTGAATTTGAATATTCAGTTCCTCAGGAAACGGCATATAAATTTATTTAAAAAAATGATATGTTCATAATATTTTCAGAATAAATCTTAAGTAGCAGGTTGTTAGTGGTTGTTATTGTTAGAATAAAAAATAACTTTAGTGTTAAATTTAAATTTAAACTAACAATAACTAACCATCTATAATTTATTATAAAAATATTGTAAAAATTACGAACGTAACATCTCTCATTTATTTATCTTATACCCAACAAGTCCTAGTTAGTATAAACGCGAATGTTACGCGTATACTTCATGTACGTATGTAAACATTAGTAATCACGCGTCATTCATTTTGTTATCAAGTTTACGGAATCATACGCGTTAATTTAGGATTAAAAGTATACAACGCGTTAGATTGAAAAACGTTAAATAAAAGGTTTATTAATTATGGACCGTTAAAGACAGACACTACTGAGTACTGACTACACGACACTACACTTTGCTAAAAGAAAAACAGTGAGACACTACACATTTAAAAGATTAAGATAATCCTAATGAACCGTTTTGCTCTCAAAGTCAAACACAAAGTAACAACTTTTACTTTTTATTTGTTTTAAAATAACTGTATAGCCAATAATATTTTTACAATAATTTTACAACAAAATTTAAATGGTAAATTATTATTAATTTTTATTTAAATTTATTACTGACATCACTTTTTTACCTACGAAGTTAATATCTAGTTTTTATTGTATAATTATTATAAAAATGTCGTGTCTTTATTCTTTATTTTTTAAGTAATGAAACTCACAAAAAATTAAACACAAAAGCTGCCACACGCTATTACCATGTTTCATCCTCAATAATAATGGTAAGAGCGCTTGGATTAGTATTTGTATAATAAATGAAAAAAAATATCACATTTGCGTCAATTAAATCCAAAATTTATCCACATCAAGTCATGTAAGTTGTGTAAAAATACATAATTGTTATAGTAACTGTGTAAATTTACACTGATACTATTCATTTTACATTTATTTTTTTATTATTTGTTTACATATCTCGAAGATGAAGGAAGAGAGTAAAAGATAAATTGATAATTGTTGTGTGTGAATAAAGAAAAACAATTAAATAGTTAAGAAAAATTGATATTTTAATGAAATATAATGTAAAATAGATAATATGATGTGGAGTGTTTTGAAAAGTAAGTTTGTAAAATAGAAAAAAGTAAGTTGTTTTGCTAAAATAAATAAAAAAATTTGCACGACTTAATGCAAATGTTCTAAGTGAGTGTGTGTACTAAAAGTTTCCATATTTTTTACATGAATTTTAAAAATAAACATTTAGTACCTGTACTACACACATACCGGTATTTTTCAGTTTATGTTTTTTTTTGCCAAATGATTGAAACGTACTTTCATTGAAAGATACTAAATTCTACCCGTCTATATGTTTACCGTAATATACAAGCACCATATTTTACTAACTATGCCGACAACTAAGTTGGAAATAATTGTTATTAAAATAAAGAAAAATAAACTTTAGTTATAAATATTAGGGGTAAAGACTTCAAAAGTTTTTAAAGACATGTAATCACAATGTTTTGAGCATAGTTACAAAAATTGGACCAGCGGCTAACTCGACTGAAGAATTGGTTCACTAGTTCATTGATTTAACCAGTGGTTTATTGGTTGAATTGTACGTTTATTAATTAATTAAATGATATATTTTACAATTATAAAAAGCAACTAAAATAAAATAAAAACACTTCATTTAGGTAAATTAACAAATTGTTACAATAAAAAATTGCATCATATGACATAAAGTTAGAGTATAGAAAAAAATAAACACATCATTCACATAAATCATCCAATAAGCAGTTATAGAGTCCAAAAGTCTTGAAACAACATCTCTTATAGAATTTTTAACTTAATCATTAAGCCCTAGAGCATAACAAAATTATTTAAATCTCCAAAGACAACTGATGATTAAAATCAATCATGTGTTATTATTGTGATATTGGTTGCTTTTGTTCTATGCAGACCAATCTGTATTTTTTGGTTTTATTTGCGAGTTAAAAAGATTAACATGTGCAATCCATCAGTTTACCTGGTTGGATAATGGGTTATTGCATATTCAATACTCTACGCTAAACCATTCCAGATAATGGTTTGGTTCATGGTTTAACTGGTGGTTTGGTTAGGTTTTTATAACTATGGTTTTGAGAATCTCAACTGAGTCAAATTTTATGACATTATCAAAAGCTCAATTAATTAAATATTAAAAAATAATGTTAATCAACACTTGTTTGTGAATTGTGAGTGTGGCATGATAAAATATAAATTAGTTATTTCCTAATAAAATATTTTTTAAAATAAAATAATAAATTGTTAGGATTTTAAAAATGGATTTTGCCAATGTGTGCCCTAAGGGCACACAATAATTAATCATTTTTTTAAAAAAAAATCTCGGGAATTAAAAAAATATTAATAGCTTTTTCAATTCCCGAAAAAATGTTTCCAAAAATAGATGTTTTAATGTATGCCCTAAGAGCAACCACATCAGTTCATTCATTTTACATATCCATTTTTATACTAAAAACTTACTTTATCTATTTTACACATCCATTTTTACAAAATACCCACACCAGTTCATCTATTCTACACATCTTTTAATTAAATAATCAATTTTCTCAAATTTTTTATTATTTCTCTCAACTTTCCCTTTAATACGCGTTCGCGCTCTCTCTCTCTACCCATTTTTCTGATTTGTTCTCTGTTTCTATACCCATCTCTCTACCCTTTCTATCCTTCTCTACCCATCACGACAGGGCAGTTTCGACACCGCGACCATCCGCCCCACCACTTTGGCCTTGCTCTTGGGCCGCGCCATGGGGAGTCACGGCTTGTCCATGCTAGTGCGGGAGACGGCGGCGCAGCAGCTAGAGGAGCGCAGGGCCAACTAGGGGTACTCGAAGCCTGTGGTCTCGGTCTCTCCCTAGCTCCGATCCACAAGCACAAATCAAATCTGAGATCTCCCTAGCTTCGATCAGACAGGACCCATCTCGGTCAGATCTCCCTAGCTCCAATCAAGCACCGATCTGTCTCTCGTGTTTTTTTTTTTTTTTTTGAGCAAGTGTATCTCTGTTTGTGTGGATGTGTTTGTGTGTGTGTGTGTGTGTGTGTGTGTGCATCTGAGGAAAAAGAAGAAGATGATGAGAGGAGAAGTTACTGAGTTTGTTGAGCACGGAGAAGAAAGAGAAAAAAAAGGAGCAAATTAAAAACTAATAAAATAATGGATAAATGAGCTACAATAGCCGTGTAAATATACACGGTTACTGTAGCTTGGGATGGATTTGCATATTTTTACACAACTTTACACCCATTGATGTGAGTGTTATTTTGCTCAAATTTTAAATATTTTAATAGTTGAGACATTTTAGAAGAGTTTACACCCATTGGTGTGGATGCTCTAAGGGCAAATATTAACTGGACCCAAAATGAATTTTGCCAATTGCCAAGTGTATATACAATATTTAATTGTCATGAATACTATTTTATCAATTTTTGGACAAAAATATCAACTTAATTGTCCTCAGGGGCAGAGGGAGAGGGAGGGGGGGGGGGGGGGGGGGGAAAGGAGGGCAAGTGTTCCCCTTGGGCTGTCAAAATTTTCTCTAATAATACTCGTATATTGAACTAAAATGTTTTAATTGTCCTTATCAATTTTCTTTTACCGCTTCTTTTTCTTCTTCTTCTTCTTCTTCTTCTTCTTCTTCTTATTTATTTATTTATTTGGATAAAAACACAAGTTTAATGGTTTTTATCAACTTTTATTTTCTTTTTCTTTTTTTTTTAAATGTTATTTTTTAGAATTAGACTCAAGTTCCTTTTATCATCATATTTTCTTATAACAAATGAAAACTAGCAGCACAATTCACACGATTTGGAAAAACAAAAGTTAATGGCATATGCATTATGCAGCATTTGCTTCTCTTATCAAATGGCATTAATGATGTTTATGGCAAGGAGGAAGGTCCACGTCAGGTGATCATGTTGCCAAACTGTACGACTCCAACAACTAGTGCCATAGCATTGTACTTATCTTTAGTTCTACTTGGAATAAAACTTACTATCGTTTTAGTAAACAAGAAAAAAAAAAAAAAAAATTGCTTTATAAATGCGCAACAAGTACACAAAATCATACTTCTTCATTTTTAGGAGTTACCCGAAATCTATATTTATCATTTATCAACATATTAGAGTTTAACTTTCAATATCTCTTTCAATCATCCCAAACTTTGGGGTTTTGTTTATATATCAGTACATGTGCGACTAACATTAGTGTCTGTTTGACAAGATTATTTTTGCCAACTTATTTTACTATTCAACTTATTTTTGCTATTATTCATAAGTCCCACTGTACTTTTTGGTACTATTTATAAGTCTCACTGTACTATTTCAGCTAACTTTTACCTTTATCTACGATACTTTCAGTAAAAAAATTTCAGTTTTAGCAAAATAAGCAGATTCCAAATAGGCCCTTAAAGTCTATTTGGATACCGCTTATTTGGTTAAAAACTGAAAACTAAAAACACTGTAGCAAAATAATTTTTAAATGTGTGAATAGTGCCATGGGACCAATTTTTAATGAAAAAATTGCTGAAGAAAGAGATTTGTGGGTCCCGTGAACAGTGCACGGGACCCACTAGTGTGTACTGCTCACCGTTTATTTGACTAGTCAAAAAGGTAGTAGGTCCTATGCACAATACACGAGACCCATTGACAGACAAAACCCATGTGAAAACATTGTTCTGAATAAAATAAAATAAAAAGGAAAACACAAACGTGAGACACAGACTCTCTATCCAAACACATACTTAGTCTATAAATGTTTCTATAAAAAAAAAGAGTCTATAAACCTATATATAAAGATTTTACTAATGAATGCTGTAAGGACACAATTCAAGTTCCCCAAACCACAACTGGGAGGGGATGGGCTTGAAGGGCCTTTCTTTACAATGAATTTGTAGAGGGTGGGTTTGTAATCTAGATTTTAAGAATGGCTTGGACAATTACAAAAAGAACGGGCCTTGGGCCCAATGGAACAAAGCAAAGAAACGTGTTGCAGAGAATAAGACTGAGAATTTCTCCTCAGACTGTTTCCGAGGATAGTTTATAACCATATTTCTTAAGTTTGGATACAAATATGGACTATATTCTACTATTGACTCTCTCTTCTTCCTCGGTCTCTTTTTTGTCGCCCTTTCTCCGTCCCCCCCTCTCTTCTATTTATCATCTTCTCCTTTATGGTTGCAATCCTCTTCCTCGATACTTGTCCCATCCATTCTTCCCTAAAACCTGCTGGGATTAGGGACCAAGTTTCAAGCTCTCTGCTCAGGTCCCATCCATTCTTCCTTAAAGCCCGCTGGGGTTAGGGACCAAGTTTCAAGTTCTGTGCTCAGGTCCCATCCATTCTTCCCTAAAATCTGCTGGGATTAGGGACCAAGTTTCAAGCTCTGTACTCAGGTCCCATCCTTCCGTCTATACAGTCAGCGTATCAATCACAGAGCTTTTAATGTGTGGGCGGTGGTAACAGCTTTACCTTTTAGTTATTCCACCGCTCTTTCTATTATCCTCGGCTTTAACATTCCGAGGACAAATCTACTCCTCGGACGTATTTGGACATTTGAATACTCCACGATCATTTTGATGTTTTTGGACTTGGGTTGCTAGCCCAAAAGACTTCATTGGGCCATCCTCTATATTTTACTGGGCCCAATACCCCTACAATAGCCCTTCGAGATTCCTTATTTTTCTTCACCTCGGGAGGAAAATAGGATCTCGACTTTAAAAGACCTTTTTACCCCGCAGGAACCTTGAATATTGCTGACAAAAATAACTTCTGAACTACCCATCACGTGTTCCCGATGTTTCGGTATGCGAAGCGCCCCAGAATTAATTATTGGCGCTTCTATGTCTCCTACGTTTTATTGATATGACACACATCCAACGGTCGAGCGCGATTCCAGTGTTGAGGCGGGAATTTTCCCGCTTCAAAACGCCTTCTGACATATAAATACTATTTTTCTTCAAAAATTCTTTACACTACAGAAACCTCATAACGTACTTGCCACACTTCCCATCTTCCCATACTCTCTCTTTCTACTCAAGTACCCTGTCCGAGGTGACCGTGCTTTCTTCTTTTTAAAAGTAAGTTCTTCAATACTCTTTCCCCTCCTTATCAGCTTTTTTGTTTCTTTTGTTTCTTTTCCTCCCCAGCTTCTCTTTTTCACTGCATCTTTTATCCTCGGCGTAGTTAGCTTTTTTCACACCCTCCTCTTTTTAGAAAAATGGGTAGATTTGCGTCCCTTGTTGATTCGAATGAAAAAATAGAGCAGTTTAAGGTTAAGTACAAAATTCCCTTGGATGTATCCATTAGGTACTGTAACGAGGAAGAATACTATACAAAAAGAAAAACGGGGGAAGTCGTAATCCCGATGATTGCATTCATCGAAGGGGGAATGAAAATCCCCATGGGAACGGTGACTAGGGATTATCTTAGGGCCTTTAGATTAGCTCCCACCCAGTGTGCCCCAAATGTCTTTAGGATCCTAGGTTCCATAGACGCTTTAAATGAGAAGATGAACCTAGGCCTCACTCACCATGACGTGAACTGGGTTTACAACCTCCATTACCTAAGCAAAAAAGACGAATATTACCTAAAGTCTAGATACCCAGAAGTTAGGTTAATTCAATGTCTGCCCGAATCAAATAAAGGCCTAAAAAAAGATTTCCTGATCGTATCAGGAAATTGGCACGACGGCCTCCCTTGTCCGACAAGGGAAGGGACTCCAGGTGAAGTTTCTTTTACATACTTTTATCTTTTGCCTTTTTACTTATTCTTACCCATTTTTACTTGGATAACTCTACAGATCCACACGTAGCGGATCGTCATCCTACCCTTGTTGATTTCGGGCGGTTGGATAGGATCCTACAAGCCGAGGTCTTCGTGCATACCGACGGTCAACTTCGTGCAGCTCATCTGATCCTCGGCTACACGCCAATATCCAAAGCTTTTCAGGCGCCGAAGTGCGTGATTAAAGCTCACGATCCTCGTCTGCCTCGAATTAGTGTTGCCGTTGAGGGTTTCGTGCTACCAGAGGGGACTACCATCCCTCAAGGCACTTTGGTTACCCAACCAATCCACCCATCACAACTCGTTCCAGTTGGGATTCCCACAGTCCCTTTCTCCACTAAATTAACCCTTGGTGAAGCCGCGTCTTCCCACTTTACCGTAAAAGAAGAAGAAGAGATAGTTGAAGTAGCTGATTCCGAGGACGAGCTTGAGGTTTTCAATCAACCTTACTCTCCTGAAGATTCAACTTCCATCCTCGAAACCTCAACCCAAATCCCAAGGGGTATAACTGAAGAACTTGGCAACATGGGCATTCAACGAAAGATTAAACCCAGCTTAAAGGACGTCCTTGAAGGCGCTGACAAGGGCCATAGAGTCCAAGAACCTCCAAAAGAGCTGCGCCCTCGGACGCAAGAAAAGGGCGCTGACAAAGGCCCTGAAGCTAGGCCTCCTCCTCCTCCTCCATCCTCCCAAACTCAACACACCAACACAGCTGATCTCAAAAGAAAAAGGGATGAGATGAAAGGGAAGGAAGTGGTGGAAGTAGGAAAGGGCTCTATTTCCAAAGAGCCCGAGGTAAAAAAGGGTGGGAAGCAGGCCCGCCCTACGCAGACTAGGTCGGAAAGAAGAACCGACCAACAGGTGGCCGTGCGAGCCCCTGTATGGCTCCTTGACATGTCCCTGGATGACGAGGCCATTAACGTGGATGCTTCCATCAGAAATTCCGATGAAGGGACAGCTGCATGCGTTGCGGATGCGTTGGAGCAGGCGCTGTTGCTCCCCGAGGATATGGTTGAGCTTAGGAAGAAAAGGGACCATGCCGTCTTCATGACTTTGAAGAAGGAGCTAGCAATGGTGAGTTTTCCTTTCTCTAAAAACCTTTGGCTCTTGTTTTCATTTCCTATATTTGCACATATGTCTAAGTGTTTAATGACTTTAATGACTCTAAAAACCTTTGGCTCTGGTTTTCATTTCCTATATATGTCTTGCTTTCATGACTTTAAATGTTTCGTTTGTAGGCCGTTCAATCTGCCCACAGGGCAGAAGAGATTGCCATCAGCTCTTACAAATCTCTGAAGGCCGAAGAATCCAGGCGTGAAACCGCCCAAAAGATCTCGGACCTTCACAAGAAAAAACTGCAGGAGGTCTCAGCGAAGCTGGCCAAGGTGGAGAGTGATAAGGCAGGCTTAGAAGCTGATCTGAAGACAACGACTAAACAGGCCGAGGATCAGGGCCTTATGCTCCGTGAAGCCGATGATAACCTCTCAGCAGCACGCAAGCTCGTAGAGGATCTTAAGAAAGATCTGCATGAGTCTGAGAAGGCCAAAGAGGAAGCCATCAAGGGCAAAGAGGAGGCCCTTCAAGCAAAGAAAGTGGCCGAGATCTCAAGGGACCAAGCCGAACAGGACGGTTACGACATAGGTGTGAAGGAGGTCACCGAAACCTTCAAGGCTCAGGTTCCCGAGGTATGTAGGCACTACTGCCTCCAAGTGTGGAATGAGGCACTTTCCCAAGCTGGGGTTGATGCCTCTTCCACTCTTTGGAAGGCAGAGAGTGTTTACTATCCTCCGGCAATTCGAGCTTCTTCCACCCCTGATGGTGCACAAGAAGCTACCCAAGGATCATCCGAGGATAAAGGAGGTGATTTGACTGAAGACTCAACTCTTCCTGAAGATGTTCCTAAACAAGTTGATTCAGCATCAGAAAAGGCACTTGAAGACGTACAGCCCTCAAGTGGCCTTCAGGAATCTTCGAAGGATGAGTTGGGTGATCAAGCAAATCCAATAACCTTGTTAGATGATCCCAAAGGCAAAGGAATTGCCGTTGAGCCCTCAGTCCAGCTTTCATCTCCTCGAGACCCTAAAGGCCCTCTGAAGATTAAGCTGAAGCAATGACTGCTTTTGTTGTCTATTTTTACTTTCCTTTTTTTTTTTTTTTTTTCAGTGTAATATTTAAGTGTAGGTGCAAAAGTAATATTTTGGGATCTAATATAAGAATGAATGTTTGTTTTAGATGTTTCTTCTTGCTTTTATTTTGATCATATTGTCCAAAAAGTACCACTCCTTTTGACCGAACTTAAAAGCAATAACCTGGATTGAATTTTGTTACTCCAGGGAAGTTTAATCATGCCGGGATCTGCATTTAAGTGATGCATTTAAGTAATTGATTCTTCACTTTGTATCTTTATTTGAACTATATAAAAATAAGGCATATGGTCTTTTAACTTTGGGTATGTAAAGCTTTCATGTTTTTGACAGAAAAGAAAAGAAATGTTTAATTCTACCCAAGTAAATGATTCGAGGACCACGCATAACTTAGGTTCTGTTTAACATTTAGATGAGGTATGTGGTCCGAGGATCCAGGCATATCAAGTTTCTGTTTGATACTTAGATGAATAAATTTGAAATGTTAATTTTCCCAAAGTAGATGATCCGAGGACCAGACATAACTTAGGTTCTGTTTAACATTTTAACAAAGAGTATCAATTTAGACGAGGTATGTGGTCCGAGGATCCAGGCATATCAAGTTTCTGTTTGATACTTAGATAAATGAATTTGAAATGTTAATTTTCCCAAGTAGATGATCCGAGGACCAGACATAACTTAGGTTCTGTTAACATTTTAACAAAGAGTATCATTTAGACGAGGTATGTGGTCCGAGGATCCAGGCATATCAAGTTTCTGTTTGATACTTAGATGAATAAATTTGAAATGTTAATTTTCCCAAAGTAGATGATCCGAGGACCAGACATAACTTAGGTTCTGTTTAACATTTTAACAAAGAGTATCAATTTAGACGAGGTATGTGGTCCGAGGATCCAGACATATCAAGTTTCTGTTTGATACTTAGATAAATGAATTTGAAATGTTAATTTTCCCAAAGTAGATGATCCGAGGACCAGACATAACTTAGGTTCTGTTTAACATTTTAACAAAGAGTATCAATTTAGATGAGGTATGTGGTCCGAGGATCCAGGCATATCAAGTTTCTGTTTGATACTTAGATGAATAAATTTGAAATATTAATTTTTCCAAAGTAGATGATCCGAGGACCAGACATAACTTAGGTTCTGTTTAACATTTTAACAAAGAGTATCAATTTAGACGAGGTATGTGGTCCGAGGATCCAGGCATATCAAGTTTCTGTTTGATACTTAGATAAATGAATTTGAAATGTTAATTTTCCCAAAGTAGATGATCCGAGGACCAGACATAACTTAGGTTCTGTTTAACATTTTAATAAAGAGTATCAATTTAGACGGGGTATGTCACGAACGTAATGCAGTTTACAGCAAAAAATGGCCGAAGTGCCTTCTTATTTAGTAATAGTACCTTCGTAGATTATTTACATTCTAGGGACGTTGTACAACACGTTTGTCCAAATCCTCCAGATTGTAGGCCCCTATTCCTGCGACCGAAGTAATGCGATAAGGTCCTTCCCATTGGGCCCCAATTTTCCCCAAGCAGGATTCTTCGTCGTGCCCAAACTTTCTTAATACTAAGTCACCAGGTCCAAGAGGTCGAAGTTTCACATGAGAATCATACCCCTGCTTGAACTTATGTTGATAATAAGCTAGTTGAACCATGGCGTTTTCTCGTCGTTCCTCAACTAAGTCTAAATTCCTTATTAATAGATCATCATTGCTAGCTGGAATGAAGGAGCTTTTCTTCAGGGTTGGGAACCCAGTTTCTAAGGGTATTACTGCCTCGGCTCCATAAGTCATAGCGAAGGGTGTTTCACCTATGGATCTTCGAGGTGTAGTCCGGTATGTCCACAAGACATGTGGCAGCTCTTCCACCCACCTTCCTTTGGCGTCGCCCAACCTCTTTTTGAGTCCGCTCAATATAACCTTGTTGACAGCCTCGGCTTGCCCATTTCCTTGGGGATAAGCCGGAGTGGAATACCTATTCGTGATACCCAGATCACCGCAGTATTTTCGAAAGGATTTGCTATCAAATTGTAAACCATTATCTGATATGAGAGTATGAGGGATGCCGAACCTGGTAACGATATTCTTCCATACAAACATTTTCGCTTCCATGTCTCTGATGTTTGATAATGGCTCGGCTTCAACCCATTTGGTGAAATAATCTGTCCCCACGAGGAGCCACCGCCTGTTTCCTGTTGCTTTGGGGAAAGGGCCAACAATGTCCAAAGCCCCATTGAGCAAAAGGCCAAGGGCTAGACAGAGGATTCAGGACTCCCCCTGGTTGATGTATATTTGGAGCTAATCTTTGGCATTGGTCACACTTCTTTACATAATCTTGCGCCTCTCTCTACATATTTGGCCACCAATATCCCTAAGTAAGGGCTCTGTGAGCTAAAGACCTTCCCCTGGTGTGACTTCCGCAAATCCCTTCGTGTAACTCTTCCAAAAGTAGTTCCGTTGCCTCGGGGTGTACACATAGCAAATACGGTCCCGAAAAGGAACGTTTGTACAATTTCTGGTCCTCGGATAACCAGAAACGAGTGGCCTTCCTGCGAACTTTATCTGCTTCAGCCTTTTCTCCAGGCAGGATGTCATTTCTGAGAAATGTTACTATCTGATCCATCCAACTAGACCCAGTCCTAATTTGAAGAATTTGAGTGGAGTTACCATCCGTCCCAGTGGGTTTCAACAGATCTTCAACAAGGATAACTCGTGGCAGACTTTGTGCCGAGGACGTCGCGAGCGTGGCCAATGAGTCAACATGGGTATTACCACATCTGGATATATGCATTAGTAAGAAAGACTCAAATTTGGACTGCATATACCTGACCTGGATTAGGTATTCTCGCATTCTGGAATCCCTTGCTTCTAGCTTTCCTTCACTTGGCCTACCACTAACAGTGAATGAGAACATTTGCACCGTCTTTCCTCCCATTTTATGAACCATGTTCATCCCTGCGAGGACGGCCTCATACTCTGCTTCGTTGTTGGTGGCCGAGAACCCTAATCTCAAAGATTTCTCAAAAGTAATTCCTTGGGGATGTCAAAACCAGTCCTACACCAGATCCTCTTTGATTTGCTGCTCCATCAACATGGACTTTCCACAATGAAGGCCCTCCACGAAAATCATGCCTACTGACCTTTTACCCATGCTTCCTGATAGTCTTCTAACGAAGGCTCAGCAAATTCCGCCACAAGGTCCGCGATGACCTGCCCCTTCATAGCGGTGCGGGGCATATATTTGATATCAAAAGCCCCTAGGACAGTCCCCATTTGGCAATTCTTCCCATATAATCTGCACTTCGCAGAATCGATTTAAGAGGGAGTTGCGTAAGAACAACACGTGTGTGACTGGAAGTAATGGGGAAGTCTTCGTGTAGCATGTACCATTGCTAAGATAGCTTTCTCCAGTGGCAAAAACTCAGCTCGGCCTCATGCAGAGATTGCTTACATAATAGACGGGTTTCTGGACATTATTGTCATCTCGGATAAGAACCAGGCTAACTGCATGGTCAGCCACTGCATATATGCAAACAGAACTTCATCAATTTCTGGTCGAGACATAATTGGTGGTCGCGAGAGATATTCTTTTAGCTGTTGGAAAGCCACCGCGCACTCCTCGGTCCATTCAAACCTTCCATTTATTAATAATTGAAAGAAAGGTCTGCATCTGTCTGCAGACCGAGATATAAACCGGTTGAGGGCAGCAGTCATACCTGTTAGCCTCTGCACTTCTTTAGGATTCCGAGGTGGGTGTAAGCTGTTTATTGCCTTAACCTGAGCAGGATTTACCTCAATTCCCCGGTGTGTTACCATATATCCTAGAAACTTGCCCGACCCCACACCAAAAGAGCATTTAGAGGCATTGAGCCGCAATTTATACTCTCTAAGCTTCTGAAAAGTGTTGCTCAGATCTTCAAGATGTGTAGAAACTTCTTTACTTTTCACCACCATATCATCCACGTATACCTCAATAGTTTTTCCTAGCTGCGCCTCAAACATTCTTGTCATCATCCTTTGGAGGTAGCCCTGTTTTTCAAACCAAAGGGCATTACTTATAATGATAATTTCCCGTAGGAGTGACGAATGCAGTCTTCTCTTGTCTTCAGCGGCTAAGGGTATTTGGTGATAACCTTGGAAGGCATCAAGAAAACTCATCCGAGGATGTCCAACAGTAGCATCAACCAACTGATCAATCCGAGGCATTGGGAATGAGTCCTTCGGGCAAGCTTTGTTTAAATCTGTGAAGTCTACACAAACTCTCCATTTCCATTGTTCTTTTTCACCACCACGTATGGGCTAACCATTCAGGATAAAACACTTCTTGATAGCACCTGCCTTTTTGAGTTTGAGCACTTCCTCTTTTACGGCTTCGGAATGTGTTCTTTGGAGGATCTCCTCGGTGCTTGCCTCCTCGGTGCTACATTGGATCGACCCTTAAATGATGACATATGAAGCTCGGATCCACCCCAGGGCTCATATGCGTTCCAAGCAAAAACATCATATTTCTTCTCAAAAATAGAATCAGTTCAGTCTTCTCTTCTTGTGGCATTTGAACTCCGACCTGAAAGAACTTCTCAGGGTCATTACTATGAGCACTTTCTCCAATTCCTCACATACGCTTCATCTGTCTCGGCTGTGGCAAGAGTCTTTGATTGCTATGCTTCTCCGTTAGCGAGGCTGAGGAGTTGGTTCTGGTCGTCGCAGAATTGCAGCCGTGACGCACTGTGAGCCATAGACTGACTCCCGAGTAACTCCACCACCTGGTCTCCAGAATGAAATTTAACTTTGACATGCAAGGTTGAGGAAACAGCCCCCAACGCATGCAGCCATGGTCTCGCTACTATAGCCGTATAGGGAGAATAAGCATCGACCACGATGAAATCTACGTCTACCACCTCAGGGCCTGATTGCACAGGTAGTCTGATTTTCCCATTGGAACTACTCTCTCCATGGAGCAGCTCCCTTCGAGCTTATCAAGGGTGAGTCTATGCCGTAAGGTCTTCAACTCTCAACTTCAAGCCCAAATAGGTCAGGGTACATGATATCTGCGCCACTGCCCTGGTCAACCATTACCCTCTTCACATTAGTTCCCTATTCTGAGGGTTACCACCAGGGCATCGTCATAAGGCTGGATAGTCCCCACCTTGTCCTCTTCAAAGAAACTCAGGCCGGTAGGATGCTTGCCTTAATCCTCTCGGTTGATCCCGTGACTCCTCGGCCAAAGTGCGAGCCACGGACATTACCCTAAAAGGCTGAGCCAGTCCTTCCAGGTGCTGCAAAAATGACATTGATAGTACCTAGAGGAGGTCTCGACGAAGGGCCGTCGTGGTTTGCTACCCCTGATTGGTTTCCACGCCCATTAGGTTGGTACAGGAACTGTTTCAGCTTTTCCTCTTTAACCAACTGTTCCAAATGACTCCACAAAGTGCGACAGTCCTCGTGGTATGTCCCCTCTCTGGTGGTAATGGCAATGGAGGTTTTGGTTGCGTCTCAATGGGTCCCCTGCCATTTTTTGGCCATTTGAAAAAAGGCTCATGCCTTATCTTCTCCAAGAGCTGCTGCGCTGGTTCCCTGAAGACAGTGTTGACCACCTGTTGTGGTATATGACTAGCCTGCCTGGAAAAATCCCTTGCCGGCCTATTGTTGTTGTATCTGTCCGATCTGAAATCCCTCCTTTCCTGCTGGATCACCTTCGCCTTGCCTTTTCCCTGCTACTGATCTTCCTCAACCCTTTTGTACTCGTCGATGCGATCCATTAGCCGACGTAAGCTTCTGACAGGTTTCTTCGTTAAGGACTTCCTCAAGTCATGCTTTGTTGGTAGGCCGACCTTGAAGGTCCTTATTGCTACATCATCAAAGTCTCCGTCAATTTCGTTGAACATTTCCCAATATCTGTCTGAATATTTTTCAGGTTTCCCCTTCCCTCATGGCCATGGATAGTAAAGAATCCAATGGGCGAGGAACCTGCTGCACGTGATAAAGCGAGAGCCAAATGCTCTAGTAAGATCTTTGAAAGAATCAATGGAGCCTGCTCTCAAGCCGTCAAACCATCTCATGGCCACGGGCCCCAGGCTGGAAGGAAAAATCTTGCACAACAACGTTTCATTCCTGGAATGCACTGCCATTCTCTGGCTGAAATGGCTTACGTGCTCCACAGGATTTGTCCGACCATTGTAAAGAGTGAAGGCCGGTTGTGTGAAGCGCCAGGTAACCTCCTTCCTCCAATCTGCCGTGAAGGGTGATCTGGAGATTTGGTGTAACGCTTTTCCCATTGCGTCATTTCCCAAGCCCCTATAAGGGTAGCCTCTGCCACGCCTCACATGCAGATTGTCTTCCTCGGAAGATAAAAAATCATCTGGGGGAGTTCTGGATCTCTGCCCGTAATCGTCATCCTCGGATCCTCCCGATGAGGGGTCAGAGACCGGAGGGGTTCCCCTTCGCCTCTCGTGACGTAATCTCCTCTTTAGGCCGTCAATTTCCTTCTGCATGGCCCTGGCATTTCTTTCATAAGGAACTCTGCTTCCTCCTTGCGAGTGACTTGCACTTCTGATGGTGTGTGTAGTATGTACACTTCCTTCTCGGTTCTCTCCGTGGTCAGGATGTAAGGAGTGATCCTCACGCTGGGAGCCTACGGACTCTGCGCTGCGTTGTGGTCCTGATCCTACCATGATGTAAAGATGTCCTAAACTTTCTTAAAGACTAAATTCCCACAGACGCGCCAATTGTAAGGACACAATTCAAGTTCCCCAAACCACAACTGGGAGGGGATGGGCTTGAAGGGCCTTTCTTTACAATGAATTTGTAGAGGGTGGGTTTGTAATCTAGATTTAAGAATGGCTTGGACAATTACAAAAAGAACGGGCCTTGGGCCCAATGGAACAAAGCAAGAAACGTGTTGCAGAGAATAAGACTGAGAATTCCTCCTCGGATTGTTTCCGAGGATAGTTTATACAGTATTTCTTAAGTTTGGATACAAATATGGACTATATTCTACTATTGACTCTCTCTTCTTCCTCGGTCTCTTTTTGTCGCCCTTTCTCGTCCCCCCCTCTCTTCTATTTATCATCTTCTCCTTTATGGTTGCAATCCTTTCCTCGATACTTGTCCTATCCATTCTTCCCTAAAACCTGCTGGGATTAGGGACCAAGTTTCAAGCTCTCTGCTCAGGTCCCATCCATTCTTCCTAAAGCCCGCTGGGGTTAGGGACCAAGTTTCAAGTTCTGTGCTCAGTCCCATCCATTCTTCCCTAAAACCTGCTGGGATTAGGGACCAAGTTTCAAGCTCTGTACTCAGGTCCCATCCTTCCGTCTATACAGTCAGCGTATCAATCACAGAGTTTTTAATGTGTGGGCGGTGGTAGCAGCTTTACCTTTTAGTTATTCCACCGCTCTTTCTATTGTCCTCGGCTTTAACATTCCGAGGACAAATCTACTCTTCAGACGTATTTGGACATTTGAATACTCCACGATCATTTTGATGTTTTCGGACTTGGGTTGCTAGCCCAAAAGACTTCATTGGGCCATCCTCTATATTTTACTGGGCCCAATACCCCTACAAATGCTATAAGGGAATGTATTAATAAATCATTTTAAGAAATTTTTTAATGAAAAAATAAAAAAAATACTGATTTTTTCACTACAATTTTTTCAATTTTTCATTAAAATTTTTCCTAAAGTGGTTAATTAATGGATGCTCTAAGAGCACCCATTAAACTGACTCTTATCTGGTGCCAATTTAAAAATCACCTTTATGCCAAAATTCATCTCTCTTATGAGATTGAGGTATCTGAGTTATATGTTTCTAAAGAAAAAGGTATCTGACTTATATTTAGGAAATACGTCTATAATACTATCATGTGGCATGATTGATGATTCATGACCAAGTAAAATTTGAACTGATAAGTTTTTCCAATTTATTCAAGTATTTTAAATCCAAATCTGAATTCAATAGGAAAACGAAGTGTGAAAGAAAACTAAAATAATTATTTTTCCGAAAATGTTTCTATAACTCTAATAAGTAATAAACAAAAGGGTTTGATTTTGCTTTTATCTAAAGTTATGCATACGTACAATCTTATCCAAAGTTGTGTTTCTTTTTCCAATTAGTGGTTGAATTGTTCTCTCATGACTGTCATTAATAAGAATTACATAAACTGTCGTTAATATGACAATTGATGATACACAAATTATTACACATCAATCTATTAATTATTATTTTTTAATAAAGTTATATTCTATAAATTGACTAGAACTGGGCATTGAATATTGGGCATTTCAGCTAATTGTCAGTAAAATTGTCTTTGAATTGTACAGCCTCATGATAACAAATGTTCTACTTTATTTATTCAGATCCAATCATGTTTGCTTCAACTAAAGCATAATTCTGAGTTCTGAAAAATTAAATTTTGCTTTATTTTTTGCGAAATGTTTTAAAATTTGGTAGTACTACTGTTTTTCTTAATATATATCAATGAATGAATGGTAATATGAGAATTTAAATTTGGAACATTTTTATTAAAAATACCAAAATATACTAATTAAGTTATAATGATCTTCGCGTAATACTCCTATTTAAGTGTTTAAACAATATAAATAATATTCTTTTAGTCCCCATCAAAAATAAAATAAAATCTTTTAGTTAGTTTATCGTGACTCGTAAGTCATGATCTTTCACATTGCTTTCTTTGCCTATATAAACCACAGATTCGCAAGCTCTTCCTCCATCCAAACTCAAAGCAACATTCTCTCTCTCTCTCTCTCTACAGACACAGGATATAAGTTATGGGCATCTGTGCATCTTCTCAATACACAAGCCAAGGTGGGATAGCCCTTAAATGGCCATCCACAGTCAAGATAATTCACTTGGATGGAACACTCCAGGAGTTGAAGCACCCAATCAAAGCCGAACAAATCCTCTCCCAGCACCTTGGCTGCTTCCTCTGCAGCTCAGAATCCATGTACATCAACTCCCACATCCCCTTCATCCCCCAAAACGAAGAGCTAAAGCTGGGCCAAATCTATTTCCTCATGCCACTCTCTAAATCCCATCAAACACTTTCTCTCCAAGACTTGTGTACACTAGCAATCAAGGCTCATGCTGCTCTTACTCATTCAGACCCATCAACTACAAGAACCTCAAAATTGTCAAATAATTTTTGTACAAGTCCGGCTGGAGTTAACATCTTTGGATTGAGTTCTACGTTGAGATGAGGCAACCAAAGACTTGAGCTCTAAATCAAACAAAGATTTAAAGTAAAGCACACCGAAGGAGCATGTGAACATCAACCAAAGACTTGAGTTCTAAATTATTCAAAGTTTTGGTTTTTTTGGTTTTAAATTATTATTTATTTAAGTTCATTGTAGCGTGCGTAAAGACACATTATTGAGTAGATAGGAATCTTCAAAAAGTGGCAGCCGGTCTTACTAGAAGCCAAGCAGGCTGAGCCAAAAGATATTATTAGGAAAGCTATATTACGCTTTGCACTTTAATTATGCATTAAGAAGAACAAAAGATTATCCCCTTATATATATATTTTTTTTTGGTAAGAATGCAAAATTTACATTTTAACTTTTACATTTTTTTTATTTTAGTCATTTAACTTTTAATTTTGTTATTTTAATTTTCTAATTTTTAATTTTTGTTAACGAGGAGTCCGTTACAACTCAGGTAGTAGTTGCCGTTAAAGTTTCTAAAATAACGTCATTTTCCTTTTTTTTTTTTTTTTTTTTTTAAGATTCGAAATTAAAAGAAAATAAGGAAAATCCGAAAAAAAGAAGAAGAAGGAAAACAATAAGGGGAATAGTGACCGGAAGAGCAACATCCAAAACAAGCAAAACCGAAGAAAGAGAGAGAGATCAGAAGAACACCCAACATCCAACATCCAAAACAAGCAAAACCCAAGAAATTAAACCATGAAATTAAAGTCTCTGATCCATTTTAGTTCAGCTGAGACAGAGAGAGAGAGAGAGAGAGATCGCAAGAGAGAGATCACGAGATAGAGAGGTCCAAAACGGACCGGAACAGAGCTGGACCTCGCCGTCGGACCTTGTCGTTGCTCCTTGCCGCCGAAACCTCATAGCCTCACCCTTTCTTTCTGGACCAAGTGCTAGCTGCTCCTCAGATTTTAGGGATTTTAATCCCAAATAGACAACAACTAATCTTTACGCCGGCGCTGATGCCTTATCCCAATGCCGATGACAGAGACTTCATTCTCAGCCAATATTTCTTCTGGTGAAAACATCAGAAGTCAACGTATCTTTTATCGCATTTTACATATTTAAGAAATGGGTTGATAAAAAGTTTGGCTTTTTAGGGTTTTAGTGTGAAATTTGGAGGTTGTTTGACGCTATAAAGGGAAAATCGATTCTCAGGTTGATAACATTCCTTGCCCCAAGTCACCGTAGAAGCTGAATACTGTGAGAAGTAAGAGGCGTGCAAACGTGTGTCAGGGAAGGGGAAGGGGAACGACGTAATGTTTCTTTTTTCTTTTCTTTGTTTCAAAATTTTTTTATTTTCTTTTAATTCCGAATTAAAAAAAAAATGCAAAACGACGTCTTTTTAATAACTTTAACGACAGCCACTAATTAATTTGTAACTGAATCCTGCATTGACAAAAATTAAAAATTAGAGGACTGAAATAACAAAATTAAAAATTAGAGGACTAAAATTAAAAAAAAAAAAAATGAAAGTTAAGAGATTAGTTTTGCATTTTTGCCTATTCTTTTTTACAACTTAAGTCTAAATGTCCTTTCTGAATTAATATATAATACTGCTAGTAAAAAATTCTGGTGTGATGGATGAGATTGAATTTATACCATTATTTTAGTAATGACCATATACTTCAAAAGCTGATTAAAAACTTCTATTTTCTTAATTAAGCTGATTAGAGACCAGGGACGGAGGGAGACTTGGACTAGGGGGGCAATGCCCTCTCCTAATTTTTTATTTTTTTTAATTAATATATACATAGTCACCAATTTTAGTGATTTTGTTCTATAAAATCATACTTTTCCCCCTTTAATATTATCATTGATTCTTTTAGGAGTACTACTCTAGCCACAAAATTTTCTATAACATTTTTACAAACTGTTGTAGTAGTAAACTTTTATCGGTTTGTATCTGGCCCATCACTTACATCGCATTTTTACTTACTAATAACCACTCACCACATTAATAATTTGTAAAAAAAGTTTGTAATTCTAGCATTTTCCTCCTTTTAAAGGCCAGATCTAAAATCTAAAGAAATAAACAAACCTAAAAAAATTATTCAACAACAAAAATTACCAATAGTAAAGCTATAAACAATTAACTCATCATCCAATTTTACCTAAAACAAGCAACCTGACCCTTTAAAAAACTTTAAACAAAATAATTTTGTCTATACCTAGATGCACACATAAAAAACACAAAAAAAAAAAAACCTTCATTAGCTGTTAAGCAACTGAGCCGGAAGCTAGAGCCACCGCGCACAACTAACAGTAAAATTGCCCCCCCTAACTTCATGTTCTGGCTCCGTCCCTGTTAGAGACTTCTTTTTTGTTTCCACAATAGATATTAGTTGCAACACAGAACAAGTCTACTCTGCTCTTTGATGTCCCAAAATAAGGTCATTGATAAGTAATAAAAAAACATATATGGCTATTCCATCAGTCCTGCACTTTTGTTAGTCCTCGTGATGATCGAGTTCTTCCAGCTTGTAGGATTTATTCCCTCCGAACTTCCAACTACTGTTTGAATTTTTTGACACTGTTGATTGTACGTTAAAAATCTTGGGCATGTGCACATAAAAACAAATTGAGACAAATGGACTGTTATTTTGGGTAAGGAGAACATTAATTTTCTATTAACAATAAGAAACATGGAAGTATGGAACCATGATTCATGTTTTTCCCTTTGCATACAATGTAAAAGTTTCCCACTTATACATGATTTGGAATAGGTGAGCATAATTATAACTATTGAAAGCTTTGTTGTTTGATTACCAACTTAAAAGCTTTCTAAAGAAATTGGGTTTTCTGCCATTTAGAGAGGAGTACTGAACCATTTTTTTTCCTCGTAGAAAAGAAAATTAGCGATTGAAGAGCTATGACGTGACACTGAAAACCAAAGGAATCGTCATCCAGCTCTTGTCATGATAGCGTCAAGACAAAAGGTAACGACATTCAAAAGAAAAAGGAACATTCTGGGTCCTCAAAATTCAAGCACGAAGAGATGATGCGAACGATTGAAGAAGTTTAGTCCAAGCGTCCACATAAAATATTGAAGCAGGCCAATCGACTTAATTAGAGCACTTGTAGCAGTGGAGCTAAATAGCTATATAGCTATTTTAGTTCCACCAGAACACCAAAAAGAAGCATGCAGCAGTGAAACTAAATTTATATTTTTTTAGTTCATTGCTACAGTGCACATCTATCATTACCTTTTTATTGTAGTGTTTTTATTGTAGTGAGATGTATTATTTTATTATGGTAGATATATTATTTTATTGTGATGTTTATATTATTTTATTGTATTGAAAGCTAAAATAGATCCACTGCTGCAGCATGTGTGTAGGTAAAATAGATAAAGTAACTTTTGGTAGAGCTAAATTGCTAAATTTTTAGCTTCACTACTATAGATGCTCTTAGCCGTGTATACCTTTTGATTATTACTATTATTATTTTTTTCTAACTTTCTCGCCTCTTTCCTCTTTTGGCCATGGGTTTTCTCTAGAATTGAACATATATTCGCGCCGTTATCTGTAAAACGCGTGCATGTATAACGTGACATATATATAAAGACAAAAGTTTGAAGATTGTGCACAAAATTCGACCTCATATTTTTGTTGGTCTCCGTTGACTCTCTCTCTCTCTCTCTCTGAGTTAGATTGAGATTTTAATACACCTTGTTAGTTTCGGTTTGAGTTTAGTGCTCTACTACACAAAACAAACTTGAAAAGTGTTCGAAATTAATCATATGTCTATTTTGTGTCTCATCCAATACATCATAGCATTAGACGAAAGTCTTGCTCCTCTTTGTTTGTGATTATTCATATTCATATCAGTTTATACCTTGGTTGTATTATTACTTCTTATTTTTTTAGTGCTCTAAGCAACCTTATTCTTTGTGAACAACATTTTGATAAAATTAGATGTGAGGATATTAAAGTTTTCTTTTTTTGAGAAACAAGAATATTAAAGTTAATATCAATTACATTGCAAAATACTTATAAACTAATGCAACAATAGATATAATTAATTTCTTTTAATTTCAACAACGTAATAAATTAACAGCTGAATAACTGAATTTTTTTTTTTTTTTTTTATAGTTATTTATACATCAATTCATTAAACTTATATAATAAATGGCTAATTACAACTTACCTACTTGTGGTTTGATCAAAATTTAAATTGCATATCTGTAGTTTAAAATTTGTCATTTTACTTGAGTTTTGCTCTATTAGACTTCCGTAATCCACATATCTATTTGCCGTTAGAAAAAACACATTTTAATTTGAAAACATAACATAAAATGGATCAAAAAGCTAGGGTTTGAAACTCTATGAACATTAACATGAAATTTCAAAGAAATACAAATTTCAAACAAATAAAAAGGACATGAAATTTAATTCGCTGCAATTCATCAAACGTAGCAAAAAGAAAAAAAAAACCCAGACCAAGAGTATGAAACTTTTTTGAGATAATAGATAGAACTTTATTGATGTAAACTATATGAATTACAAACTTGATCATGAGCAACATGGGCAGTACAAGAGGACCAACCAAAAAAAAAAAAAACAGTAAAACTGTCCACAGACCAATCCAGAAAAAAGAAAAAAGAAATAGTAGAAACACAGATAGCAGTGCAGAAAGAACAAAAACACCCAGCAGCAGTAACAACAATAAAGCTATGTTTGAAGTCTTTCTTAATTACAAAACGTAGGCTAGTGTAATGAATTTACATCTCCACACGTGCACAAAGTTGGGCACTCATACATGTCTCTCTCTCTCTCTCTCTGTATGGGGCTTGGCTTCTATGCTTGAAAGAGAATGGGTGATATGGCAATTTGGCTATGCCCAAGAGCATTGTTCACAGCAATGTTCATCCATTTTGCATAATTTTAAACCCTAGCTTTTTGATTTGTTTTATGTAATTTTTTTTAATTAAAATGCTTTTAATGGAAAAGAAAAATGTGGCTTACGGAAGTCTAATGGAGCAAAGCTTAGATGGGTAAAATACCAAATTTTAAACCACAAGTAAACAACTTAAATTTTGGTTAAATCACAAAAGAAGAAGTTGTAATTAGCGCTATAATAAAATTTGTAATCTCATTAATATAGTCACTCAAAAATAAATAAAGCGTAGATTATTTATCATGCCTGTAGTACACATATTTGGGAAGTGGAGGGGAAATAAATATGCATCACCACTTTGTTGTTGTCAATCTGTCAAACTCTTTGATTTGGGTAGCATTCCTCCCGTTAATTTGATTTAAGAAATTATTAGATAGGTTTAAAAACCTTTGCATGGTGTCAGTGAATCCGTGTTTTGTAATTTGAGAGTTTAGGGATCACCTGTGTTACACAATGAGAAAAAAAAAAAAAAATTGAAGGAACAAGAAGAAGAAAGAAACCAACTGCATTAATGTAAAGAAATCTGACCCTAAAATAAATAAATTGATAATTGAATTAAATAAACACCATAGGTTTTAGTTATGTTTTATAAGCCATAGGCCTAATCCCCACAATATATAGCTAATTATTATTCAATTCTTTTTTTAAATGCTTATCAAATAGAGACTATTAGTGCTAACTTGTTAAGTTATAGTCAATTCCAATTAGGTTACTTGGTTTTTTGGTCATTAAAGAAGATCTCTGAAATTTAAATATCGCTTATATAAATAAAAATCAATTGATGTTTTAGTATGGAATTATGTCAAATCATTTGACTCTTAACTATTGAGTTATTAAAATATCGACGGTAATTATTTTCTTTTGATAAATATTGCTCCCCTTTCATTTTTTTTTTTTTTTTATACTCTTAAGAATCTATTCTACTCTTTAGTTGAAATACTTTAATTTTTTGGGAGTCAATCTTGTTACAATAATATCCTTGCCTGCCCTCTTTTTATAGAGAAATAATACATATACATATACATACATTATATATATATAATATATATATATATATATATTATATATTGCTGAAATTTAAGAAATCTCTGAAATTTAAATATCGCTTATTTAAATAAAAATCAATTTTAGTATGGAGTTATGTCAAATTATTTTACTCTTAACTATTGAGTTATTAAAATATTGACGGTAATTATTTTCTTTTGATAAATATTGCTCCCCTTTCATTTTTTTTTTTATACTCTTAAGAATCTATTCTACTCTTTAGTTGAAATACTTTAATTTTTTGGGAGTCAATCTTGTTACAGTAATATCCTTGCCTGCCCTCTTTCTATAGAGAAATAATACTTGTTTCCTATATATATGTATATATATATATCCCAACTCTCTTACCCACCTCTCCCCCAGTATCATTCCTCCTCTCACACCCAATACGAAACAAAGCTCTCTCTCTCTCTCTCTCTCTCTCTCTCACACACACACATATGGGTATCTGTGTTTCCTATCATACATAATAAATGACGCATGGTTCCAGCTTAACTTGGTCATCAACAGCCAAGATAATACACTTAGATGGAAACCTACAACAGTTCAAGCAACTAGGGACGGAACCAAGATTCAAATTTAGGGGGGCCAAAATTTTTTGTTCAAGAATTTTAAAAAGTAAAAATATTAATACTAAAGGTTGACAACGATACATTATTAGCATTAATTTTTGATTTATTTTTTGTATTTTTTTAAAATCAATAATAGATATTATAGTCAAGAATAAATTAATGCTAATAATGCATCGTTAAAGTAAATTTTTAAATGACACCAATTGATCTAGGTGAGCAGTAGATCTTTAAAAAAATAAAAATTTTTCAAGGATTGAGTTATAGACACCAATTGATCCAAGTTGCTGGGTGACACTAATTAGTGTGTGGATGGAACGATTAGCAGCCTCGGAGTTGTCTCTGTGACTATGGGGTGGAGTTACTTGAGAGGGACAAAAAGCTCTCAAATGAGAGGTAGAAATTGGGTAGAGGTTATTGGGGCTTTTGTAATTTGTTTTGCTATATAATTAATTTGTTCTATTTTTTTTTTTTAGCTCAGACCGTGTCCAAAGAATTTTTTATTATTATCTGAATATGTGAATTGTTTTGTAGATTTTCCTTGTTGTCTAGATTTATAAATTGTCCAAATGTTTAGCTAAATGTTTTTCTTGATATTCTTGGGACAACTAGACAATGGATGATTTGATAAATTTTTTTTTTCATTTTTGTTTCATGGGTCAGCTTGTAAATTGTTTGGGAGAGGGGGGCAAGTATATTAATTTTAGATTCAAAAGTATATTTTTTATGCTAATATATATACTAGGGATTTTTTTTTCCCAAAGGTTTGGCCCCCCTCAGCCCCAAGGTAGTTCCATAGTTGCAAGCAACCCATCAAAGCTGGCCATATAATTTCCCAAAATCCCAACTGCTTCCTCTGCAGCTTAGATTCCATGCTTATTGATGCTCATGTACCTCAAGTGCCTGAGGATGAAGAGCTTCAACTAGGTGAAATTGACTATTGTTTGGAAGACCAAGTTGCAACACTAATATATTTATCAAGATAAGCCCTCCGCCCACATATATACACATGCATTTTTATTATATATACACATATATATACACACTTTTTATTTGATAAGTTATATATATACACACACCCAACAAAAAAAAAAGAACTTAGTATTTTCATTCAAAATTATGTTTAATGGCGATCTTTCATAAAATAGAATTCATTTTTTTTATTTTTATAGTGAAATTTTTAAAAAGTTTCATTTTCGATACTAATTATCAAATTTTATACTAAAGTAAGTGAAAAATCTTTCAATTGAATTAATGAAATTTTCAAAAATATGAATGATTCAAAACTTGAAGGAACAAGTTAGACTCCAAACATATTTGAAGCTATCTTGCTTTTACCCATTATGTGGCAACCAAAGATACATTTCGTGTGTAATTTTAGTGACAAAATTTTTCTAATGAGTCAATGACTTGTTAATTGTCACATAATGGGTTGAAAAAGATAGATTCAAACATGTTTGGTGTCAAACTTTATCAGACATTCAACAGATATAAGAACACATTTTACAATAAAAAATAGAATTATAAAAAATAAAGTTATGTCTCTCTATAACTATTAGACCAATTATTTTTTTTAAGAGCATCATTGGACTAATTCAAATACTTGAGCGGAGCCGACAAAAGTTGTTAAACAAGGCTTTCTTCAGTGAATGATTTTGTATTTTTTATTTTGAGATGTTTAGTATATACAGTGGGAAGAGGGAGATAACTAGCCTATCTCTTAAGCCCCTATTTTATTTACGGGTTAGTGTTTATTACATATAACTTATTATACACATTTTTATATCTACATCCCTCTACACCAATGAGATCCTCCTGAGTGAGACTTATTAAGACGATTCTCAATCTCAGAAAGAGAAAGACAAAATGAGAGAAAGAGAAATTATAAAATAAAATGAAATTTGAACCGCAAATAATAGGAAAGTGACACATAAAAGAAGCTTTCTTAAAAAAATGAGTGAGACAGATTTAACAGGTTTGTTGATAAAAACCGAACACTCGACTTTATTATATCGGTGTTTTATTGACCACACTTTGTTTCAAATTAATCATTTCAGATTATATCAAATCGGATTGGTAAGTTTTTATTCTATGGAATAATATCATCTTACACTCATTTACATTCACTATTTTACATCAAATCAGATTGACAAGCTTTTACTTGAGAACTTAGTGTTCTTGTAGAGGTGCCTAATCATCTATCAATTTGTTCTAAGCAGCTCTCATTCCATTTAGTTCTAATTCATATTACAGCTCATCATATTTTCCTGCATCAGTTTAATTATTTTCTTGAGTATGCTTGTTCTTAACTTGGACAAATAAAGAAAAAATGTTTTTCTGTTGCGAATGATGAAAAATATAAAATGGACTCAGCTAGCTAGTTAGGAGCTTATAAATATACATGACAACAACTTGAGCTTAATTTGTGAAGCTGGGAATAAGCACCAATACACTATGGTCCTTAATAATTCTTCGTACATAGCTCCCACTACAAAAAACGCGCGCTATAGCCGCGTTTATAGAAGAAAGGCGGCTATACCTGACCTATAGCCGCGTTTCTAGGAAACGCAGCCATAGGCTAGGTCTAAAGCCGCGTGTGTAAATGACTTGAGCTGCGTTTTATATAGGGGTGGCAATTCGTGTTTACGTGTCGGGTTCGTGTCGTGTCAAGTCATGAATATTCGACTACATAGGTCAACACTAACCCGACATGTTTATTAAACGGGTCAAGATTCCTCAACCCTAACACGACCCATTTATTAAACGGGTCAGTCCTGTCGACCTGTTTATCAGATTTTATCAAAATAAAAAATAAAAATTAATGAAAAAACAAACAAATAAATATTTTTAATATAAAATTCAAAACTAACGAGTAACTGCATCACAAATAATCATTCAAAATTAAAGCATATCTCAATATCACAATATCAATCACAATATGTCAAAGAATATAAATCACAACAACTAATAAGTTCATATACCTAGAGTTTGAAGGGTATATTGGTAAAATATCATTTAATTAAACGGGTCAGACGGGTCAAACGGGTTCTATGTGTTCAACACTAACCCAACCCATTTATTAAACGGGTTAGCCGTGTCAACCCAAATATGACACGAACCCGTTAAGCCTTAACCTATAACCTGCTAATTTCGTGTCGTGTCGTGTCGAGTTCGCGGGTTGTGTCAAATTTTGCCACCCCTAGTTTTATATCAGGCCTATAGCTGCGCTTTCAAAAAACGCGGCTATAGGTCCAACCAAATAATATTTTTTAACAGTCTAGCATGTACAGTCGAACAAAATATTTTTTTATAAAAGCGGGGCTATAGCCGCATTTTAAAAAATGTGGCCATAGGTTAGGTCTAAGCCACATTTTTTAAAAGGCGGCCCTAGGTTATATCTAAAGCCACGTTTTTAGGTGTCTTGAGCTGCGTTTTTGAGTCTGGCTTGTAGCTGCGTTTTTGAAAACGCGGCTATAGGTCCAGCCAAATAATTTTTTTTTTTTTTTTTAAAAAGATGGCCTGTGCATATTTTTTTTTTATTTTTAAATTCCCCTATAGAGGACCTATAGCCGCGTTTTTGAAAACGCAGCTATAGGTCTAGCCAAATAATATATATTTTTTAATAAGATGGCCTGTGCATTCGAATAATTTATTTTTTTATATAAGGGAGAGCCTATAGCCGCGTTTTCAAAAACGTGGCTATAGGTAACACCAATAAAAAAAAGAAAAGAACCCCACTTTCCCACCTACCCCCACTCTTATCTTTTCTTTCTTTGGTCCTTCTTCAGTACGCTCTCTTTCCTGGGTTTCTTTACTCAAGAGTTCATGGGTTTCTCTCTTAATTTCTTCTCTGCAAATCGTGCCTAGACCTTTTTTTTTTCTTTCTTTTTTTTTCCTTTTTCTTTTTCCTTCTTCACTCCAGCACAACACTTTTTTTTTCTTTGTTTCTTTGCTGCTACTTCTTCTTTTCTTTATTTCTTTCTTTCCTTCTTTTTTTTCTTTCAACACAACGCACACACTCCTCTCCCTCAGTGTCCCACCGGTACACTCCACACCACCATAAGAAAAACTAAAGGTTCACTCATCTCTACTATTCAAGGTAAAAATTTTCTAATCTTTTTATGGGTATTATACTTTTGCTAGAGGTTATTTTTGCTATTTTGTTGTTGATATTGTGTTTATGTTTAAATGGGTTTTTGTTCTTGAGCTTGTTCTTGTGTTTCTGAGCTTGTGCTTTTGTGTTCTTTGAATGAATTTAGTGTCAAATTTGGGTTGGTTTTTTTGAATGAGAGGAGATTCATGGGTTTGTATTGTTATATTTTGGAGCACGTTGTATTCGTATTGACAGTATGTTGTGTTTGATTTTGAATTTTTTGGGTGTGTTTGTATTGTGAATATGTTGTGTTTGATTTAAAACTTTTTGGGTTTGTGTTTGATTTTGAATTTTTTGGGTTTGTGTTTAATTTTGAATTTTTTTTTTCGTTTGAATTTTGAATTTTTTGGGGGAAAAAAAACCCAGAATTTGTTTTTTTGTTTTAAAAAAAACCTTAATTTTGAATTTTTTGGGGAAAAAAAAACCCAGAATTTTTTTTTTTTTTTTAATAAAACCTATAGCCGCAGTTATAAACGCAGCTCAAAGTGGGTCTGTAGCCGCGTTTTTAAAAAACGTGGCTATAGACCCGATGCCTTTAGCCGCGGTTAAAAACGCGGCTTTAGGCCTGACCTTTAGCCACGGTTATAAAAACGCGGCTACAGACCCACAGGGGCTGTTGCTGCGCCACTTAGGCCTGGATTGTAAATGCGGCTCTAGAAAACACGGCTATAGCCTATAGCCGCGTTTTCGGGATCTATAGCCGCGTTTTCGGGGTCTATAGCTGCGTTTTTGAAACACGGCTATAGACCCTTTTTTTTGTAGTGTCCCTAAAATTAATAATATAGTTAAAGAATTTTCTTTCATTTTCCTAATAATAGTGGTAAATCCTGATCGTAATTAAAGAAGCATATCACTTTAGGCTAGATCAAGGGAGACGATTTCGTACCGTATCGGCTGGTACGGCCAAAATATCTCATTCCGGTGACCAAATCGGCACAGGTGACCCTCCCATTTCGTACCGGTTTTTATGCCAAACTGTTTTGGGTGATTTCGGCCATTTCGGGACGTTTCAGTCATTCTGGCCGAAATATTGATTTCCGGCCAAAATCATTTAAGAACAAGTATTACCTCTTTGAAACTAATGTTTGTTTGCAAAAACCCATAGATCCATGACACTGAGACAACGACGAAGCCTACCTCTGCATCATGGCCTTGTTCTGTTAATTTGCATCTCTCAGACCAGACTTTTTTTTTTTTTTTTTTGGTTGGTCTTCTCCTCTTCTCTGCTCATGAACACCAGAGACAAGACTTCTTGGTTCTGAGCATTTGACTTCTCAGTACATTTTCAAAACGTGTGAGATGTGTTTATTCTTTTTGAAAGTAACATATGGTTCTGAGCATTTGGCTTCTCAAGGCATTGAATTCTATTTAGAATTCACGTGATAGTTAGGTGGGATGTTTGACCTTTTACACTTGTTTGAATTTTTTTTTTTAATTTTTAATATAATGATTAGATAATTTAGATTTATTTGTAATGGATTGGGCCATTGTAGAAGGACAAAGATAATGATGAATTGGGCCTAAATATACTTAAAAGACATAAGATTTAAATTCAGCAAATATATATATATATATATGATTTTATATGTATAGCGGTAAACCCAAAATGGTATACTAATATTGACCAGTACCTAAAATATATCATACCTTTGGCCAAACCAGTACAACCTCCGATATAATATTGACTTCCTTAGGCTAGATTAGTGGAAGATTTCCGGCTACATTTTTGGGAAGTTTTCATGTGGAACCTGGAAACTTCATTTGATAGATGCCGCAAAGGAAATATATAAAGAGGTGATGATCATCAAGACTAGAAGAGAGAGAAGACTGAGTCACCATCAAGTCAACTACGTGCTGCACCAAACGTGTAAACGCGTACTATCATTAATGGTCTATGGAGACTTACCAAAAATGAAAGTGCTTTAACTTAGAAGAGGAAAATTACTAAACAAACCCAAATTGTCGTAAAAGTTGAAATGTATACAAAAAATTTTAACAATATCTTTTACAACAATTAAATTGATGAATTTTTATTGGTGTTCTTTTAAATCTATCATTGCCATACTTTTTTTTACCTACTACTAATAACATATTATAATAGCCTAAGTGTCAAATTTTTTCTACCTCTAGACTTTCTTATATTAAGCACATGTGGGTAAGATACAATAGTTCTACTTGGTACACTGAATTTTACATCGATTTTTTCATATCTTACTCCTATAATCGTTCTTGTTAATGGGTGTTTTTTTTTTTTTTTTTTTTGAAAAGTGTTAATGGGTGTTTTAGGGCATCTGATAAAGAAATGTTTAATATAACGTGTTGCAATTACTTTTCTCTGCTTTTATGAGACACGTGCATTTACCATTATTTTTTTCTCCTGATCCCATAAAAAATAAGGGTGTCTTATCATATTTAACGTTAATAAAACACGAGGGAGGACATGTAAAGTGCTTCACATATGTTTACATGATGAAAAACCACTTTCAAGTGTCAAATCTTGTCACCAATTATGGCAATTTGGTAGAACCTGGCCATATTGCAATCAATTTGAGAAACATAGAGGATTAGAATATATACAATATTATATATTAAGATATGAGTCCGGTTGGTGTATGCCTTATATTAACAATTTATTTTAGAAAATTTTTTCATAAAAAGTTTAAAAAACATTAAATCAGTTAGTTATTTTTTCATATTTTTATAAAAACTTTTTAAAAATGGTTCACTAACATATATAATTTAGATCACTCTAGTCATTTAGGATTTCTTGTTGTTGATGTAGGTCGTCTAGTAACAACAATAATTCTCTTACTTTCTCTCTTTCTAGCAGAAAATTCTCAGAGTATGGTGCAGAAAATTCTCGTCAAGTTGTGTGCAGAAAATTTTTAGGTACTCTCGGAGTATGGTGCTCTCTTCTCTCACATTTATGGTGGATCCTACCATGAATTTAATGAGTGGACTCTATCATGAATGTGAGAGGAGAAAGTACCATTCTTCATACTCTAAGAGTACCTAAAAATTACTCGTTGTGTGCTCACTATATGAGCACTGACTCCAAATTACAAGTTTCGGTGTCACATTGCCCTCACGCACTGTCTTATTCCTAATCACATGCTTGTTTATGGCTGCATGCACCACCTTTTGTTTTGAAGACACCCTTCACATTTCTCATAAGCATTCAGAGTATTCATTTGTCAGTTTACACTTTGTGACATGCCTAAAATTCTATTTAACTTCCATAGGTCATTACTCCCACACAATACAAATATTGGAGTGGCCTCCGCTCTTGTACTCTCATGACAGAGCTCTTTTCTCCATTGTGCTTATAAGTCTTTGTATTTAATTGAATTCTTGGAAATTTCCTTTCCAAGCTACAATTGAAATGTTCTTTGAGCTCGTTCATGCATGTTCTTGGCCAACAAAATGAACTCTTTCACATGCATTACACGCATCACAGACTTTTTTCTCTTCAACGATGATTTTTTGTGTGTTTCTTATAGCATAGTTAATGTTTTTACTTTACGATTTTAATGTAGTATTGTTTTTATAGTTGTGTAGATTTCTTATTGGTGGCTTTAAGGGGATTGCAGTGGCGGCTCCAGGATTGTTTCTCAGGGTGTTCCTTGGTGGGCTTGCTTTGTTACAATTTTTTTTCTTCAAATTTTCTATTACAATTTTTTATTTTTTAGATTTTAGTTCAATTTTTTTTTTAGCTTTTTCTTTTTGCTTGAAAGCAATGTTATGAATACCGTTTTGGACCTTGGTTCAGTTTGTTTAGTGGAACGAAATATTTTGATACCAATCTATTTCGACGTATTATTTCAGGGTGTTTCGGGATTTCTAAAAAAAAATAAAAAAAAAAATATTTATATTTTCTTATACAACATAAAATTATTGATCCAAATAAGTAAAACTCAAAAAAACAAATCATTAGTTTTTCTTTTTTGATACTCAAATCATTTAGTTATTACATAACAATTTTTGTTTTAGAATATTAAAACATAAATATGTAATTGAATAATGAAAAACAACAACAATAAATAGTACAATAAGAGTGTATATATGCATATCATATTGGGAAGAGGCAAGACTCAATAAATAAATTTGAAATTAAAATCTTTTGTTAGCTTTTTGAGTTTTGTCATTTCCAAAGCTTTGTCATGTGGGTGGGCTCAGCAAGTTAAAAGTCTAAAAAACAAACTAAAGAAAAAACTTGACAAAGCAAAAACTAGAGTAAAAAAAGAAAGAAGAGGTAGACTAGCAAAATGTCTAAGACGAAGCAAAGAAGAAGAAGAAGTCGACCTTTGCGATAGTTGGATTTGTTTTTTAGGCGTTTGACGCAAGTAATGACATGTTGTGCTGACGAGTTTGTCAATTTAAGAGTTTTTCTTTTTTTTCTTCTAAAAACTTGTACCAGCCAAAATGTAACAAATAATCTACCAAAATTTAATTTTATTGGTATAAAATTTTTTTGAGAGTGTTCCTAATTTTTTTGAGGGTGTTCCTAATTTTTTTTATGAGGGTGTTCCTAATTTTTTTTATAGGTAGATAAATAATTTTTTTTATTATATATATATTATAAAAAAAAGAATTCAGGTCAGGGTGGTCCTGGGACCACCCTGACCTATATGTGGCGCCGCCACTGGGGGATTGGCTTTAAGGAGATTTACTTTTGGCATTACTTGAAGACATATGAGGACATTCTTGAGTTATAAAACATCTTGAGTTATTGTATGTATTGCAAACAATTATTGTATGGAAGAAGTTTGAATTGGATACTTGTTTTATTATTTACTTGTGAAATGTATGGATCTTTTTGTATAAATGTGTTGTTGAAATAAATGTGTTATTCAAATGTGAGGTTTTAATAATGTAATGACAGGTTACAGGTTAATATCAAAGCCATGAAAAAATTAAAAACAAAAAATAAGTTTTAGCGACGAATTTTTTCGTCACAAATATAACAACAAAAAATTATTTTGGTGACGACATATTATGTCGCTAAATGTAGCTGAATTTTGTAAGAAATGGTTTTAGGGACGAAAATTTTTGTCACTATATATGCCTGGATTTTTTTAAAAATAGTTTTAATGACGAAATTTTTTGTCACTATATGTACCCGATAATAGTTTTAGTGACAAAATTGTTCGTCACTAAATATTATTTAATAAATTAAAGTATTTTTAGTGACAAAATATTTTCTCTACTAAATAGTGTTTTTAGCGAGGAAAACATTTATCTACAAAATGTTTTCGTTGCTAAATTTTTTTTTTTATATTAAACAAATTGGACTTTTAGTGACAAAATTTTTCATCGCTAGGACTTTTAGTGACGGGGTTTAAGCGACGAAATGAGTTTTGTCTCTAATTAATAGATTTCGTCACTAAAGGTCCTTAACGACGAAAAACTGGACTTTTAGTGACAAATTTTTTTGTCACTAAAAATACATTTTGTTGTAATGGTTTCTAATTCATTTGATGGGCATTGATGACTTCCCTTGCATTGAAAACTTTTCTTTCAAACTGAAATTTCATTACTCCACCTTGAGTTTGAGGTGATGCTATAATATATTAGCTAGATATTATAGGTTTTTTTTTTAAAAAAAAAAATCATAAGCTACTATGGTTTTGTACTACCATGCCAGCCTAGTTTAAGGATCAGTATACTAAACCTAATGTATTCCTTTATATATTACCTAGATTAGATTTTATTGTAACAAATAATTCACTATATTATAGATGAAGTCATTTAATACTAGTTCTCTTCTTGTAGACATAACTAGGACAAATGCAATTGGAATTTGGAGCCACGCCAATTCTCAATGCTAAGCAAAAGAGTTCTATAGAAGACAACTAAAAAAACTGGCCCACTTCACGTTAAAGATCGAAAATTCTAAGCAAAAGAGGGTGGTACTTTAAGAAAAGCTTGTTGGATAATTGAGATTCATATTGTCATGCATTAAAATAGCATCTAGGGATGGGTCCGCGCAGATACGGGCGTGTGAAAAGAAGAAACTAATCCAAGCACACAGGAAAGTAATAGTGTCATACAAGCACATAGGTTACTATTGTTTGCGACTAAACATGTCCATATAATTATTCTTATATTTACTTTCTTTTTGTGGTTTCCTAGAACTGAACCATCCATGCAGTTTTTTTTTTTTTTTGGTTGGTATTGTTTGCGAATAAACGTGTCAAAGATAATGGGAACAACAACAGACCTACCGGCCATGAAATTGAATAGAAATTTCGACCCAATGTTTTTCTTTTGTGCTTTTTTATCCAAAATATTCTCCCATTGCTTTATCTTTAAATATCTTTTCCTTTGCTTTTGTTATTGCTTTGAGTACATATGGACTTTGATTGAGTTGCTAATTAAGTTTGAAATTACCTAATCAAATTTTTACTTACATGAGATCAGCTAGAGACTTTGCAGCAACAACTTATTTTTTAGCTATAGGCCACACCTTCATGCTGCAAAGTTGTTCCCATGGTTGCAGAGACAGTCATGAAAGGGAAATTTACTCCTTGGAAGTTTTTTTTTTTTTAATGGAAAAAACATAGATGCTTAATTGCTTAATTATTACTTGAATTTGAATATTCAGTTCCTTATGAAACAGCATATAAATTATTTACATTGAATGTTACGCGTATACTTCATGTGCGTACGTAAATATTAGTAAATCACGCGTCTTTCATTTTGTTATCAAAAGTTAAGTTACGGAATCATATGCGTTAATCTAGGATTAAAAGTTTACAACGCGTTAGATTGAAAAACGTTAAAAAAAGGTTTATTCAATACCGTTAAAGACAGACACTACTGACTACACGACACTACACTTTGCTAAAAGAAAAACAAGTGAGACACTGCACCTTTTTTTTTTTTTTTTGGGAGAAATAGACGCGCACACACACATAGGAGAAATAATAAGATAAAAGAATACATTCACACACTAACACCAAAATTATATGTAGCAATTAGTATTACGGAGCAAATAATAAATTTCTTCTTAATATCACATCTTACTGATGAGGAATAACTCGACAACACATTTAAAGGATTAAAATAATCCAAATGAACCATATTGCTCCCAAAGTCAAACACAAAGTACCAACTTTAACTTTTTATTTGTTTTAAAAGAATGCAACAACAAACAATATTTTCACAACAATTTTATAACAAAACTTAGATGATAAATTATAATTAACTTTTACTTAATTTGATTATTGATATCACTTTTTTACTTACCATTAAGAGCTTAACATCTAGTTTTTATTGTAAAATTATTATGAAAATGTTGTCTTTTTTCTTTATTTTTTTAAAAGTAAAACTCACAAAAAATTAAACACAAAAGCTGCCGCGCCCTATTACCATATTTCATCCTCAATAATAATGGTAAGAGCACTTTGATCACTACTTGTATAGTATACATATATATCACATTTGTGCCAACTAAGTCCAAAATTTACCCACATCAAATCATGCAAGTTGTGTAAAAATACATGATTACTATGGTAACCCTATAAATTTACATTGATACTACTCATTTTGTATTTATTGCATATTATATATAATTTTTAAAATCCTAACAATTTATTTTTCTTTTAAAAAGATATTATTAGGAAATAACTAATTTATATTTTATCTTGAGTGTAGCCGCACTCACAAGTCACAAACAATCATTGATTAACCTTATTTTAATATTTAATTAATTGGGTTTTTGATAATGTAATAAAATTTAACTCGGTTGAGATTCTCAAAACCATAGTTATAAAAACCATACCAAACCATTGATTAAACCATGAACCAAAGTATTATCTAGAATGGTTTGGTGAAAAATACTGAATATGCAAAAACCCGTTATCAAACCAAGTAAACAGATAGATTGCATGGGTTAATCTTTTTAACCCACAGATAAAACCAAAAAAATACATATTTTTCTGCACAGAACAAAAGCAACCAATATCACAATGATAACACATGATTGATTTTAATCATCAGTTGTATTTGGAGATTTAAATAATTTTGTCATGCTCTAGGGTTTAATGATTAAGTTAAAAATTTATTTTGAATTTTTATGAGAGATGTTGTGTCAAGAATTTTGGACTATATAACTTGCTTATTAGATGATTTATGTGAATCATGTTTTTTTTTTTTTTCTATACTCTAAATTTATGTCATATGATGCAATGTTTTATTGTTACAATTTGTTAATTTACCTAAATGGAGTGGTTTTATTTTATTTTAGTTTCTTTTTATAATTATAAAATATGTCATTTAATTAATTAATAAACCTATAATTCAACCAATGAACCACCAGTTGAACTAATGAACCAGTGAACCAATTCTTCAGCCAAGTTAATTGCTGGTACGGTTTTTGTAACTATGCTCAAAACATTATGATTATGTTCCTTTAAAAACTTTTGAAGTCTTAACCCCAAATATTTGTAAGTAAAGTTTATTTATCTTGATTTAATAACAGTTATTTCTAACTTAGTTGTCGGAATAGTTATTAAAATACAGTACATGTATATTATGGCAAACATACAGATGGGTAGAATTCGGCATCTTTCCATAAAAGTACGTTTCAAAAATTTGGCAAAAAATACATAAACGGAAAAATAATGGTACGTGTGTAGTACCGGTACTAAATTTTTATTTTAAAAAAATAAAACATTTAGCATATATATATACTACACACACACACACCACATTTAGAACATTTGCATTAGGTCGTGCAAAACTTTCTATTTATTTTAGCAAAAGAACTTACTTTTTTCTATTTTACATACTCACTTTTTAAAAAACCCTACATCATATTATCTATTTTACATTACAACTCATTAAAATATCAATTTTTCTTAACTTTTTAATTGTATCTTTTTATTCACACACAACAATTATCAATTTATCATTTACTCTCTTCTCTCATCCTAAAAGATGTGGTTATAAAGTGGATCTCCTATTTAATTTTCACCTTATTGTGCCAACTACCAAGTGCATATATAATATTTAATTGTTATGAATACTATTTTATTAATTTTTTGGATAGAAATATCAACTTAATTGTCCTCAGGGGCGAAGGGAAGGGGGTCGAGGGGAGGGCAAGTGTTTGCCTGAACTCTCAAAATTTTCTCTAATAATAGTATTAATGAACTAAAATATCTTCCCCCCCCCCCCCGGCGCGCGACACAAAGGAAGAAGAATTTTTCTATTTATTGTGTATTAGTTTGTCTGACTTTTTTTCAATGATCATAGCAGCTTTTTTTTCTCCCTAATGCTAATAGACTTACACTGTTACACAACTAATACAACTCTTATATAAAAATAATAGGTCCCACCTAGTAATGATTAAAAAAACCCATTATTTTTTGGAATAGGAGACAGAAGCCTAGTAGAATTCTGAAAAAAAAAATGTATATATAATATAAACAAACAACTTTTAAGCTAGGTGTGAAAAAATAAATTAAAGTTTACATTTTATGTTAAATTCTATGCTCTGTTTGTTTTAGCATTAATGTTTTTTGAAAAATAGTTCATTTTCCAAAAAGCATTTTCTAGAAAACTATCTTATTTTCCGGTATTTGGTATGCAATTTTTTTAAAATATTTCTTTTATAATTTAAAACATGTATATTATGTAAACTAACTAATATAATCATTATAAATAAAAAACCAAGAATGAATTTGGTTTTCCTACTAAAATTTTGACAATAGATACAATCAAAATTAATTAGTAGTCAAATTTTCATGATCTCTACCACTCATCTTGCTCATATATATAGATAGTAATGTATGTACACACACACACATATCAACCATTTGTCTACTATGGTCAAACACAAGTCTTCAATATTACTTTAAATTATGTATTTACATAATGTACTGCATAATATATCATCACTGCATAGTATTTGCCAACAAAAAAAGTATTTTCCAACAAATGCAATTCTCCTAAAAAATTATCATTCATTATGTAAAAATATTATTAGTCCATGGTAAAGATTGTCCCATGTAAAAGGAATTTCAGAGCAATATAGGTATTATGTTTAAAATTTTCATCTTTTACTTCATTCATTCTTTCTTCTTCTTCTTCTTCTTCTTCTTTTTTCACTTTATGTATGAAAAAGAAGTAACTTCTGCCTAGAATCCATCAAACTGAAAATTCCTTAGAGAAAAAAAAGAAAATCAAGCTTGAAATTCAAAGCAAAGAATTGGGATTTTGGTAGAGAGGAATGAAGTAATTACCGTTGTAAATTTGTTTTCCTTTGCAAGTCGGAGCTATTGACCGATCAATGAAGGGAAAAAAAAATCTAATCAGAGAATTGTGTTACAGAGGAGAAGAGAAACATGGAGAAAAGAGAGAAGTGAGACAATTAAAGAAAGAGATCTATGAGAAGAGGAGAGACTAGAGTTAGTGACAGTAAGGGTGTGAGGAGAAAAAAAGTAAAGGGAGGAGAGAAAAAGTAAAGGGAAGAGAGAAAAAGTGAGAAAACTTACCAAGAGAGAGAAGGCGCCAAAAAATTAGGTTTCCCATGGTTATAGACGAAGATAATATTTATAGGAGATGTAACGCGTGAGAGAGAGATTGTTTTCCAAAAAAAAATTTTTGGAAAACAACCTATAGAAAATAAGCCTTATTTTTATTAGAGTTTTCCGTTGACCAAAGATAGTTTTCCATTGACCAGGTTTTTTTTAGTGCTACCAAACACTAAAAAATGCGAAAAACTATTTTTACAGAATGTTTTCTAGGGAAACAAACAAAGCGTAGATGGCAATTACATTAGCATATAGTTGTATTATTTTGTTATTAATATTGATTAATCTTTTACTTTCAATCTTCTTTTTTAATCTTACCCCCAATCTAAATTTCTGGCTCTACCACTGATTGTTCTTATCAAATTTTCTTTTACCGCTTATTATTATTATTATTATTGTTATTATTATTTTTATTTTTTTGGATACAAACACATGTTTAATGGCTTTTATCAACTTGTATTTTCTTCTTCTCTTTTTAATTTTATTTTTTAGAATTAGACTCAAGTTCCTTTTATTATCGCATTTTCTTATAACAAATGAAAATTAGCAGCACAATTCACACGATTTGGAAAAACAACAGTTAATGGCATATGCATTATGCACCATTTGCTTCTCTTATCAAATGAAGTTAATGATGTTTATGAAAAGGAAGAGATATTATAAAATCCTTTGGTAAACCATGTTACTTGTCTACTATTTCATTAAAAAAATTTCATTTGTTCAAAATTGTTGAATCAGTAATTAGTTTTTGTTAAAAAAAAAAAAATCTAACTTTGCAGTCTTTAATAAGTAAAAGTTTTTTAATGAAATAGTGCACCACGTCATTTATCCACTATAAGAACATTCTAATTTCTCGAAAAAGAGGGTCCACGTCAGGTGATCATGTTGCCAAACTGTACGACTCCAACAACTGGTGCCTTAGAATTGTACTTGTCTTCTTTTTGTTTTTAGTAAAACATTGTACTTATCTTTAGTTCTACTTGGAATAAAACTTTCTATCATTTTTGTATACTAAAAAAAAAAAGCTTTATACATGCACAATAACTACAAGTACACAAAATCATACCTTTCCTTTTATAGTAGTTACCCGAAATCTATATTTATCAACATATTAGAGTTTAACTTTCAATATCTCTTTCAATCATCCCAAACTTTGGGTTTTTGTTTATATAGTACATGTGTGACCAGCATTAGTCTATAAACCTATATATAAAGATTTTACTAATAAATGCTCCAAGGGTATGTGTAGTGGGGCCAATGCTAAACGAGTCTTGGGTCTAATTATAATAAATATAAACATTGGGCCCAACTAGAGTATCAAGCCAATGGGGATAAATCCTATTATGGCTAGCCCACTTCTTAATTAATGCAAAACCTCGAATCCTCAGTTAAGCCCAACATCCACCCAGGCAACACGTCGAGGTCACTTCTGAGGTATATTCGAGCTACCGAGACAAGTTGTAGAAAGGCCAAACTTCTTTAAGGTAGTTTTCTAAAGGTTCTTGGCGATTCTATAACCACCTCTACTTCAAGATAGGTCACCTGCCTAACATCACCGCATTCAATGTAGAAGGACAAGACTGAATAGTAGGAGGAGCCCCAGAAGTCTTCGAATATAATGAAAAACCTGCAAAAGAAGAGTCAGATAAGACCAGAAGTTGTCCAGGTGGACATCTAAACAATGAAGCATACCTCAGAAGTCTTCGTTCATAATGAAAAGCCATAAAAAGAAGAGCCCGATAAAACCAAAGGCAATCCAGGTGGCAATCTAGGTAGACTGGGACAAAAGATGAAGAAGAAGAACATGATGACTCATATAAAAGGAATGAAAGAAGACTCAAAAAGGGGCATGTAACATATGATATTGAAATTAATAGAACAGATTTTGGTGTTTTTACGTGTTCTTGTCCAAACTTCCCATTGTGGATCAACATCAACCCATATCACAAATTAATTGTTACACGTGTTTTGTTTAGCGTCTTAATCCAGAGAACCAAGGGCTACGCTACTACAATATGTATTAATAAATTATTTTAAGAAATTTTATTATAGAAAAATAAAAAATTACTAATTTTTTTTCATTTTTTCATATAAAGTTTTCTAAAGTGGTTGATTAATGGATGCTCTAAGAACACTCATTAAACAGACCCTTAACTAGTGCCAATTTAGAAGCAACATTTACTCCTAAATTTATCTCTCTCATGAGATTAAGGTATCTAACTTATATTTAGGAAATACATCTATAATATTATCATGTGGTCAAGATTCATGACCAAGTAACATTTGAATTGGTACGTTTTTCCAATTTAATCAAGTATTTTAAATCCAAATCTGAATTCAATAGGAAAAGAAGTGTGAAAGAAAACTAAAATAATTAATTTTCCTAAAATGTTTCTATAACTCTAATAAGCAGAAGGGTTTGATTTTGCTTTTATCCAAAGTTATGCATACCTACAATCTTATCCAAAGTTGTGTTTCTTTTTCCAAATAGTGGTTGAATTGTTCTCTCATGGCTGTCGTCAATAAGAATTTCATAAACTGTCGTTAATATGACAATTGATGATACATAAGTTATTACACAATCATTCTATTAATTATTATTTTTTAATAAAATTATATTCTATAAATTGACTAAAACTGTGCATTGAATGGGCATTCAGCTAATTGTTAGTAAAATTATCTTAGAATTGTACAGCCTAATGATAACAAATGTTCTAATTTATTTAGATCCAGTCATATTTTCATCAACTAAAGCATAATTCTGAGCTCTGACAGATTAAATTTTGCTTTATTTTTTACGAAAAGTTCTAAAATTTGGAAGAACTATTGTTTTTCTTAATATACATCAATGAATGAATGGGAATAAGAAAATTTAAATTTTGAACATTTTTGTTGAAAACACCAAAATATCCTAATTAAGTTATAATAATCTTCACGTAATACTCCTATTTAAGTGATTAAACAATGATTCTCAACAAAAAAAAAAAAGTGATTGAACAATATAAATAATACTATCCCCATAAAAATAAATAAATAAATTCTTTTAGTCAATCATGACTAGGAATGGCAACGGGTCGGGTTCGGGCTATAAGAAAAACGAGATTGGAGGCATCTCGGATTAGAATGACTCATTCTAATCCGAGTCGGGTTCGGGCTATAAGAAAAACGAGATTGGAGGCATCTCGGATTAGAATGACTCATGATTGGAGTCATTCTTTTAGTCAATCATGAGTCATTCTTTTAGTCAATCCGAGATGCCTCCTATTTAAGTGAATGGCAACAAGTCTCGACAGATAACTTGATAGATGCCTGCTATCGAGACTTAATGTGAAACTCGATAGATAGCTCGACAGCGGCTTGATCTATCAAAAACTACGATTTCAGAATTTTCAAATTTGAAATTCGGCATAGTTATATATTTATTTGGGGTTTCTTTTCTCACAACCCTAGATTTTCATTGTTAATGAAGTAAAGAATTTTGTAGCCAACAACATCTGTTAAGTTACTGAAGTTAGTCACGTACTTGGGATTCGTGCAAAGGGTTAGTCACAAATTGGAGATTTGTGCATCAAAGGAGATAAGGCTACTACAAGATCAAGTTCAATTAGGTATTGAAGCAAAGATTCAACTGTAGGTTGGTATTTTGGGATAGGCCAAGGTAGTTGGTAAGATTCTTTATACTTGTAACCGCTTGATTTTTAATTTGTGGATTCTTGGCAGTGATGACCTTAAAATTAGCCAGTGAGATTTTTGCCTTATGAGGTTTTTGCCTTATGGACAGCTGTTAGGGGAGAGATTCTTACTATAGACAACCTTGTTAATTAAGAAGAAGTTACCTCTTGTGAATTGGTGCTGCCTTTGTCGATATGAAGAGGAAACTGTGGATCATTTATTGATCCATTGTAAGTACGCTCATAACTTGTGGAGTGAAGTCCTTCGTTTGTTTGGGGTTCAGTGGGTGATGCCGAAGCATGTTGTTTCTCTTTTCTCTGCATGGTGGAATTGGTTGGGGAGGCACACTTCAAATGTGTGGAATATGGTTCCAACGTGTCTTATGTGGTTAATTTGGAAGGAGCACAATGCCCGAACTTTTGAGGAAACTGAGAGACTTGTAGACTGTGTGAAGACTTTGCTACTTAGGACCTTGTTTGAGTGATCACGTATTTGGAGGTTACGCATTGTCATTCTTTGTTAGACTTCCTTAATTCTGTTAATCTTTCTTTTTGATTGGTTTGTATTCTTTTCAGTTAAGTGAGTTTACTATCGTAAATTCATTGTACTTTTATTATCAATAAAGCTTGTTATTACCTATATAAAAAAAAGTTTTCCCCATTTGTCAACAAATCACCGTGTCTAATTTATTTTCAGCTGCACTTAGTATTTTTGGTAATTTGTTGGTGCCTTCACATTTTGCATGAAAATTGAACTTAATTAATCAACTTGGGTAATTAAATAATTAATCGGGGTCAAGCTATCTTAACCCAATAGAATTGCATCCTTTAAATACTTCCTTCCCCTCCCTATCTTTTGCCAAGTAAGCTATGCCACCTCTTTTCACTTTTCGCTTGTGATGCCCTGCACCCTGCTTGAGAATTTGCCATGTGGAAGCACCTTGCTTAGGGTTTTGTTACCCAAAGATTTGGAAGGAACCCTATTTATCAAGTGAACTGTAGTGAGAATGCAATCACCCCAAAAACATAAAGGAACTTGAGATTGAAATCTCAATGCCCTAGCGACATTAAGTATATGTTGATGCTACCTTTCAACAATGACATTTTGTTAACGAGTATCAACACAAGATAACTGATGCAAAATGCCATTGGAATGAAAGAAATCTTTAAGGAAAAATTCAATTCCATTATCACTTCTAATGGTCTTAATATTGCTATGAAACTGAGTTTTAACCATGTTAGCAAAATTAGGAATTAAAAACTAAGTATCAAATTTCTGTTTAAGCAAATACACCCAAGTGCATCTTGAAAAATCATCTACAATGGTCAAAAATTATTTATAACCTTCAATAGTGCAAGTAGAAAAAGGATCCCAAAGATCATAATGAATCAATTCAAAAGGGGTAGAAGATACATGAGCACTAATGGAAAAGGGAAGTCTTTTCTGTTTTGAAAAATGACAAACTTCACAACATGGAGTTTTATTAGAAACATCAATGTTTACAACATTTTTCAACAAATGAAGTTTAGAAAATGAAGGATGACCTAGTCTAGTGTGCCACAAATCTGAAGATGAACTGGCAGCAGCAATGAGAGCATAAGAACTTTGTTGTTTAGCTGAGTTCAACAGATACAAGCCATTGCTCTCTCTACCCTGACCAATCATGCTCCATTGAGCAAGGTCCTGAATAAAACAATAATGACCAAAGAATATAAGACAACAAAATAAGGATTTTGTAAGCTTGCTCACTAAAACCAAGTTAAAAGCAAAAGATGGAACACACAAAACATCAGTGAGAACAAGTGTAGAAGAAACATGCACAGTGCCCACATGTGTGACTAAGGCTTGTTCTCCATTAGGCAAATAGACACAAGTATTGACTATGGAAGTGATATAAGTAAATTGAGTCACTGAGTGCACCATATGATTAGTGGCACCAGTGTCTATAATCCAAGAATCAGATTTGTAGGCAGTCCTATCAGTCACTTGAGCAGAATAAAAACAGAATGTGAAAGATTAGGTGGAATCCAAAAGGGGTTACCTAAAAACCTAGTAGAGTAGGAAGGGGAATTGGAAGTGGTAGGCAAAGATGATTGAATCTGTGGTGAAGTTAGGATAGCATTGGAAGTCATGACTGATGCAACATGACTAGTTTGATTGTCAAAACCTGAACCTACACCTGCATACCCTTTCAAGAAACTGAGCAATTGCTCACATTGAGCCTAAGATATGGGACATTAAGGCCAATAAGAAGCACATTGCTGCATGAGAGAACCACCAGGAGCACCATGTGCAAAACCAAAAGTTGTACTAGTAGCAACATTCCCAAAACTAGATTAAGTACTGATGGGACCATTCACCAAATTCTGAACCATACTATCAGATTGAACACCAAAAGTAGGCAAACCAGCAGGCAAACCATTTGACTGAACCATGGTATTACCATCAAAAACAAAATTTCTTGAAACTTGATTAACCATAGGCTTGGTACCTCCTTTGGGCTTATAACCTGGAGGGTACCTAAGAAGCTTATAACACTTATCTGCTATGTGTCCAATAAAGCCACAATAAGTGCACACAGGTCTGTCTTTCTTTCCTTTCCCACCATTTTTGTTCTGACCTTGATTTGCATTAAATGGCCTATTATTATTCACATACATTGCCACAGCATCCAATTGCTGAACCACATTAGCAGTGCTACCTATATTTCTTCTTTTCTCTTCTTGTAAAACTAAAGATTACACTTTACTAAGAGAAGGAAAAGGTTCAATAAGCAAGATCTGCCCTATTAGGTTTCCATGGCTATCATTCAAGCCCATCGAAAAACGAAATACATGTTCTTTATGTTGTGCATCTAACTGAGATGACTTAGAACCACAAACACAAGCAGTAGTGCAAACTGTGAAAGGTTGATTATTAGCAAATTCATCCCATAAAGTCTTGAATTTGGTAAAGTATGAACTCATCGAGAATGATCCTTGAACCAAATGTGAAATCTCCTTTTGCAACTCAAACAATTTTGGTGCATTGTCCTGAGATAGCCTGTTCTTGAGATCAATCCACAAATCTTTTGCACAATCTTTTGCCAAACAAAGTGAACCACAAACCCTAGGCACACCACCCTCATGTGACCAACTTAAAGCACCAAAAACAAAACACATGCGGAAAAAACCCATACGTTCCCCAGCCAAAACGAAACCTTCCCCGACCAAAATATAATCCGAGCCTTCACACTTTAGTCTTCTGAAAGTGGGCACAAAGAGACACAATGAAAGCAGCAACCATGGGTATGACGATGCAAAGTGGTTTAAGGTGGATGAAAGGACAATACAAATAGGAATATCAACGGTGGAGATTGAGGTTCAGCCCTGCCGATCGCAATGATCGTCTTAAGTTGGAACTACTGGGGGCTTGGGAACCGCCGTGCAGTTGAAGTCCTCTCCGAACTGGTGAGGAAAAAAGCTCCCACAATTTTGTTCCTCATGGAAACAAAATTGACTAACAGAGAGATGAAATCGATTAAGATAGAATTGGGTTTTCATGGTATGCTGCTGTTTCATGCAACCAACGTAGGGGTGGATTGGCACTACTTTGGAGGGAGGGGGTGATTGTGGATACACAAACATACTCACCAAACCATATTGATGTGACCGTACACACACAGACTTCACCTATATGGAGACTAACAGGTATATACGACTATTCGAAGGAAGAACGCAAAATTGACACTTGGAGACTCATGAGACACCTATATGACCGAGCTACTCTCCCTTGGGTATGTGTAGGTGATTTTAATGAATTACTGGCCTCAGATGAAAAAAACGATGGCAATATGAGACCGATGGTTCCGATGGTTGAGTTCCGTCATACTATTCTCCATTGTGGCTTGGCTGATATAGGATTTAGTGGGCATCGTTTTACATGGAGGAATGGTCGGCAAGGGGCAGCTTTTGTTGAAGATAGGTTAGATAGGGAAGTTGCAACAACTGAATGGCATGAGATATTTCCTAGAGCAAAAGTCAGTCACCTTTCTGTATCCTATTCGGATCACAATCCTATTATGTTGGACATGGCACCACCCACTCAATCTAGGAGAAGACGACACAAAATCCAGTGCTTTGAAGAGAAATGGGTGGCTCACACTAATTGTGAAAGGATAATCCAGGAGTCATGGAACCAAACACGACCTCAAGGTAGCCTTATGTATTGTTTATTTGAGAAAATAAAGAAATGTAGAATGGACCTCGTAGCTTGGAGCCGTGCCACCTTTAGGAATACTAGAACTTGCATTGAAGAAAAACAAGGAGAGCTTACCACACTGATGGAAGAAAGAATGGGCAAAATGTGGAGAGGATACATAAGGTGAAGAAGGAGATAAATGAGCTCTTGCACCATAAGGAGATATACTAGAGACAAAGGTCGAGATCCATATGGCTACCAGTAGGGGATAAAAATACAAAATTCTTCCACCAAAGGGCGAGTCAGCGAAGAAGGAAGAACAACATTGCGGGGTTGTATGATGGGGAAGGAGAGTGGCACACTGATGAGGATAAAATTGCCAGCATAGCAAAAGAGTTTTACAAACAGCTATTCACATCTTCCACCTCACTGGATATGGAAGACATAATAGATTCTGTGGATCGGATGGCGACGGAGAGCATGGCACACTCATTGACCCACCCTTACACGGAGGAAAAGGTGAAAACTGCCATTTTCCAAATGCACCCATCGAAATCACCAGGACCTAATGGTATGTCGCCTTTCTTTTTTCAAAAATTCTGGCATATTGTGGGTCATGATGTTACTGCTGCTGTATTATCTGTTTTGCACTCTGAAAGATACCTAAGAAAAATGAATTACACATATATTGTTCTTATCCCAAAAAAAAAAGACCTAGAATATATCACATATTTTAGACCAATTAGCTCGGGAAATATTGTATCACGAATTATTTCTAAGGTTCTTGCCAACCGGATAAAGCCCATTTTACCCAATATCATTTTTGACTCACAAAGTGCTTTTGTCCTAGTAGAATTATAACAGATAATACTACATTGGCTTTTAAGATGATCCATCGTATGAGAAACAGGAGAAATGGAAGAAAGGGTCATATGGCGGTAAAACTTGACACCAGTAAAGCATATGATAGGGTGGAGAGGGAGTTCCTCCAAAGGATAATGCTAAAAATTGGCTTACCAGAGCAGTGGGTCAATCTAGCCACGGAAACTGTGCATACTGCATCTTATTCAGCTCTAATCAATGGAGAAGCTAGAGGTCTCATCACACCGTCCCGTGGAATCAAGCAAGGAGACCCTTTGTCTCCATACCTATTCCTACTATGTGCCGAGGGTCTCTCCTCTCTCATCCATAAAGCTATGGATAACCAACTTCTAAAAGGAGTGTTGTCTTGCAATGGCGGGGTCAAGCTCTCACACCTACTATTTGCATATGCCAGCCTACTATTTTGTGAGGCAACAATTGCAGAATGCCGAACCTTGCTTCAAATATTGGAGTCATACGAGAAAGCATCAGGTCAAGCCATCAATAGATAAAAAACCACTCTCTTCTTCAGCCCAAACACAAGGCCTCAGGTGAAAGAAGAAATCTGAGACATGCTAGGAGCACAAATCATGACCAATTGTGAGAGGTACCTCAGATGGAAAGAAAAATATATCTCAAAGGTGGGGAGAGAGGTACTAATCAAGACGGTGGCATAAGCAATCCCAACTTATTCCATGAGCATGTTCAAAATCCCAAAAAAAAATCTGTGATGATATAAATTTGGCATTAGCAAAATATCGGTGGGGCCAAACACAAAATGAGAAGAAAATCCATTGGATTAAATGGAGTAAATTGTGCAATCCAAAGGATAGAGGGGGAATGGGATTTAGAGACATTCATGCATTCAACCTTGCCATGCTAGCAAAAAAAGCATGGCGGCTGATCCATGGAAGCCACTCTCTATTTTTCAGAGTATATAAAGCGCGCTATTTCCCTAATTGTTCATTCATGGAGGCCAAATTGGGTTACAACCCCTCATTTGTGTGGAGAAGTCTGCTTGAGGCTAGAGAACTGATACGGGCAGCCACGGTGTGGAAGGTGGGAGATGGGAAGAGCATTAAAGTTTATGACCACAAGTGGCTCCCACACCCCCCACAATTCAAACCTGAGGCAGAGAAAAACACGAGGGTGTGTGATTTGTTCATTCCAGATACAAGGCAGTGGCATCAACAGCTACTTTTCCATACATTTATGCCTAACACGATGGCAGAGATTCAACTATGCAATCTGGGTACAACACCGGATCGAGATAAGCTAGCTAATATGGAAGGAAAATAAAAAGGGTGTATTCTCGGTAAAATCAGCCTATCGAGTAGCGATTCGCATGAGACAAGCTGATCAGGTGGAGCACTCTTCGGCACAGAGGGATAAAATGCTGTGGAATCGGATTTGGCAGCTACATGTACCTCCCAAAGTCAAAATGTTTGTTTGGCAGGCGTGCTTTGAAATACCCCCAACTTGACTGAATCTATGGTGAAGGAAGATCCCACTGGACCCGACATGTGCAATCTGTCAGCAACACGATGAGACAGTGGCTCACACTCTTTGGAGATGCCCCATGGCTAGAAATGTATGGGCGATGGTGGAATGGAAGTTGCCGAAAAGAAGCTTATATGCAGAGGACTTCTATAATCTGGTGCAAGAACTGGCGCTAGTGTTGACAAAGAATGAAATGGAAGTGTGGGCTGTAGTCTTATGGGCCATTTGGAATGCACAGAACAAGTACATCTTTGACAGAAAACAAGCCCACCCTCACGACACTCTTAGAGCGGCAATGACACTGTTACAAGACTACCAAAGGCTATGCCAATGTATGGAATCTGTACACCTGTGGGATTGGTTGTTTCATACACCAGTAGTTGTTGTGTTCCGTTGTATGCATATTCGTAAAGTTTGGTCAAAGGCCATCAAATGCATTCCCATGCCAAGCCAATATGTTATTCTCTGTTTACGTTGGCCTAGCTTACTTGTAATAGTTACTTGATTTAATAAAATTCCTATCTTTATTGTCAAAAAGAGATCAGGACTGAGTGAATTGGTCAGCCATGAAAGGATCGTAGTGTTGCACCTATTCCAAGAATTGAACAAGGGTGAGGTTGGATCTGGTTTTGAAATTGAACCATTAAAGAATCCAAACTTGTTCCTGGAAATCAGAGCGAGAAACACAGATCTCGCCCAAGTCATGTAATTCTCAGGACCAATGAGAGAAAAAATTCGGTTTGGTTGGTAGGAAAGTGAAAGAGAATAGCTCTGATTCCATGTAAAATAAAGGAAAAACACAAAAAGCTTTGAGAGAAAATTGTTATTCACTAATCTGGAAAGTTCTAATACAAGTTGTTACCTAAATCAACTAACAGAGGAGCTATATATACAAAACCAAAAAACAGAGACTGAAAAATGGCGCTAAAATTAGTAACTGTTTCTTCAAAACCACAACCAATAAGATAAAGACACCTAGCATTAAATATAACTAACTTCCCACTAATTTAAATGGTGTGTTTTCCTTCCTTTTGTTTCTTTGCCGTTTTATGCTTAGGCTTTCTTCCACTGATGCCGTTTTGCTCGTTTTACTTGTCCTATCGTTTGTCTAACACTTCATTTACTTCAACTTCTGTTATTTCATTTACTTCAGCTTCAACACCATGATTATTGTATCTTTGTCGCGGTGTTGCATGTCCATATCATTGACTTGGATAAACATATAAAAGTTAATGCCCTCATAGTATAAGAGCATCTATATTAGTAATCTCTATCAATGCCAAACAACAGAGAAATCCTTAAAAATTTACACAGTAACCTTTTCCAAAGGAATAACATGCCCATATTAATATATATATATATAATATATATATATATATATATATGTATGTCCATGAATTATTAAAAACAATAACTGATATATGTTTTTCTCAACAAAAAAGAAGAAGAAGAATTGATATATCTTCAATCAACTTTCCTATTTTAATTGTTTCTATTCCCAGAACAAACAAAAGTAAATTATAAATTTTATTGTAGAAAAGAACAGGAATAAAAGGAATTAAAAATACAAGAAATACCTTGACTTGAAGAAGAAAGAAAAAAAAAAAAAAAAAACTTATTTTGACCTTTGAAATTGATTGGGTATATGTTGTCAGCAAGTACAGACCAAAGAGAAGTTGGAAACTGAAAATGACAATTTAGTACATATCAGAAAGAGTTTTAGGGTCTGTTTGGTTGGAGAAGTGGAAAAGTGGGAGGATAGAAAATATTTGATTTTCCCTCTTGTGTGTTTAGTTGGAGGGGTGGAAAAGTGGGAGGATGGAAAACTCTTTTGTTTGATTGGAGAGAAAAAGGAAATGATAGAAAATGTAATTTATATAAATTGACTATTATACCCTTATTACATAATAAAGTGAGGGGAAGATGAGAGGGTATTTGTATAAAGATCTCTTACCACTTTTCCCTCCTCATTTTCCTCCCAATTTGGGAGGATAAAAAAAGTGGGCCTAGCAGAGAAAACTTTCTCTCCAATTTTCAGTCTCTCTTATTTTCCTTCCTTAATCAAATAGTGGAAAACAGCATTTTCCACCCTATTTTTCATCCTCTTTGTTTTCATTCCAACCAAACACACCCTTATGGTTTTTGTTCTCTTTTGATCATATAAGTACCATGGATGGTTTTTTTTTTTTTTTTTTTGATCTGGTACCATGGATGGTTTTAAGTTAGGTTTTTAATCATGCGTTTGATTTTAAAGAAGGCGAAAATACACTTTTGGTCCCTACATTTTGGGCTAATTCTCGATTTGGTCCCTAAATTGATTTCGCTCCTGGGTCAGTCCCTGATTTCGAAAAATAGTTTTTACTTTGGTCCCTACCGTCAACCCAGTAACAGAAAAATCTCAGGTGGTAAACGGAGTGCATAGCTGGCATATTAAATGCTGACACAACCGAAAAATAATAATAAAACATACGACATCAGCATCTATGTCAGCATCTAATTTTTAAAAAAAAATATATATATATATATATATATATATATATATATATATATCAATTTTAACAAAATTTAAAAGCATAAACACAAAATTTAAAACATAAAAATACACCAATTCAAATTTGAATAAAAATAAACATGAACATGAACACAGATCACAAGAATATCAGAAAATTTATCCTTTTAATTCTTTTTCTTTTTCATTAACCTTAATTCTTTTTCTTTTTCTTTTAACCTCATCAGCGAGTAGACCCTAACTCTAAACTCTCTCTATCTCTAATTCTCTCTTTCTCTCTTCACCCTTGACGAAATCTCTCTCAGACCCAAACTCTCTCAAAATCTCATCTCCGCCGATCTGCCAAAATCTGATCTAACCCAAACACTCTCAAATCTCAGTGATGAGGTCGCCTTTTCCGATGAAGAAAAGCGCTACCGCCCGTGATATCTACAGCTCAAGCTACTGCTAGTCTACCTCATTATCCATGCTTAGCTTCTACTTTTTAATGTCCTTTGATGCTCAGAATTTTTGGGATTTTTGTTGAGACTGGGTTTATGATATATGAGTTGTACCTGTCCTGTATGTAGTTGCTATGTTTGCTTCATTCTTGTTTATGCCTTTTGTAGTTATTGTTGATTCTCTCTTTTCTGTGTTTAATGGAAAGGGGGAAAAGTAAAAAATTTATATTTATTAAAAATGGGAAATGACATTTAAGATTCGGTGTGGTGGTAACTTGTTTTTTGTGGCTTCTTTTTTGGATCGGTGGTTAGGTTCGCTGATGATTTTGTTTGGGTTGTGATCTAGGTTTCGTTTGTGTTTGATCTCTATTTGTGATCTGGATCTGTGTTTGTGTTTGATCTCTGTTTCTTTTTCTTTTTTTTCTTTTTTTGTGTTGTTGTGATCTGGGTTTGTGTTTGATCTCTATTGGTGATCTGGGTCTATGTTTGTGTTTAATCTCTGTTTCTTTTTCTTTTTTTTTTTTTCTTTTTTGTTTTTGTCGTTGTGATCTGGGTCTGTGTTTGATCTCTATTTGTGATCTGGGTCTGTGTTTGTGTTTGATCTCCGTTTCTTTTCTTCTTCTTTTTTTTTTTTTCGTTTGTGTTGTTGTGATCTGGGTTTGAGATCTTCGTTGCCGGATTTAAGTTATTCGTTGCTGGGTTTGATCGGGAAGAACACAAAGAATAAGTTGTAATGTTCTTATGAAAAGTAATAATAATGATAAGTAATAATTTTTTTAATTAAATTAGATTTAAGAGATTTTTTTAAAAAAATTTGATTTCTTTTTCATATAAACTTTCTGACGTGGCTTTGTATAAAAAATTTTAAGTGTTGATGTGGTATTTAAAAATGTCAAATAATTATTTTTAATAATATTTTAATAGTTATGTCAGCACTACATTAGCAAACAAGGTATTTTACGTAGGAAGTTTTCATTACTGGGTTAACAGCAGAGACTAAAATAAAAATAATTTTTTGAAATTAGGGACTGATTTATGAAGGAAATCAATTTAGGAACCAAATCGAGAATCGATTCAAAATGTAGGGATTATAAGTGAATTTTTGCCTTTGAAAAATACTCACACAATGTAAAAATTGAGTTATTAGATGTGCAGTGTTTTAATGAAACACTGTGATTTTTAGTGCTTTGATTGTAAACAAGGCAGAATTTTAAGTGGTTTTTTTCCTATGTGACAACATGTAGTAAACAATTTTATAAATAAATAAATAAATATATATATATAATATTATATTAAAAGCCTCCGTAATAACATGAGAGGGGATTATAGCGTTAGTACAATTTTAGTTTTTTTTAGTTTTTTAGTTTTAGCAGAACCTATCTTCTTCTTTTTTTGAATTAAGAATAGAATTGTGTGTGAATATGTGTATTGATTGGCTTAAGAAAATCTGATATGGCAGTATGCTATTAGTGGGTGTAAACATATTGTTTTACACTGGACCTTATTGAAACTCTATATCACTACCAAGGTTTCAAAGTTACAAAGGTGCGATCTCAAAAAGAAAAAGTGTTACAAAGGGTGAATTGGTTAGCTTAAAAAAATCCGATATGGCGAAATGCTATTGGTGAGACTCAAAAGACCTCTCAACTATTGTGACTCTGGTCAGGGTGGGGCCTATTGTGAAAATGACAAGGTGCACAAAATGAAGGCATCTTTTGCTTCTTATCTTTTTTGCGGCGGGTCCCTGTGGTTATAATAACCAAGGGAGGAAGTTTCGTACCGTACCAGCCGGTATGGCCAAATTTTTTCGTTCCGACACTTTCATGGGTACAGGTACACTTTCATTTCATACCGGATTTGATACCGTCCATACCGGAGCTATTTCGGTCATACCGGGATAAATATCAAATTTTGGCCGGTAAGTACATTTCAGACTGCAGCAAAAATCTTTGATTTATTTGTAAACTTTTAGAAAAAGAGAGAGTTACATTGTAAATTTTGAGAGAGAGGAACGTTGACAAGAAGAAGAAAAAGAGGAAGAAGATGCAATTAAAGCAAGAAGCAGCACTGGATCAGTTCACCTGTGGTCTCTTCTCTCTTTTATTATTCTTCCTCTTACTTTTCGCTTTTACCCTTCCCTCTTTTTATCTGCTCAAGACTTCCCTCTCCGGTTTTCCCTAAATTTATCTACTCAAGACTTCAAGCTCATGTGAAAATCTAACACTAATTTGAAATGTGATGGGACTTTGGCTCTAATATTATTATTATTATAATATTACTATTATTAATGTTAAGTAAATTGATGGGACTTGCCACTCTAGTACTCACCCACCCATAGTCACGTTGAAGAATAAATATATATATATATGTTAAATAACTACAATGACACACTAAATATTTTACGTTGTGGTTTTTTTTTTTATGAACTTGTTGGTTTCTAAAGTGTATATTATTATTGTTGTTATTATTAGATGAGTGACATAAATTTATCATTTTAAAATTCTATATAATATATATATATATATATATATATATATATTAGCAGCTCTGTACGGTATTGACTTCCTTGATAATAACTCCAATTCTCTCGTATTTTTACATCAATGAAGGACACGTGACAAGCAACAAATCCTAAGGTTAGAAATAAGCCACATAATTTTCTCTCTCTTTCAACCCTTTTCAATTTTCAATAAAAAATTTTAAAATTTGCTTCAATCACCAGATTCACTTGTTTTTCTCACAGCTAGGTAGGCTCCACACCTGTGAGCTGTGAGAGGGATGTTGTATGCGCTTACGCATACAATTTTTTTTCCATTCAAAATCATCTTTTGATGGTTTCCACTGTCACAAAATGATAAGCCACTCCAAACCCATATCTAGGAAGCTCAAGAACTCTTTCAAGAGCTTCTCAAAGTTTGATGGAACAACTTTTGATGGAGAACAGAACAATAAATTGGGTCTTTGATTTGGGTTTTATTAATTGTGATTTGTTGGAGCATTTTAATATTAAATAATTAAAATAAATAAATTTTATAACATAAATGTAAAAGTGTGGGAGTGAATGTGGAAGATGAGGAATTAGTGAAAAATGTTTAATCCCACATTGAAAAGGAGAGAGACTATTTTGTTCTTTTTAATTGTGGTGATTAATGGGCTAACATGAATTGTCTCAAATATTGGGTCAGATACGCGCGCAAGGGGGAGGTGAAGGGTGGAGGTGATCAGACTAATATCCAACAATTAATCTTGTAACACCCACTATATCAGAATAATTGACCTAATTAATCAAATTAATTTGGGTAGTAATTTCGTGAGGCCCATTGAGCCTATAAATAGACCCATTCAGACACAATCCAAGTGACTGCAATCACTAAAAAAAATAGAGTGATTCTTGGCAAGAAAGGGTGTTCTTTCTGGTGGAGCTTTGTGTTTGGACACTTTGTGCAGAGGTTGTTCTAGCCATACGACACTTGTTGGGTTGTTGTATCTTGGGGGAGACAAGTTAGAGACGGTCTGCATCGGTTATAGAGTGTAGCTAACCAAGGGCTTGAATCTCCTTAAAGAGAGCGAGTGTCGCGCCTCAATCCAAATAGTGTTGTGTAATCTCTTTCTTTAAACTAATAAAAATTCAGAAGTATTATTCAGTTTCTCTTCATGTTATTTCCATTATCATTGTATTTGTACCAACAATTTTAAGGAGATTCAGCACATGGAGTCTACCCAAGAGAAATCAAATGAGCCTGTTGGAGATCTTAACAAACCATTTCGCTTTAAGGGAGCCCACTTCAAGAGGTGGAAAGGAAATGTCCTCTTCTACTTGAGCCTTCTCAAAGTTGCCTACATCCTCACTGAGAAGAATCTGTCAAAGATTCCTACCAATGAGATGAGTGACGAAGAATATATTCCCCATCAAGAAAAAATAGATAAGTATACAAAAGATGAATATAATTGTCGCTCTTATCTATTGAATTGTCTTGCCGATCATTTCTGTAATTATTATGATACAACTTACAAGTCTGCTAAAAAAATTTGGAAAGCTTTACAAAGCAAGTATGATACTGAGGAGGCAGGTGCAAAGAAGTATGCTGCTAGTAGATTTTTTTGTTACCAAATGGTGGATGAAAAATTGGTGGTGGATCAAGCACAAGACTTCTAAATGATTGTAGCAGAATTGAGATCCGAAGACATAAAGATCGGAGACAATTTGGTGGTAGCTGTCATAATTGACAAACTACCACAATCTTAGAGGGAGTTCCAAAAGACTTTGCGGCACAAACAAAAGGAGACATCCTTGGAGACCTTGATCACACGCATCCGTGTAGAGGAGGAGACTAGAGGACAAGATGCACTCATGACACAAGAGAGCAATGGTAATTCCATCACAAAGGTAAACCTTATTTCATCCAATAATAATATGCCCAAAAATCATTTTCCTAGAAATGGTCAATTGAAGCCAAAAAAGAAAGCCTTTAAAAACAATAATAGATCACCTCAAAGAAGGGGAAATCTAAATAAAAATTACAATAAGAACCAAGGACCCCTTTCACAAGATCAATTTAATAGATCTTGTTTTGTCTGTGGCAAGAGTGGGCATATTGCTTGATTTTGCAAATTTCGGAAACGTGAATCTGTCCTGCAGGCTAACGTAACCAAAGAGCCTTTAGTGGCTATGATTACGGACATTAATATGGTGCAATATGTTGAAGGGTGGTGGGCAGATTCTGGTGCTAATAGGCACGTCTGCTATGACAAAAATTGGTTCAAATTGTACATTCCTTTTGAAGAAGAAAAAACTGTTATGCTTGGTGACTCTAGCAAAATCATAGTTTTTGGGAGTGGTGAGGTTGAATTGAAATTCACTTCTGGACGTGTGCTAACATTGAAAGATGTACTTTACACTCCGTCCATGAGGAAGAATTTGATGTCAAGTTTTTTGCTTAACAAGGTTGGCTTCAAGCAAACTATGGAATTTGATAATTATGTAATCACTAAAAAGGGATTATTTGTGGGCAAGGGTTATGCTTGTGATGGAATGTTTAAATTGAATATTGAGAATAATAAAGCATCTACCAGTTCAGTTTATATGCTTTCTTCTATTAATTTTTGGCATACTCGTTTGTGTCATATAAATAGTAAATATGTGGGAATCATGAGTAGTTTAGGATTAATTCCAAGACTATCAAAAGATTTTGAAAAATGTGAAACTTGTAGTCAAGTTAAGATTACAAAAAGGCCTCATAAAAGTGTTGTAAAAAATACCGAATTGCTTGAGTTAATTCACTCCGATTTATGTGAATTTGAGGAAATTTTACCTCGTGGAGGAAATAGATATATTATCACTTTTATTGATGATTTCTCAAAATATACAACTATTTATTTGTTGAAAAATAAAAGTGATACTTTTGAAAAATTTCAAGATTTTTTAAAAGAAGTTGAAAATCAATTCGGTAGAAAAATAAAAAGAATAAGAAGTGATAGAGACCATGAGTATGAATCAAGTGCATTCAACTCATCTGTTGAGTCTTTGGGAATTATCCATGAAACTGTTGCACCATATTCACCTGCTTCTAATGGTGTGGCTGAAAGAAAAAATAGAACTTTAATTGAGTTAACAAATACCGTGTTAATTGAATCTGGTGCACCTTTGCCTTTTTGGGGTGAAACTATTTTAACTGCATGTCATATTTTGAATAGGGTGTCACATAAAAAGTCACACACCACATCTTTTGAGATGTGGAAAGGACATAAACCAAATTTGGGATATTTGAGAGGATGAGGTTGTCTTGCTTATATAAGGCTTACTGACCCTAAAATACCTAAATTAGGTATAAGAGCTACTACCTATGCTTTTCTTGGTTATGCATTTAATAGTGCAGCCTATAGATTTTTATATCTTGAAAACAAAATAATTTTTGAATCTGGTGATGCAATTTTTCATTAAGAAAAATTTCCTTTTAAATTAAAAAATAGTGGGGGTGAAGAAAATAGTTTGTCACAACCTAGTTCTTCTACTTCACATTTACAAAATCAAGAAAATTTTGAAATGGAACCTAGAAGGAGTAAAAGAGCTAGAGTTGAAAAGGGTTTTGGTCCTGATTATTATGTTTTTAACATTGAGGAAAATTCCCAAAATTTAAAAGAGGCTTTAACATCACCTAATACTATATTTTGGAAAGAGGCTGTAAATGATGAGATGGAATCTCTAATTTCTAATAAAACTTGGAAATTAGTAGATCTTCCACTGGGTTGTAAGACCATAGGTTGTAAATGGGTCCTTAGAAAAAAGTTGAAACCGGATGGATCAATAGATAAGCTTAAAGCTAGACTTGTTGCAAAAGGCTTTAAACAAAAAGCTGATCTTGATTTCTTTGATACATTTTCTCCGGTAACAAAAATTACATCTATTAGATTGTTAATTGCTATTGCTGCAATTTTTTATTTGAAAATTCATTAAATGGATGTAAAAACTGTTTTTCTAAATGGGGACCTAGAGGAAAAGATTTATATGGATCAGCCCGAAGGCTTTGTAGAGCCTGGACAAGAAAGCAAGGTATATAAGCTAACTAAATCCCTATATAGCTTAAAACAAGCACCTAAATAGTGGCATGAAAAGTTTGATTCCTGGATGATTGAGAATGGTTATAAATCAAATGAATGTAATAAATGTATTTATTCTAAATCATGGAATAATTTACATGTTATTATTAGCCTCTATATGGATGATATGTTGATTTTTGGCTTAAATATGCGTGTTATAAATGAGACAAAAAATATGCTTAAAAGTTATTTTGATATGAAAGATCTTGGTGAGGCTAATTTTATTTTGGGCATGAAAATTACAAAAACATGTGATGGAATATATCTTGATCAATCACATTATGTTGATAAAATATTGAGAAAATATAATTTTTATGATCACAAAAGTGTAGCTACTCCTTTTGATTCTAGTGTTCATTTATTTCTTGTGAATAATGATGATGAAATTTTTAATCAAAAGGATTATCATTGGTAGTTTGCGTTATGCTACTGATTGTACTAGACCTGACATTGCATATGCAGTAGGAGTGCTAAGTAGATTTACTTGCAAGCCTAGTAAAGATCATTGGCTAGTTATTGAGCAAGTCATAAGATATTTAATTGGTACAAAAAACTATGGCTTATTTTATAGAAAATACTCTGCTGTGATTGTAGGTTTCAGTGATGCCAATTGGAATATTTTGTTAGGTGATTGTCTCTCTACCACTGGTTATATTTTTACCTTAGGTAGTGGTGTCATTTGTTGGAAATCTAAAAAGCAAACAATAATTGCTAATTCAACAATGGAAGCTGAATTAATAGCATTAGCTTCAGCTAGTGAAGAGGCAAATTGGCTTAGAGATTTGTTATATGAAATTCCACTTTAGAAAAAGCCAATTTCACCTATATTAATTCATTGTGATAACACTGCTACAATTGGTAGAGTTAGAAACCGTTATTACAATGGTAAATCCAGACCTATAAGAAGAAAGCATGGTACCGTGCGATCTTATTTGAGTAGTGGCATCATAACCGTGGATTATATTAAATCTAATGATAATCTTGTAAATCCATTTACCAAGGCCTTGGCAAAAGATAAAGTCTGGAATACATCGAGGGGGATAGAACTAAAGTCCATGGAATCATGAGCCATGTATGAGGATACCCAACTCAAAGACCAGAGATCCTGAGAATTGGGTTCAATGGGAAAAACGAATCATACGATGGTCGTAAGAAATGCACAATTTATTTTGTTAATTATTTATTTTGTAAATAATTTTTTAATTGTTCATCCCTATGATGTAAGTGCATTTATCCTGTAATGTAGAGAGGTTGAGTAAAAAACTCTTAATGAAATTTGTAGCTCGTATGAGTGGGGTGTCAGAATTACAAGAGCACCCTTGACAAAATTTCACCTATGTGAGTGTGGGGGTGGGGCCGCTCCCTATGAGATTTGGACTTAATCTCAAATACACTCATGAAACCGGTATCAGCACATGGCCGTAAAGTGCTAGCTATAAAAGCTCATGTCAACACCTGGGTTGTTATGTGTAAGCAGTGACGTTTAATTTCTCTAAAACAGTCCTAATTCAAGTCGGAGACCACTACGACTCTGGAGTTGAGATTGCTGTTTTACTAAGTGAAAGTTCAATGCAGAGCACACCTTCATGATGCATAGTGACCCATCTTTACCTGGTAATCTCTCTTTAACTAAAAATTTAATATTAAAATAAGTAGGGGATTGTTGGAGAATTTTAATATTAAATAATTAAAATGAATAAATTTCATAACATAAATGTAAAGATGTGAGAGTGAATATGGAAGATGAGGAGTTAGTGAAAAATGTTTAATCCCACATTGAAAAAAAGAGAGATTATTTTGTTCTTTTTAATTGTGGTGATTAAGGGGCTAAAATGTATTGTCTCAAATATTGGACCAAATACGTGCACAAGGGGAAGGTGAAGGTGAAGGGTGGAGGTGTCAAATTTGGAAATGAATTAGCACCTTGGATCCTCCTACTTGACAGCCCATTCAGAGTAATTACCATATCCGTTGGTGAGTAAATGGTTCGAATTGATATTCCATTTTTATTATGGAAAATAATGAGCCATTAACCCACTTAATGGACTATTCGTTTAAGCCTTTTCATTATTCAGAAAACTCCTTATCTCACCATTAATTGTGTAACTCTAGCCCATCAGAATAATATCCAACAATTAATCTTGTAACACCCATTATATCAGAATAATAGACCTAATTAATCAGATTAATTTGGGTAGTAATTTCGTGAGGCCCATTGAGCCTATAAATAGACCCATTCAGACACAATCCAAGTGACTGCAATATACACTAAAAAAAAATAGAGAGATTCTTGGCAAGGAAGGGTGTTCTTTCTGGTAGAGCTTTGTGCTTGAATACTTTGCGCAGAGGTTGTTCTAGCCATACAACACTTGTTGGGCTGTTGTATCTTGGAGGAGATAAGTCAGAGACGGTCTGCATCGGTTATAGAGTGTAGCCAACCAAGGGCTTAAATCTCCTTAAAGAGAGCGAGTGTCGCGCCTCAGTCCAAATAGTGTTATGTAATCTCTTTCTTTAAACTAATAAAAATTCAGAAGTATTATTCAGTTTCTCTTCGTGTTATTTCCATTATCATTGTGTTTGCACCAACATGATTTGAATGTGAAAAGAAAGGTCCATTAATTGGATAAATGAATAAAAAGATTAAGGAATAAAAGATTAGAGAAGAACGTCATGGCTGCTTTCAAAGCTTTGAAGAAGGAGAGGAAGCTTTCAAAACTTCCATAGCTGATTCTTTCACAGTTTTCAAAGCATATTCGGAAGTTTCATGCCAAACCTACAACCCATCGGAACTCCCACGGCCAGAAATCCATATCAAACTCGATGTCTCACCTCCCCAAGCTCCGCCGGGACGAGCCTCGATGCTCATAGGGCATAGTCACGAAACCCACCACGTCAATCCAAACAGCCATGGTTTCTTGTTCTGCTATACCAATCTTAGCTGTGAACTAGGAAGCACGGGTACGGCGTTTGGGCCGCCGCACCCGCATCCGATGTGGCCCGACGCGGGGATGCGCAGGCGACGCCGCTACCTGTGCGTCCGTGTCGCGTCGGGCATTAAAAAATTAATTTTTTCGACTTGATTCGTGCCAATACGGCGCTAATTCGGGCTGACATGCGCGAAATTGGGCCGATTCGCGCCGATTCAGCTCGAATCAGTCGGTATCGGTCGAAAACTGATACCGGCCGAAAGTCAAAAAAAAAAAAAAACAACAACAACAACAGGTGCGTATGGCCTGAAAAAAAAAAAAAAAAAAAAAAAAAAAAAAAAAAAAAAAAAAAAAAAAAAAAAAAAAAGTACAAATGCACCATTTGGAAAAAAATCAAGACCCAGCCTCTTCCTCTTCATTTTTCTTGCGCCTCTCTCTCACTCTCTGCCTTCACTCTTCAACTAGGCTCTCTCCCATTCTCTGTATTCTAGTTATTATTTATTATTACTCTTAAATTTGGTATATATTTATATAATATGAAAAAAGTATGTTTAGCAATATATTAAAAATATTTTTAATAATTTTTTAGTCGCCGCACCCCATCATACCCGCACCCTACTTTTTCAAAAAATTTCGAGTTCCACATCTGCACCTGAATTCCAAAACGTACCCATGCTTCATAAGCTGTGAAACACACAGTTTTAGTCCAAACTCATTGCCATCAAGTTCTGCCAATCTGGACGCATCTAATGCTCAGGAAGGTGAGGTCCGTTAGGATGGGGATGTTGGAGAAAGATGCGATGGAGAAAGAAAGACAGAGAGAACCGGAGATATTATAACGGGGGCCCGGCCCTATATTTTTTTATTAGGATTCCTAACGACTTTGGGTCCGACTTATGCACTGCTGACAATGCATTTGATATTTGACGTTGGCAGTTTTTGCTTCTTAATTTTTTTATTCGGATTCCGTATTGACCATTGTAGCTGACATGTGCAACTTGTCATTTTCACAATATATAGGCCCCACCTAACTAGAAGAACGATATGAACTGACTCAACTGAGTGCTGGCAACTGCCTAATATATGCAACCTTCTTCTTAGTTTCAAGCCTTGTCAATTCTAGGCAATCGTCTATTTTTTATCTCTTCCCATGGCCAGGTAACGATATCTAAGGTTATTTGTGTGTGAGTGTGAAGATAAGAGTTCTTTTTTTTTTTTTTACTGTAATATTCATACAATTTCTTTTTTGCAACAGCTTGCGTTTGAGCGTTAAAGACGTTACGGAAATCGTGATGCTCCTGATTCTCATTCTTAAACTCATTGCTAAACTCCGCAAGTGTATAAGATATTTCAGAACAGGTAATTGGCGGCAACGTCGACGGCAGTGACGGCGCTACCAACAACAAAATGAGTAATGAATCTGACAACTCTATTGTAGCATCTGTTGAAGCTTCTACATCTACTATAAATAGCGTTCATCATGCATATGGTACTCTTTCTTGCTATTACTTAGAATTCCATGCTGCTTTTTTTTGTTTTTTTTCTTCCAAGGCTTAGTTCAATAAGGTAGCATGGTGAGGTGTTTTTTTTGACACAGAGACAAGTTTTTCTTGGGGCCGTTATACTATTTTTTGTAGATGTAGTACAATAATGGGCTTTGTTACCGATCTTCTCAGTTGGCCCTTTCTTATGCACTGTGTTTCCTTAATAGGTTTCATCTGGGGTGTGTATTAATTTTATGTTTTGTGTTGTGGTCGTTATGTTGATTAAAATTTAATCTCATTCATCCCTATCCAAAAAGAAAAAAAGAAAAGAAAATTGAGATGTGAGATTAGTGGATCTACTTCTTGTTTTGTAAATTTCTCCCCAAAAAAAAAATCACTTCTTGTTTTGTAATTTTTTTAGTTGTAAAACTTGGTAATCTTATAAAGTTTGTGGCTTAATTCTTTAGCATCACTTTTTTTTTTGTTATGAAAAATAAAAGTAATGCTCTTATCATTTATGTGCGTCAAAGAAAAAGTATCTCATGAGACCAATATCTCATTAATATGTGGGTTCCACATGCATGGGACTTATATGTCAGTGAGACATTAGTTTTATGAGATCATCTTATGCAAGATTGTTCCGTGCACCAACATATATTATTGGATTATTATGCTAGTATATGCTTAATACATTTGAATTTATCTAAATTGGCAAAGATCTATCACAGATTGTGGGTTATTTTCTTCTTCTAAATTACTAATATTTATTTTTGCAAATGATTTTGGTTTTTCATTATGTAAAGTGGACCTCAAAAGAATATTTTAAGGGTTAAGATTTATGTAGAATTGTAAGATAGTTGATGGATTTTATTCATCTTATTAAAAACCTAGGCTAGGATTTTTTTTTTTTTTTTTTTACGGGGCCAAACTAAACATAACCAAAAATAAAAATAAAAAAAACTAATAACTAAATAATTGTAGAGGTCCTAGTTTGGTAATTATCACACTATCAGTCCATAGAACTTTAGAGTATCTCATAGGTAAGAAATGATATTTTTTTTTTTATATATATAAGGAAAGAAATGAAACACTTTAATCAAAAGTTAACACCACTTTCGTACATATTTAAAATAAAAATTAAAAAAAAGTTATACCCTATCTTCTTCCATATTACTAATATATATAATATATATATATATATATATATATATATATATATGTATGTATATAAAGCCAAAACTTTTGACTTTTTGTTGACTTTTTCAGAGTTTGTCATATCATTATCATTTTATAATTTTTTTAGTCTTATCTTCTTCTCCTATAATTTCTAAGTTGATAAAAATCTTAATTTGATTACCATCCAAATTCCACTACAATATATTTATTTGTATCCTATCAAATTCTATTTCTTTTTTTGGATAAATAATAAAACAAAAGTAGCCACCACCCACCATTATGGTCTCTTTTTTTATTTTAAATATGCATCCCACTTGGTTGATACTTATACAATACATATGGGAAACTATTTTAAATTATAAAATAATTTTTTTATTAACTTTTAATTAATAGTTTTTCATATAAGACTCTTTATTTATTTTTTAAAATATATGTGATTTTAAATTTAGCTATCTCGTGCATTGCACGGGTTAGTGACTAGTTATATATAAAGTGAATGCTACAATAAATAAGTATGAATATATCAAATATAGTATATCATAAACAACAATGATAACTTCTTCTATTTTTGAACTTAACAATAATAATAACTTAGTTTGAGAAATTACTATCAAAACTAAATATAAATTAAAATAATATAACAAAAGTGGAAAATGTAAACCACTAAACACATACTATGGGTCCGTTTGGATAGAATTTATTGCTGAAAACTGAAAACACTGTAGCAAAATAATTTTCAAATGTGTGAATAGTACCGTGGGACTCATTTTTAATAAAAAAGTTGCTGAAAAGTGAAATTTGTGGATCTATGAACAGTGCACGGATGCACTGTTCATGAGAAATTAGTCAACAACTACAGCTGAAACAAAAAAAAAAACAAAAAAAAAAGAAAAAAAAGAGGCAAAACGTGGACGCAACACTAAGCTACATCCAAACGCCCTCTATATGTTAACACAAAACATATATGCGGTCAAAAGACTCTAGTATTATTATCAACACTAAATATTAATACTCCGTATCATAATATATGCTGACTGTAAACCACAGCAAAACAAATAGAAAGGATTATCCAAAAAAAAAAAAAAAACCAACAACAAACAAACAAACAAACATAGAATGACGCAGAAGATTCAAAAGTCAAGAAGCATAGACTGATGTGGAATATTCTTTTTAGACTAACACGCATAAATCCCCAACATAACAAAGAAAGAGATGCCCGCACAGTAAGGTTGGAACTTTAGAAGCCTAAAGTTGAGTCAGGCTTCGGCTCAGGTGGTGATCGGGAGTGGCAAACTGGCTAGTTGTGGAGGCAAGCAGACAATTGCAGGTTAGAGACGACGGCGGTAGTGTAGGGGATTTTTTTTTTTTTTTTTTTTCTAAATAGATTTGGACTTTTTTAGTAAACGAAGGATATTTGAATTTATAAGAGACTTGATTCACAAAGAATTTTTCATTTTGGTGGATAATATTGTTGATTTGGGATTTGTTGAAATTATTTTTGTTGTTTATATAAATTTGGACGTGTTATGGACAATGAAAGGGCTGGTTATATTTTTTTTCTTTGGGTTCCTTGTATGATTTATCATTCTCATTTTAAGAGTAAGTCTGCTAACGAGGAATAAAACCATTCTTTTGTTTTTTTCCTTCAAAATCCTGGGGACCAATAAGTAAAATTATTGAGAAACTGGTGCTGTGTGCTTTCTGATGGCTTCATCTAGGCCATTTGGATTGAGGAGAAAGAATGGAGTAGATGAGAATAGAGTAGAATTGACTGAAAATAAACTAATTTTGGATCAATTTTACTCTAGTTTACTTTTCTTCCTCCCCAATCCAAACGGACCACTAGTGTGTATTATGTGGTTTGTATTGTGGTTGTTTTGTTATGTTAGAATAAAATTTGAGATATGCATGTTGTCTTCATTTCAGATTTAGATATACTGACTTAGTTACAGTGTAACTTAAGATTGGCATGAAATCTGGGATGAATTCAGTTAATTCATAATCCGGAGGAAATCATAATTTTTGGAAATATCTAGTTATTTATTTGGTGAGGAAATTAATTATGTTATGCCAAATTTATTGGGTCCCTTAGTGTTTGGCTTGAGGTAAAATGCTAAATTTAGCAACTAAATATAACAAAAGTAGAACAAAATAGCGCTGCATCGAAGCAAAAGCCTTTTTTTTCTTTTTCTTTTTTTCTATTGAGCTACAGTGCAAGCCAAAGATGGCTGTACCCTGTAACTAAGATGGTAAAAAAATAATATTTTATTAAAAGATATATTATTTTATTGTATTGGCAGTAGTGGTTGTTGTTTATTGTAGTAGCTATATTATTTTATTATGTTATTTATATTATTTTATTGTGTTAAATGCTAAAATAAAATCACTGATATTGAGTGTCTTGTAAAGTGAATTGATAAAATAGGTAAAGTAGTTTTTTGTGGTGCCAAATTGCTAAATTTTTGGTTTCACAATGTTGATACTCTACATTAGTATTGGTGGTACTAAAAAGCTAAATTGCTATTTTTAGCACCACAAACTACAAAATTAAGGTTGCATTGGTGGAGCCAAAGCAATAATTTTTTGCTACTAAGCTATAGTGCACAACTATTTTTGCCTATGCACATTAGCTCAAATGTTAAAAAATATATATATATTATTGTGTTCACATTGTAGGTCAGATTATTTATTGTGTTCACAATGTAGATATATTATTTTATTATAGTGGATATATTATTTTATTGTGATATTTATATTATTTTATTGTGTTATTTATATTATTTTATTGTGTTGAAAGCTAAAATAAAACCACTGATATTGAGCATTTTGTAACGTGAGGTAGTAAAATAGATAAAATAGCTTTTTGTGGTACCAAATTGCTAAATTTTTGGTACCACCAATGCTGATGCTTAAAATAGGTTTAAAAAGTTAGTACAAAATTTTAAGCGTTGAACCAAGTACGTATCAATAGTTAAATCCTTATCTTTTTCTTACTACCTCGTATTTGCTTAGATATAAATAGATATTGACATGTTTATTTTCCCACAATCATCTAGTCACGTATTAGGTTCTACATGCTAATGTTTGGGTGACACAAAAATTGTTTGTCCATTTGAAGCAAGCCAACTTTAAATAGTGATTCAACTCAAGATATTACATTATACGGTAAAATATAGTTAACATCCTTGAGATTTAGACTAATGTTAGTAAGGTTCAAAATTTTTCAGAAATAACTAATTTGATCCCTAAGCCAAACTTGAACCCTAAATCGTTACTCATTTTTCTCCTCTCTTGTGGTGACTAAGGATTAAGTTGGTTAGTTTTGGATCTAACTAGCATTAACCCAAACCTTAGGGTGGTTAACTATATTTTACCCTATATTTTAAGAATCTTTGCTAAATAGCTAACTTTTTCATGTAAAAGTTATTTCTATATATAGCTATAATTTTTTTTTTATGGGACATAGCTATCTATTTTATCATATATAATATATATATATATATATAATATATATATGATAATATTTGAAGTTAATGTTAAAGAAAAAAAATGTTTTCAAATAATAGGCTAGAGGGTGGCATGAGTCGAGTTAAGGGATTTTTTTTAACTCAACCCATCAGGATGGGTTAAAAAAATCCAACTCAGCCATCACAAGAGTCCAATCAAACCCAACCCACGTGGATTAAGTTGGACCTATAGGTTGGATAAATTTTTTAAAATTATTATATTATTATTATTATTATTATTATTATTATCAAAACCTTTGAAACTTCCATAATTTTTTACCTTAGAATTTAATTTTTTTCAATTTTTAAGTTTGATTTAAAAATAAATCTAATATTTTCCCCACCAAATACACGTTACAAAACCCTATACCTCTTTAAAACCAAAAAACCAAAAAATCTCTCCTCTTCTCAGTTCTCACACGCTAACATCTCCTTCCCCTAAACCTAACTCACCCTTTCCTTCCTCCAAAATCAAAACCAAAAACTCAAATTCTCCCACCGTCACCGCCACCGCCACAGATTGCCGCCACCATGGATCACTGCCACTGCATCTTTTAGTTTTCCTCTTTGTATTATGCAACTCATTCTCTATCTGTTATTATTTTCAATTGAAAATCAAACTCCATACCCAAATCCTAGGTACGCTTGCTTTCCTCTTTCTCTTTTCTTTGAATTTAAGTTTTTCAATTGAAACCAAATAGAGGAAAGATAGCCTACTAAATGATGCAAACAGAGGAGATAGTATCGATTTAATGGTTTTTTGTTTGTTTGTGTGTTTTTGAAAGGCCTAAGAGTCAGCCTGGTGATTAATTTATTTGACAGAAAAATTATTTTATATTGATGTAGATTGGGGTTTCAAAATTTTCAGTGATATATATGGGCTGTTTGTTGCAAATAGTTTTGTTTATGGGGTTCAATAAAAAATTTAGGCACAGTTGATTTGATGCTAAATAGTTATTGAGTTTTGTTTTAGAAAATCTTTAGATTTTTATTGTTGTTTTGACTGACTTTTTTTTTTTCTTTCTTTCGGGTGATGCTGATTACTATCTTGATTTAATTGATGAAGTCTTGAAACACACATATATTTTACTTAGTGAGGTATTATACTGATAGCATATATTATTGATAAAGCACTGGAGCTTGCAGCACGATCTAGAGATAGTAATGATCAATGGGTTAACACTGTGCGGTAACTACCAATACTTGGACCTTTAAGGAAGCTTTTGAGTTGACTACACTAAAAAAGGCAAAAATTGCTGTCATCAATGATGCAGATCTGATATGCAACATGACTGACCTTTTTCAGTTTCCCTTTTTAAGTAATTTTGCTTCAATGGACATTGCTCATTTTGATCAGCATGTATTTAGTTACTTGAATTCTGTCAGATGCAAACTTACATTTAAAACATAATTGGTATGCTATTGAAATAATTAAGGTTGAAGTTTAATCTTGGGTTTGAGACAGTGTCATATCTATGCAAATAATCTTTTACTCTAATTCCCCCCCCCCCCCCCCCTAATAATAAAGCAGCATTTTGCAATTTTGCATATGTAAATTTTAGTTTATTTATGATGGATAAGATTTAAAATTGTAGCGGTCATTAAATTGAGCATTTATTTTATATGAGTAGGAGGTTTAAAATTTTAGTACTTTTACCCTGGTCTTTTCATAATTTTGCTTGGAGTCAAAGTGGTATGCAGTTACTTTTGAGAATATTATTTCCTTAGGAATTTCTAGATATTGATTTGAAAGCCATTTTAGTACTTGTGTCTCTATTTAATGCTGCTTTTCTTTGCTTATATCCCACTTTGAACACCATTTTTTTTAAAATTTTTAGTTTATTACATACCTTGTGTTAGTTTTAAAACTAACGCTTGACAGTTAGTTTTGTGTCATTAGTGTGTTACCTAAGCTTTTGATGATAGATGTGTTTATTTCTACTAACAGTTTCTAATGGATAACAGAGTATACTTGGATTAGCAACCTATATACTTCTCTTTATATTGTTGTGATTGGTGACATTAAGTAACAACCATATCTTAACATCAATTATATACTATTTTGTTCTACCAAATAAAATTACTAATTTGAGTTGTCTATCTTTGTCATAGGGGTTAGTTAATCTAATGATTGGCTTTAATTATGTCACTATTGAAATCAAACTAAAGGTCATATATTCTTTATGGTTTTTTTTTAATTTAAAATTTTGTGCATCAAATATTTTTAAATATAGTATATATTTTCTTTAACAAATATGATCTAGGTTTGGGTATTTTCTTGGGATAGATTATGATTTAGGCTTTTGGATTAGATAAAGGTATAAAGGTTAGATTTGGTCATGTTTTAGAGATTTATTTGTGTTAGATTTTGTTTGGTTCACTAAACCATGTGACTTGCTTCAAAATTGTACATACGGTGTGTATTGCAACTGAGAAGGACACATGTTAAGTCAACTTTACATGCATGCTAAACAAATAGTAGGTATGGAAATAAACATTACCTTTATGAACTGTAAGTGCAATAGAGATATTTACCATTGTAATAAACATTACCATTATTTGTGTTGCCTTTGATTCCATCTGGAATTCAATAATTTTTTGTAGATAAGCTTTGGCTTTGCAGAAAAAAATTTCAACTAATAAAATGGTCCAACTTGATATGATCTTTTGTACTAATTTCTTAAACAAATGATTGTCTAATGTTTCACCAAATTATCTGACCCATGGAAGATTGAGGCTATATCTGATCTCCATGTTGGTGTTTCAGCTCTGCATGAAGTTGCAAGCAAGTTCATTTTATAGAGATATCATATCATATGCCAAGGCTTTGGGTCTTCAAGGGATTTGTTTTTCCTGTTGGTTCTAAATGCAAAAAAAATGTATAATTGCATAGTTATATTTCTTTTCCACTTGATGTAGTGTGCATATATATTGCACATTTTTATTTGAATTGTTGCTGCATTCCAGGCAAAGATTTTTGTATGGTTTTGATTCAAGAAGTGGTACAAATTGAAAATATTGTTATCTTCTTTAGCCGTTTGTGTATAGTTATATTTTTACTTTATTTTATTCATTTTCAAATAAATGTACTTTCAAATAAAATAATTATATATTTAATTTTTATTTAGTATCTCGTGCATAACACGGGTTAGCAACTAGTTGTTATTATTGTTGTTGTTGTTGTTGTTATTATTATTAAATTGTGCATTAGAACAAAACCACCACAAATAAGAGCAAATTTATAACAAAATAGTCATGAGCATAACATCAAACCAATACAAACTATATGAGAATAACTTAGGATTTGGATTTAATTTAAGAAGAGGGGCAAAAAATTAAATAATGAAATTGTATAATATTTTTTTAAAATTTTAAATATATATAAATATAGGTGGGCCGAGTTGGTTTGGTGGATTTGTAAATCTTTTGACCCAAATCCAACCCAACCTACTATAATAAAAAAATTAAAAAATTAAAAAAAAAATCATAACCCAACGCAACCCACCAACCCGTAAAAACCAATCTAACCCGACAAATTGAGTTGGGTCGGGTCAATTTTGGCAAGTTGACAGCACACCCTTAGGCTAGACTATCTCTAATCTTTGCCAACTCAAGGCTAAGAGTTGGTCTTTGAATGAAATGTTGTTTATTGTGGCGTGGTGCATTGCTATTATTTACTCTTTGAAATCATTAGTACTATTTGCTCTTTAGAGCCTTTATTATATTTTACCTCTTTGGGGTTATTGTTTTCCATGGGATTCACATGCCGATAATAAAGGTTGTTTTTAGTTTGGCTAATGTGAAAAACAACGTTACTATTAAATGTATTATTCTATGTTATAATAAGTAGTTTACCCAATGATGGGTGATGTCATTGTAATTGAACTATGACTTATTAAAATTGGGCAAATCTTATAAGAGAGCATTTGTTTATTTAACAGTTATATATTTTGTACTGTTAACTATTCACATCCAAAATAGGTTTTGCTTACTTTTATACTATTGACAAATGTTTTGTAAAATTTAATACATCGTCTATTGTAATGTGCCTTTTCACTTGACACCATCATATGATATAGTCTCTTGTTCAACTATTAGCTCACCACACTCCCCTTTTTTTCCATCATTTTCAGAGTAGTGCAGTGGACTCTATTAGTGCAACTAGTTAGTGACCGTTCGAGCTATGAACTGAAGATTATATGTAGTAGAGAACTATGTAATAAAAATTTGATCTGTTGTGCTTTTCTAGGGTTGTAAATTTGGTAATTGTGAGACTATTTGAGGATGTATCTAAAGTATTTATTTGCTCATATTTTAGTTCGATTATTTGTTGAGAGATATGATATTTAAATGTTGTGTTGATGGTTTGGCTTATAATTAATATTTGGATATTTAGTTATGCCCCATTCCAATTTTAAAGCTTAGTTCCTTAAAACTTAAAGTTTCAAATTGTTGTCATATTTGTTTAAGCTAAGTTTAGTGCCTTATTACAACTTATTTATCTAAATCTCTCATTTGGAATTGGGTCATGATAATGAAATTGACATATCTACTTTTAGTCCCATTATGTGTCAAATCGATAAAATATTTACTTGTATTATTTAAATAAGTTGTTAGGCTCATTAAATCGGTAATGTGATTAAATATACACGCCAATAGTTTTATCATCACAACATTGTGAGTTAGATGAATTTTAGTCTAAACTAGTTTTCTTTTTGTATAGTAGATTTTTTTTTTTTTCATGGAATGGGGGTTATTATTATTATTATTATTATTATTATTTGATGTTGCAAAAGAGTGTCTATTTTGTAAGGTAGGCCCAAAAGAATATTTTGAGGGTGGAACCGTGAAGATGCATATAAGATTGTTAAGATGGTTACTGAATTTTGTGATCTCGTTAAACCAGTTTAGGCACGGACTTCGCTTAAAAGGGGAAGTAATTTAGGGCTATGTGCACTGAACTAATGCGGTGCATTTTTTACCTTGGTTCAATTTTTCAAATGAGTTGAAACAACTTCTTCCTTTTTTTTTTCTTTTTTTGTTCCAGGTGAAGAGAACTTTTTGTGTTGATTTTGATACTTTTTGCAGCAAATATGAAAGATAACAACCACAATACAAACTAGCTGTAAGTTTCATTAAAATACACACACCATGCCAATGACTCTCTCTCTCTCTCTCTCTAGAGTATAAGGTTGACATTGAATACTAACAAATGAAATTTGTCCAAGGATAATTGCCCTCTGGAGATATCATTCTGAATATTCCAAACTTCTATTCCTAGATATTGTAATAAGGTGACTCAAGAATTAGCTTGGTATGCTAAGGAGACAAAGGGTGAGCTGATAAAAAAACGGTATTTTGAGTTTAAAATTAACGCTCGTAAAAAAAGTTATAAAGAATGGTTGTTATAAAATAGAGTTTTGAGTTTTAAAATGTTTTCTTAAACTCTCAAAACGCTTAACTAGGCAGACCCAAAAAAACCCAACCAAACAGACCCAAAAAAACCCTCCGTTTAGTTGAAGAGAAACCTTCTTTTCTCTTCCCCATAGTAAATTCTGATTCACTATACATAGTTTACAATCTATCGTTTTTGGCTAAAAAAATAAAAAATAAAATTTTTGAAACAAGGCAAAGATGCACCTCGTAGGCCCAGTTTTCACAATTCCTGAATTACCTTCCCTCGTATGCCCAATCATAGCCCAAATCAAAATTAAGCTTTACTATAATTACAGCCGACAATAAAACCTCAGTCGAAAATAGAACTTGCGTGTGCAGTCTGCAGAATATTCTTTTCGACCACACAAACAAAAAAGACCTCTTTTTTAAAACCCAGCCCACAAAACCATAAGATTTATCAATGACACAAAATTTTTTCATGCACTTTTAGTCAAAGTCATCCTAGTTATAGAGCTTGAAAAAGGGGTAATCGATAAGCAAAATTCACATAATCTATGTTGAAAAAACAAAGGCAGGAAAATGGCCTTCCCCTTTGTCTGAAAAGTGTTAAATCAACACAACAAAGTTATCTTCATCTCGACTCCCAAAAAAGAAAAGAAAAAGAAGAAAAGGTTGTTTCATCTCATTTTGTAAAACAATTGAACCAAGGTGAAAAAATGCACCACTTAAGTACAGTATGCACAAGCCCTAAATTACTTGCCCATTCAAGCCGAATCCTACACCAAATTGGCTTAACAAGATCACAAAAGCCGGTTACTCAAAAAAAAGGGTAAATTCCCAATGAAATCTTCTAAAAATGCCAACAGAAACCCCAAAAAACCAGCAAAAATCTCAGCTAAACAACATAGAAAATCAACACAACCCCAACTATCATAAAAAAAAAACAGAAAAAAAAACACACCATATCACAAGATCGGCTTCATCGTCTCCTGACGAAACACTACCCAAATCCGAAATCCAAAGGCCAGCCATAATCCACGACGCTGCCACAAAGAGGATGAGAGCGTCTGTTGAAGGCAAGATCCAGATCAAAGCACCACCGATCACCACGTGGGTTCCGATCTTGTGATAAACGGCGTTGATGGCGTCAAACCTGCGATGGGAATCGGGAAGTTCTTTGCGTGGTGGGGTAGCCGATAACCAAACTCATAGGTTTCACCGATTAGAGAAAACTCAGAAGAGAGTTTAAGAGAGGGTGAGCCTCCATGCTCTTCCACGGTGAACCTCGACTAACAAACATCTTATCCTTATCTGATTCTCATTCCCTCAAAACCCCAAACCCACTCCTCGATCTATAAGCTAGAGTGTCCTCGATGACACATGAAACACCGATCGGCCGTATCGAGGTTGAGAAGATGATGGATCATTGAGAACAAGGATCTAGTAGCGTGTGGATCTGCATTGGCCATGAGAGTTTCAAAGATTTGAGAGAGAGCTGGAGGTTAGAGAGAGAAATTTTCTAGCGTGAAGGGAGAGAAGGAAGATAAGGAAAACAAAAATATTAATTATAAATGGTATAATAAACTGTGCACAAACGGTGTTAGTGGTTAAGGACCAAATTGGTCATTTTGTAAAACCTCTGGATGTGTTTAGTAATACCCTAAACCTCAGGTAGGTTATTGTAATTTACCCCAAAAAAAAAAAAAAAAAATCACAAAAGCCGAGTGACTTAGCCAGTCAACTAGTCAAGGTTTTCCTGACACTACCCGGGAAATTACTTTCTGTAGATATCATTTGATAGTCATTATTATAGATAGAGTTTAAATTCAACAATGATTTGGGTAAAGAAGGTGTACAGTTTTTTTTTTTTTTTTAATAATATTAATTTGTTTCATGGTAAGCATAAAGGCTATTCAATGTTTTAGACCCTCCTATGAAAAACATAGGACTGTAAATAAATCAAGCTGTTTATAAATAGCTCGAGCTCAATCAGAGGAAAAATTTGTTTATGTTCGTTTGTCTAAAAATATATTTATATACTTAAAATTAGTTTATATAAGTTTGTCAATAGTTTCATATAATATTAAATTATTATTTGTAGCATATTAATGATATAAACAGCATATTCACAGTAAATATTCATAAAATTGTGAAGAGGTATATGATTTCACACTTTATATGAAAAGCAAGACTGTCGGGTCATGAAGCTTATCCATGAGATTTTTTTTATTTGCATTCATGACTTTTGGAAAGAGCCACTAACTTAGGTTTGTGTTTAGGTGAAGGAAGTATGATTGCTTTACCAATAGTTAAGACCTAATTGGGAGATGTTTTAGCTTATATTCTTACTAATGTAATCCCAATTACAGATGGCCAAATTTTCTTATCCGCCAATAGGAATGACAACGGGTCGGGTTTGGGTTTCTTTATGCTCGAACCCGACCCGCGGGTCCAACTCCAAAACCCGAACCCACCTCATTAATAATGGGTTTTTTTTTTTTTACATCCAAACCAGCCCCGATGAGTCCCGTCAGGCCTCGTGAGCTTCGACAGCCACTTTAGGGCATCTATGGTCATACAATCTTTTAAAAAAAAAGAAAAGAAAAAGAGTTTCCCTTTCAAACACAAATTCACAAACATAGATTCACAGAATCACAACACACAAACTCAAATTTGAGAGAGGACATGAACCCAAAAAAAAACCCAAATTCACGATCAGATCTCTGATGATTGGTGGTGATTTCAGCCAATCAATCCCACCTCTAGGCCGAAGCTCAATGACGGTTTCAGCCATTAGATCTCTCTCCAATCTAACCTCCGTGCTTCTTCCTAGCAAATAGCAACCACCACATGATGAGAGTGAAGGTGAGGGTGGGTCGGTGAGTGAATGAGAGTGAGGGTGAGGGTGACTGCCAAACTTGGTGAGATCGTGTGGGGTGGCTTAAGAGAAGATGAGACAGAGAGCTGTTGAGGGTGAGGTGAGAGCATTAAGAAAGGCGACTAGAACTAAGAAATATTAGAGAAATGAGTTAGGGTTTGACATAAGTGATATATATAGGTAGGTAGGTATTTTAGTAATTTTACTTTAGTTGTAAACAGGTCATGTCGGATCTAGGTTCAGGCCGGGTTTTTACCAAAACCCGGAATCGACCTGGACTTGCTTCGGGTTTTTTTTTTTTTAAACCCAAACTTGACCCTATTTTTTATCGAGCATGGCCGGGTACCCATGGGTCGGATAGAAATTGCCATCTCTATTTGCCGATTTATTCAATGTTGGAATCAAACATAGAAAAATATTTTTAAAATATAGGAAATAAAAATTAATGATTTCATTTAGGTAAAGTAAGGGCTTGAAAGCGATATTACAACTCCACTATTCCAGTGAATATAAATTCAGATATATAACCGCCTAATGCCTCAAGAATATTATATTTTATATAAACTATAAATTATATAGCAATGAATTTCTTATAAAAAAATATATAGAATTAATAAATAGCAAATAGAAAGTAATAATAAAAATATAAATTAAAATTAAAAAAAAAAAGAGTACCTCTTTGCTTTTGTCTATAAGATCCTTTTTTATTTTTACTTCCATAAATAAGTTAATTAAGTAACTCATGAAAAAACTCGAACTTGCTTGATAAGAAAATAAGTTAAATTGGACATAAAATCTTGTTTAATAATAAGCTTGAGCTCAACTTGTGTTCGAAAATAAAAATTCAATTACTCTGTTTTGTATGTATGTACCAAAACTTGATGTAAATCATTCAATCTAATGAAATATTTAGTTTTCAATCAAAATTCTCTCTAGCTCTCTTCTAGAATTTTTTGTTTCTTGATTTCTTACATACAAAATGTTATTGGTGGATGTAATACACCGACAGATTCAGATCCTCTAGAGTTCCTAGGGTACTCTACTAGTAGATTTCATTAAATCCTAACCACTCTTTAATGATTTAATGGTTTAGATTCTGCCATGTCAGCATTTCATTAATAATATTCTTAAAATAATAAAATAATGTTGTAAACAAAACAATTAAGATGATTATTAATGAAATGCTGACATGACAGAATCTAGACCATTAAATCATTTAAGAGTGGTTAGGATTTAATGAAATCTACTTAGTAGAGTACCCTAGGAACTCTAGAGGATCTGAATCCTACACCGACCTATGGAAATCAAAGTTAGAAAGTGTGTTGATTAGGTTAAAAAAATATGATATGGCAGAATGCTATTTGACCTTATGAAAACTCTGTATTACTTACTACTAGGGAATTAAAGTTAGAAAATGTGTATTAATTAAATTATAAAAAATAGATAAATAAATAAAACATCTGATATAGCAGAATTGTATTACTTAAAGCACTCATGTAAAAGAGCTATAAATGCTATAATGTAGTTTTGGCGTCTAAAACACCAAAATGTAAGCTACAGCAAAGTTGCACTAAGTTGCTATATCTAAAAAAAAAAATTACAAAAGAACTATAGTGGGCTGTCAAAGATAAGAGCCTCAAAACTTAAAAAAAATTATATCTTCCTCTCTCTTCTCCTCTTGTAAAATTTATTTTTTTCTCTCTTTTCTTCTTTTCTCTTTCTTCTCTGACCAACTTGTTTCTCTCTCTTTTTTCTCTCTTTTCTCTCCAAGCTTCTCATTTCTTCTTCTCCAGATCTTTGCCAACCTCCTCTTCATTTTTTTTTTCCTTTTTTTAATTTTTTAAGCTATGGCCGAAAATATGTCTCTCTCTTTCTTTTATTATTTTTTCCTTTCTTTCAAGAACAAATAAGGACACAAACTCAGTCATTGTTTTGTTGGCAACCAAACACAATATCAGCTGAAACACACACGATTAGCCAAAACCCAGAAATACCATAAGATTGGTTAAATTTTTTTTTAAAAAAATCTAATGTGAGATGAGAAAAAAAACCCAGATTGAGCACCAAAATTTTCAAAACCCAAAGAATACAAACTCAGAAAATTAACGCAAACCCAGAAATTTCAAGCACAAACCCAGAAAATCAAACACAAAAACACAAGAAAATCGGCACTAGGACGGGTCACTGGGGCTATCGTGAGAGAGTATGACTCGAAACGCCTCGTGAAGGAGCACCTCAAACGCATCAGAAATTTCACTTTTTAGCAAATTTCTCTGCATCAGACCCATTTCTTCTCAAACCATCATAGCCCTGCTCTGGTAAATTAAAATGAAAACCCATCACAGCCATGCCTCATACCCAAATCAAACAATCAAGTCACAACATCAACAACCAAACCAAACCAAACCAAAAGAAACACAGATCAACCCAACCACAAATCAAACAAACACAATTCAGAAAAAAAAAAACCCACACAGACCCATAACGGTGACCACGATGGCAACGCACCACCAGTGCTACCCAACAACCCACGACAATGACACATGCTTAAACGCCAAATCACGACCCAGCCACCACCTCCACCCAGATTGTGACCCAACCAGCTTGAACACTCCACACCCACTGCCTAATCAACCAACCCACACTTAGACGGCCATCGTCAATGGCGAAATCAATTAACCCAAGACAGTTTTGACTGATTTGGTTGCAATTGAGAGAGAGAGAGAGATAAAGCCACTGATGCACAACGGTGAACTCCAGAGATGGTGAACGATGGTCTGAGGAAGGAGTAGCACAACTTGAGTTTGTCCATGGAGGTTCAAGCCGTGAGAGAAAGAGAGAGAGATAGCAGAGAGTGTGAGAGAGGGAGAGCAATGGCCAGTGAGAGAGAGAGAGAGAGAGAGAGTCTGAGACTGTTTTTAATTGTTTGCTTCTAACTGGGTTTGTGTTTGTTGCTTTTGTGTTTGGTTGACAAGGAAAGTCTGTTGCTGGGTTTGTGTTTGTGTTTTTGTTCTTGCTGGAAATCAGTTGTGTGTGTGTTTTTGTGTTTGGTTGACAAGAAATGACAAGAAAATGCTAGAACATCTGGGTATGTGTTTTTATGCGGATTTATAGTTTAATTTTCTGTTCTTATATGGTTTTTGATTTTTAAATTTTAATTTTGTGTTCTAAGACCTGGATTTGTATTCTTATTTAAAGCACACTTAAATCTCAATTAATGTGATTTTTAATTTTATTTTTGTTTTTAATTTTTTTATTTAGTTAAAATTAATTTTTTTTAATTTAAATGTTGATTTTTTTGAGGTATTTTTTAAAGTCAAAATAAAAATTATTATTATTATTATTATTTTAATAGTTTCGTCTGTTACGTAAGATTTTGTCATTAGGATACTGACAGAAAGGACGAAAATGAAAGGTGTTTTTTTTAAATAAGGACTAAAAGTGATGAAAAAAATAAAAAAGGTAGGAACCAAAGTGAGAATCGCGTGAAAATCTAAGGACGAAAATGAGTTTTTTACCTTATTTTTAGTATTTTAAATGAGTTGTTAAAAATATAGATGTTTTGATATTAAGGGTCCGTTTTGATAGAACTTATTGCTGAAAACTGAAAACACTGTAGCAAAATAATTTTTAAATGTGTAAATAGTAGTGCGGGACTCTTTTTAATAAAAAATTGCTAAAAACGTACATGAACAGTGCGCGCACTGCGCGTTGTCCCCCGCAGCAGAAGAAAAAAAAAAAAAAAAAAAAAAAAAAAAAAAAACGCAGACGCAGCCTAGAATAACTGGATCCAAACCAGCACTAAGTGTTTTGTAGAGTAAGTTGTTAAAATGAATAGAGTTGCCTTTTAAGTTGCTAAAATCTATAATTTTTTATCTCCTTGAATGCTCTTAGAGCATCAGCATTGAAGAGGCCAAACATCTCCTCTATGCCAAATTCCACAGTAACATGCCATTAAGCCTCAAAACAGAGCTCCATTGAATGTTAGGTTCTGGAATAATTGCAAAAAAAAAATACCATGGAGCTACAATGTGATTCTAAACATAGAATCGCACTGTAGCTCAATGGTAAATGTTATATTAGTATTTTATTGCAATTTTCAGTCCTTTCTCTCTCCACAGTCTCTTATCTCTGTCTCTCCATCGCTTGATCTCTGTCTCTCCTTCTGCTCCTGCGTGAACTACTATGTCCCCCACCGCCACCCGAAGTCGATGGCAAAGGAGATCGGAGAGTGTGGAACCATGTAAGCGTCGCTGGAGGCCACGGCGGCGGCAAAGGAGATCGGAGAGTTGTGTGGATTTTTGGCGGTGGTGGGTTTGTGATTGATATGGCTGTGGGTTAGGTGGTGCGGGGCGGCAGCGGTGACATGGGTCGGTGGTGGGTTTTTGGTTTTGATTTTGTTTTGATTTTGATTTTGATTTTGGATTTTGGGTTTTTGTGGAGATTGGAGTTTTGGGTTGGTGGTTTGTTGGGGTCCGGTGGGCGATCGGCATGGTTGTTGATGGTGGGTTTTTCTTCAAATTTTTGTTTTGGGATTGTTGTGATTTGCTGGACTGCTAGTGATTTTTTGTTGTGATTTTGGTATGGAGCTACAGTGCGATTTCTGGTAGTTGTTTGATTTGGGCGATTTTTTGTTGTGATTTGCTTGTTGTTTGCTGGGTACGGGTTTGCTAGAGGATGAGGCCGGTGCTAGAGGTTGAGGGAGAACAGAGGAATAGAGGTTGAGGGAGAAGGTTGAGGGAGAAACAGAGGAATAGAGGAGAAAAAGAAAAATAGCAAAGAACGGATTAAAAAAGAATATTTAAATAAAATAGGAAAAAAATAGAGTTTTTGAATGTTGGGTGTATTGTGAAATGGTATGGTATAATTGATAAAGTAGTTTTTTAGATGGTAAAATAGGATAGAATTAGAAAAAATCAATGTTGATGCTCTTACTAGTTACTACCAAGGAATCAAAGATAGAAAGTGTGTATTAATTAGCTCAAAAAAATATATGATATGGTAGAATACTATTTGTGGACGTAAGACACTCGACCTTAAGGTAACTCTTTTTACCTACGGGCTAGTGGCTAGCAGGACTACCCAACCACTCCGACTAAGGAGAAAGGTATTGAGTAAACAGAAGAGTAATAAGGTAGAGTGTATTGTAGGTATCACTTGGACCATCAACTTCATTCCTTCTACCTTTGTTACCATTTTACGGTGTACACTTTTTTGCATAACGCCCCACGCTCTTCATAGTTCCTATCCTTTGACAATTCTAGGCAATCATCCTTTTTTTGTTCTCCTCTTGATTCTATTATTAAACTCATTCTTAAACTCCGCAACTCTATAAGATATTTCAGAAGAGGTGGCCAAACACGGGTTCGCGGCAACGTCATCGGCGGTGATGGCTCTACTGACAACCAAATGGGTATCAAACTTCAGAATATTGATGACAATATTACTTAGAATTCCATGTTGCTTTGTGTAGTGTGAGGTTTTTGTTTTTTTTTTTCCCCCTAGATGTGAGGGCCAAGTTTTCCTACCGTTAAGAGTATCGGGCTTAATCTTATTCTTGGAGCCATTATAGTATCCTTCCTTGTAGTACTATCGACCCAAAAATGGACTTCGTTCCTAATCTTCTCAACTGGCCCTTTCTTATGCGTTGTGTTTCCTTATAGTTTTCATTTGGGACCTAGGGTGTGTATTTTATGGTTGTGTTGTAGTCAGTTATAACAAATCATAAGTGGTATGTCGTTCTTGATTCTAATTTGAATATACAACTCAAATTACTTTTTTACCCACTCATAACAACCAATAACAACCCACTATTTATGATTTGTTATAAAAATATTATGGATATAATATTTCTCTTAAATAAAAATTAATCTCATTCATCTCCTGCCTCACAAAAAAAGAAAATAAAATAAAAGAAAATTGAGATGTGACATTGGTGGCTCTACTTCTTGTTTTTTTTTTTTTTAATTTAAAAAAATGTCTGGAGTGTGTGACATAAATCTTAATAAAAGTATCGTTTTAACTTTTTATCATATATGTGGGTGTCAACATATATTATTGGATTATTACGCTAGTGTATGCCCAAGCCATTTGAATTAATCTAAATTGGCAAAGTTCTGTCATAGATTTTTTTAATCATTAATTTTTATTTTGCAAAAGATTTTTTGTTTTTCTATTTGTAAAAGAACAAAGTTTATCTATAAAATTGGTTGTAGCCTAAGGCTACAATCTTATTTAATATCTTTTTATTGGAAGTGAATTTTGACAAATTCACCATTAGATTACGTTTTCTTCTTATATACTTCATGCTTGCAAAAATTCTAGAAAATTAAAAATATATAGCTATGTTATCAATAAATTGTTTAAATTGCAAGTTTTTGTAATTTAAAATTATACATAAAATATAAACTTATAGATCATATTGTAAATAAATTTCGATTAACACAAAATTTGACATGTGCATTAAGAGTGTAATGAGCATACAATTCAACGTTTAGATTTTCAAAATATGTAGTAATATTTATTTTATTAAGTAAGGTTGTAGTCTTAAATTATAGTCAATTTTGTAATTAAACTTTGTCCTTTGTAAAATGGACCCCAAAAGAATATTTTTGAGGGTGGAAGATTTATATAAGATTGTAAGGTAGTTGCTGGGTTCTGTCATCTTATTAAAAGCCTGAATTATATTTGAGCTAAGATTGGAGCTAATAGGGAAGGTAATTTTGGGCTTGTGCTCACTGGACTAAAGTAGTGCATTTTAGTCCTGGTAGTGACTAGTGAGTACCATGGGCTCAAAACTGGGCTTTGTTCCTAATCTTCTCAACCAAGACCTTTGTTGTGCTGTGTAGTGTGTGCTTCCTAATGGCTTCATCTAGTATGTGTATTTTGTGGTTGTCTTGTTATGTTAGAATAAAATTTATTCTAATTTATCCCAAAGGGTTATATAATTTGAGATATGCAGGTTCTCTTCATTTCAGATTTGGATATATTGATGTGATTTTAGCATAACTTGAGATTGGCATGAATTTATGGTGAATTGAGTTAACATATAGAACTTATAACCGGGAGAAAATCATAATTTTTTAAAATTACTAGTCATTTTAATATTAAAGCCAAAGTGGTGAGAAAATCAATTACATTAAGCCAAATTTATTGGGTCCCTTAGTGTTTGGTTTTAGGTTTAAAAACTTTCAAGTATGGGCAACATTGCTAGAAAGATTTTGGGGGTAATTACTCCAAATCTGCAAGAACTTTTTTTTGAGACCCATGGTGTGTTTCATTATAGACATTTGATGGTTTAGGTTGCAAATTCATGAAGGTCATGATGTAAATTGCTTAGGAATTATGAATATCGGTTAATTAACCTAGTTTTGGAAAAACTGGGTCATACTCCATTTGGGACAATAAACTGATGGAGATGGTTGACTTTGATAGACATAATATGAAATTTTGGTACTACCATAGTGCCATGTCATACTTTTGAGGGGAGGGCTGCTTTAATAGGTTTAAAAAGTTATGCACAAAATTTTAAGTCTTGAACCAAGTACGTATCGATAGTTATACTCTTATCTTGTTCTTACGGTTTCGTATTTACTTAGATATACATAGATATTGACTTGTTTATTTTATTGAGTCATCTAATCATGTATTAGGTTCTAATTGTTACTTTTTGGGTGACTCAAAAATTGTTTGTTGATTTTTCAAGATATTATATCATACATGTATAATTGAAAAGTTCATACACACACACACACACATATATATAGCTATCTATATGAAGAATATTCTATGATAATGTTAAAGAAAAAAAAAATGTTTTGATGAAATCAGTTTCACTCTATGTAATCTTTGTCAACACAATGTTAAGAGTTGATCTTTGGATGAAATATTGTTTATTGTGGTGTGGTACATCGTCATGTTTACTCTTTGAAAACATTGTTATTATTTGCTCTTTGGAGCCATTGTTATATTTTACTTCTTTTGGGTTATTGTTTCTCATGGGGTTTACTTGCCGATTGTTAAGATTCACTGAGACTCTTAGTTTGACTAATATTTTTTATACTCATTATTGTTTATTGTTATTGACAAATTAATTGTGAAAAAAAACTTTAATGTTATATGTATTATTATATGTTTTTATAAGTAGTTTACCCAATGATGAAGTGACGTTCTTGTAACTGAACTATGGCTTACTGAAATTGGGCAAATATTTTAAGAGAGCATTATTTGTTTACTTAAGAAGGTAATTTTTTTATTGTATAGTTAACTGGTCACTTCCAAAGCAAGTTTTAATCTTTATACTATATTACTTTCATACTATTAATAAAAATGTTTTGTAAAATTTAATACATTTTCTACTATAATGCACATTTTCATTTAAAAATATCACGTGATGTAGTCTTTTTTTTAGCTATTAGCTCACCCATTTTCTCCACCATTTTCAGATTAGTTCAATGGACTCTCTTAATGCAACTAGCTAGTGACTGTTGGAGCTATTAACTGAAGACTATGTGTAGCAGTGAACTATGTTATGAATATTTGCTCTGTTGTGCTCTTTTAGGGTTGTGAACTTGGTAATAGTGAGACTATTGAAGAATATATTTGGAGTCTTTATTTTCTCATATTTTAGTTTGATGAATTGTTGAGAGATTTAATATTTAAATGTTGTGTTGATGGTTTGGTTTATTATATTTGGATATATATTTATGCTCTATTCCAATTTTAGAGGTTAGTGCCATAAAACTTTCAAGTTTCAAATTGTTGTCATATTTCTTTTAAGCTAAGTTTAGTGCCTTATCACGACTCATTTATTTAAATCTCTCATTTGGATATAGGTCATGATAATGAGATTGGAAGATCTACTTTTAGTCTCATTACGTGGCAATTAATAAAACATATAGTTGTATTATTTAAACAAGTTGTAATGTGTATAGTTTTATCAATCACTACATTGTGAGTTAGAGGAATTTTAGTCCAAACTAGGATTTAGGGATAAAATATTTCACTTTTTGTAATATGTTAACTTTTTGTAAAATTATGAGATTTTATGGAATGTGGCTTAATATATATATATATATATATATATATATATATATATATATATATATTAATAAGTCACAGTAGAGATTTTATCATGGATTGTGAGGTTATTATTATTATTATTATTCATGTTGCAAAGGAATATGCCTTTTTGTAAGGTGGGCCCAAAAGAATATACTGAGGGTGAAGCTGTGATGATGTATATAAGACTGATTTTTTTTTTTGTTCCCAAAACTAGGGGTGTGCAAAAAACTGACGAACCGAAAAAATCGCTTCAAACCGACCGAACCGATGCAAAAATTTCGGTTCGGTTTCAGTTCGGTTCAGTTTCGGTTTTTATATAATAAAACCGAAAATTTCAGTTCGGTTGTCGGTGGCAAATTTTAATGCCCCGAACCGAACCGATATATATATATATATATATATATTTATGCAACATTAAGTCACGTTGGAGTTTGTAGCATAGTGGTATTCTGTGGCTTTAATGACTAAGCTGTCTCTCATTCGAGCCTTCGCCCATACATTTTTGAGTTTTTTAATTTTTTTAAACCAAAGCCCTAGCTCTTATATTTATAACTTATAAGCTCTCACCCTCTTAAGTCTTACCCTTTCCTAATTTTCTTTCCAGCTGCCAGTCCACAATTTTTTTCTCTCACCATATTTTCTCACCATTTTTTTTCCAGTAGTCAACCTCGCCTCCAGCTCTTCATGCACCGATCGCTCCAACCCCCTCCAATGCGCCGACCAGTACACTTCACTCTCCACACGCCGGCCTTCCTACGCCGGCCTCTACATGCCGTCCTTCCTACGCCGGCCTCCACATGTCGGTCTGTTTATATCAAAGAAACTTTGGTTTCAGTTCGGTTTTTTTTTTAGTTTCTGTATTGAGCTTCTAATTGTTAAAAAAGATTGAAGCTTTATTGTTTTTTGAGATTGAATTGGTATGTGGAATCCGAATATGTTTCTGGGTTTTGTTTGTTTTTTAAAAAGATTGGATCTTAGATCGGATCTTTGTGTATATGCTTGTTTTCTAGGGGTATTTGGATCGGTTTAGATGATTGTAGAAGCTAAAATAATAGTGGGTTTTGAATTTGTGATTGTCCCGTGTGCTTGGTTGTTTATATTCTAGGTTTGGTTATTTTTTCAATTTCCTCTCTTTTTTATATTTTGGGTTTGTTTATTTTTTCTCTTTGTTTGCTTTCAAACCGAAAAAACACCGAAACCGCCCGAAACCGAAATCCAACCGAAACCGATTGATTTCCAATTACTTCGGTCGGTTTCGGTTGAAGATTTCACACACCGAAAGTTTCGGTTTCGGCTGGCCAGCACTCAGAAAACCGACCGAAACCGAACCGAAACACCCCTACCCAAAACTGAAAAGTCAATGCCATTATCTCACTAATAGAAAGTGCATTCATGGTACATGGTGTACAAAGTTGGTATATTTGAAGCTAACAAGCCTATTAAAATAAGAGAAATACTATGTACATAAAAATTTTACAATAAATTTTATGTTGCATGTTATTTGTTGTTACTAGTGGGTAAGAAAGTAATTTCAGTATTGGATAATAATTCCATGTCATCATTTAAAATAAATAAATATAAAACATTTGAAGTTGGGTTTTGTGATCTTTTAAAGCCAATTTAGGCATAAATTTGGCCTAAAAGGAAAAGTAATTTAGGGCTTCTGCACACTAGACTAAACCGGTGCATTTTTACTTTGGTTCACTTTTTCAAGTGAGGTGAAACAACTTCCTCCTCTCTGTTTTTTTTTTTTTTTTTGGGGGGGGGGGGTGGTTAGATGTGAAGAGAACTTCATTGCGTTGATTTTAATACTTTTTGCACTAAGGGGAGCAATTTTCTTCCACCATTTTTCCCCTCAACGGTTATTATGTTTGATAAGTTACTGTTGAGTGATTTGACATACATCAGCTGTGTATTGGTCAGTTAGAAAATCTGTTGGTTAGATTAGGCGTCAATCTATGTTTTGAGAACATAATAACAGGAGCATATGTATTAGATTAAGCGTTTGTTTCAACAGTAAAGTAATTTTGAAAAATGTTTTCAGGAAAAGAGAATATTTTCGGGAAAGGAAAATATTTTTAGATGTTTGGTGGCATTTTAAAAAAAACTTTGGAAAATATTTTCAAGTATTTGGTAACATTTTGAAAATGCAAAATTTTTACTGATTTTTCACATTTTCTCAACCATTTTCTCACATTCCAAACAAATTTTATAATAAAACGTTAAAATCTATCAACTTCTACACAAACAAAAATCAAATCACCGGCCAAATCCAATTAAACTAAGAGAGGGAGGTGAGACAGGGAGGAGGAAGAGTGAGATCGCCGACGTGGGTGTCTCGCCGGCGCGACGCGTGTCGATCTCGCCCGGCGCGAGCTCGACGTGCGATCTGGGCGAGATTGAGGCGCGACTCGCGCCGTCGATCTCGCCCGGTGCGAGCTCGCACGTCGATCTCGCCGGCGCGAGCTCGACCGCGCGAGATCGCGCCTCGATCTCGCCGGGACTGGGTTTGACGAAGAGAGAAGCGACGGCGCGACTCGCCGGCGCGGGTTGGGGCGCGAGATCTCCGGCGTGAGCTCGACGACGTGACTCGCTGTCTCTACTCTCTCTTCGTGCTCTCTCTCTCTCTCTCTCTCTTCGTGCTCTGTCTCTCAATTTTCTGGAAAATTCCAATTTGAAGGTAAAATACAAATGGAAACGAATTTCCGGGTCAGAGGAACAAATTTTACAGTCAACTGTTCTTATTTTCCGTTTGACCATATTTTCAGCACCTGCCAAACACCCGAAAACGCAGAAAACCATTTCCTGAAACCGTTTACCATCGAAACAAACGCAGCCTAAGTAGCATTTTCGCAATTCTAAGACTAAACTCATTTTGCAACTCTCAAATTTCTCTTTGTTTTTAATTAAACTTGGCATGGTATCAGCATCTCTCATGGAAACTTCTTATTTTTCCCTCGATTACTAGCAATAGAAATCCTATATTCCACTTTCTGTGTCTCACATTATACTTCACTAATCCCAACTTATTACATTTTCTTTTTACTATCTTTACAAAGCAGGAAGTTGACTGATGTCTGCTACATGTTTGTGGTAATAAAAAAGATAAGTGGATAAATAAATAAACATTTGTAATACAAATTAGGAAGTTAGAAGCTTAGCAAATTCCAAATTACAAAAGAAAAGAACTTTACCCTAGCAACACATCAAAACACACATATATGGTTTGCTTATTGTCATTAGGAACTAGGATGGCCCAACCCACTGATGCTCAGGAAATGGAAAAAATCTCTTAGGCCTCTTTTGATCCAGCTTTGCACCTTGAAGCAAAAAGATTATGGAAGTGATTATTAGAAAATTCCATAAAGAAGGATACTAAAAGGGTACTCCTAACATTTCATTAATAAATTGCCAAGGGGAAAGAGATGCAGAGAGAATTTTAGATTAAATTCATAAAAATAATGATTCCCCTGCCCAGTATGATTGACATACGGCAGCAGAAGCACTATCAATACAGGGCATGTCACCAAAGGCTTTACCCAAAAGCCGTATTTAAAGTACTGTTGGTTCCGCGCGACAACTTTTTAAGGAATATATTAGCAATCATGGCATACTTACACTCTTCAAAAAAAAAAAATCTTATTGTAAGTACTCTCAAAATGCATTCTGTCGTGTATCAAACTATCAACAACTATAGCAGTAGCTAATACAGATTGAGCATCCTCAGTAAGGTTGCTAAATTGACTTTTTAGTCAATTTAGCAACCAATACCCTCAAAACAACCTTTACAATAGAGAAGGCATAGTTAAAACAATTTAAGTTTCAGCTACAAAAAAATAATTGCTCATTCAGCTTAAAACTTGAAGCTTAAAACAAAAGATAATTTTTTAACGTAGGGTGTTAAAAAATAGTATTTTAATATGTTGATGGTTGTAATTGTTATTTATTGTGTTAGATATATTATTTTATTGTGTTGTTTATATTATTTTACTGTGTTGAATGTTAAAATAAAACTTTTGATATTGAGTATATTATAAAATAGGGTGCTAAAATAAATAAAACAGTGTTTTGTCTAGTTAAAAATTATATTTTTTAGCTTTCATTTACTACAACAGCATATAAACAATATGCCAATAATTTTGCTTACAACATTCTCAACCAGCATGCTCAGGTTCTTAGCGGGAAACTAATCATGATGAAAGCACCCCCAAGAAAAATCTTTTTACAGTAGAGCTCAGGGACAACTATTTAGGACACACTAGCCTAAGTTTTTACAAAAATTACCTACTATCTCACCTCATTTAACTAGAAAGAAGGCTAAAAAAAATTTGGATTTTGTGTCAAAGTTTCGTCCAATAATTTTTGATACTTTGATTGTGCAAAGATGTAATTATCCTCTTTCCGCAGAACACACGGTTTCAGGTGCATAGGGCAACAGCTGTTATCAAGCAATTCTTTCTCATCCCGCAGATTCACAGAGATAAAGACATCTATTGTGGCACATAAATACAAAACCTCTCTCAAACAAAACAACCACAACAAATACATAAACACATATGTTCAAACAAGACAGTGCATATATGAAAATGGAAATCAGCGAGAACCTATATAAAATAAAATAAAAGAAATCCATATAACGAGTAATCTCAACTAGCACCCACAAAAAAGGAGACACTAACTTTTTATCAAATTCTCAACTATAGATAATGGAATAACCCCACCACTAAAAAATGATAAACAGACAAGGTAAATTAAATATAGATAATGTTGCTAGATCCACATTTATAAGTTCAAATGCAAATATTGCCTTATACTCCTCACAGTTTACACAACAAAGTCCTTCATAAATATATATCACCATTGGCAAGAACCATTGAGTAAAATTCCTTCACAATTGCTTCATACTTGGGATCAGTTGTCCGAATGAACTTTTCAAAAGATATGTCTAACTGCAGGCAGAACTTAACAAAAAACACGAAGGAGATAATAAAAAATGGAAAATATGCACAACAATTGGAACATTCAACAAGTCAGGCTAGACTTTTTTTTTTTTTTATGAACTGAAGTCAGGCTAGACTTAACTCTGAGTTTCTATCTTGGGTTAATATTACATCTTTCCAGGGTGTCTTATATGCTTTTGAAATAACATCGCAATGTTCACTCAGGACAGAACCCTGGGCTGCGGTAGCAGTAACAATATTCTCCCCATGCTCATCCATGCTGGTAATTAGGGGTGGCCCAACATTATTTGGGGCCTATGGCAAAAAATTTATGCGAAATTTTTAATATGTAAATATTAATTAAACAAAATTATTTAATAGTAATCAAATCTAGGTTAATTTGATACATTAAATACATAATTTGATGAATAACACCAACTAAACTAATGTTAATTTTATATAGAAAATTGAATATTATAGTTGAACCATAAATATTAATAAAAAAATATTATGATTAAAAAAATATTTTATTTTGGATATACAACAATACATAGTTAAGTAAAGTTAAAATCTAATTTTTAATTTTATATCTTTTTAAGAGAGGGAGATAAATATTATTTGGTGTGTGACTTTGTAGGATATCAATTTATAAAAATTAAAGTCTTAAACTATTTAGAGGAGATTAATTTATAATCGACGATTTGCAACATTTGTTTTTGAAACATTTTAGAGTTTCAATTGGGTAGAGTTCTATTGGTCTTGTATATTAAGGGTCTTAAAACACTATAAAATGTTCACAATATATTGACTCTCATTGATGAAATTCATCAATCTAACTAATAAATGTTTAAATTACTTTTTTGTGATTAGTAACATGGCAATTTATAAGTTAATAGACAAATTTGTAGTATCTTTAACATTACTAATTAAAAAAAAAAAAAAAGACAACCTTTAAAATATATATATATACACACACGTACATATAATTTATAAAAATTTGGACTTTTAATTATTGAAAGCAGGGCCTTTTTCCGGGGAATATTTTTTGGGTGGGGCCTTGGGCTGGCCCTGCTGGTAATAAATACAACATCCTTCCCTAACAGCCTCTGCCACAAGATATGAACTACAAAAATTTTGCCTTGTACAACATATTGCAATACGAAAATTTTTCAATGACAAAAAATTTGAACAATGCCAATTTTCCCTGATTTGCTAGTAGAAATATGTTAGCTATATGCTAATAAAAATATATTTACATATAGAGTTTTCAAATAAAACCATAAAAGAAGCTCGTCCTGCTTCCTTTTTAGTGATTTTTTCTGCCTCAGTCTTTATTTGATTAGCACCAAAGATTAGACAGAGTTAGTATAACCATGGATAAACTTTAGCATGTTAAAGTGCTGATGCAGATTTATTTAAAAAGGAGAAGCTGGAGTTGAAAATTCTTTGTTCATAGTCCATTCGAAAAGTTTCTTCTTAAGAAATGTTTGTTATTGAATTTGACTTCTAGGTGCATAAATCCGACTCCACAAACCCTGAACGTAAGACTGTTGATATATTACATAAATAATTTATTTTTGTGATAATGTAAAAGGGATATTGAGGCTATCCTGTTACTGTTATTGGTTAACATTTCCCTATTTTGAATAACCTTCAAAACACATTTATAAGTGGTGCAAGTGTTTGAATAATATTAGCCATTCTAAATCTTGCAATCAAATTTAGATTTTTTGGTGTAGACAGGATTGAAGTCCAAATCTCTTATTCAATTGTCAAAAACTTTATCAGTTGAGCTAATTGAAATCCACTTGTGTTTCTTTCTAAATCAACAAAGGTAAACAAGTGCAACCAAACATCTGTGTACAAATTAATTTTCTCAAATCATGTCTTTTTTATAATGAGAGGAAGTATGCCAACTCTTTCAACTGTCATGTGAATGTGAGATTAATTATAGCGGTTGACAGCACATACGAAGGATTTACCAAGAAACATACGAAGAAGAAAATATATGGCTTCTGCATTCTTTTATATCTAGATGTTTTTAGTTGCTTTATTTTAGTGCACATTTTTGCAAGCTGTGAATGGGATTAGGCTGTAGGTTTTGCCATTTGTTATCATTTGCTCTTTATGTTATTTATAGATTATAATTGAGGAAGAGATATATCTTCGTTATGTAAATTTTTTTTTCTCCAAAAACTATTGCATTAGTCGTTGCAATTGTCTTTTTTGAGTCATAGCGAAAGTAGTTTGACATATGATTGTGGTAGGATTTTTTTTTTTTAATTCACTTTTCCATGTAGTAATGACTAATGACTAATGACTTATTTCATTAGGAATTTTTGGGTGTTGTAATTGACTATTATAGAAAGTGTTAGTGTGCTTAATTATTCAAATTGAAAAAGTGAATTTTTATTTCTCATTGATAATAGATTTGTTTTTAATGTTTTTGGTCTATTTGTTTGTTAGAAAAACTTCTTTTTTTAGGGGAATTAGAAAAACTTCTTGAATATGCTTTTAAACAAATTTCAATGGTAAGAATTGAAATTACTTGTAGGTTTTACTGGTTAAAAACGAGTCCAAAAGGCTCTCATTTAGAAAAATTCACTACATTAAAAAAAATTAAGATTGTTTTTGGCAATGCAGATAAAGTTGTGCGCTTAAAAAAGATCTAAGCGCAGAGAGATATGCTCTTTGTGACCTGTCTTCAACGTTCAGTGTTGTGTTGTAGGCATAGTTTTCACACCCGAACCGATCGGTCTGACTTGGGTAGCAAACTGGCATAGTTTTCAGACCCGGACCGGTTGGTCTGACCCGGGTAGCAAACCGGTTTTTTAAGGTGAAATTAAGGTTCAATCCACTTAAATATTAAAAGTCCCAAAATATGCGCGCGAGGGATAGAACAAGGGGCTGGTAAGCTGAATACTGATGCAATGACCAATAGGCTATGCTCCTTTGTTGTGTAATTCTTGGATATAATATTTTATTTATTTAGAATTTAGATTATAGTTTTCCAATTTATTATATTACCCCTCTCAATCTATTATTATTTGATAATTTTATTAGAGGTTAAAAAGTGAATATACAATTTATTAATTTATGCTGAAAATTATTTTATTTTAGATAATTTTTTTTATTTGAAAGATTACTAAACACAATATTTTGACACTTGTTTATGCTTTATTATTTTCTTTTAACCTTATAAAAATGGTGAAAATTCATTTGAAAGTTGTTTAATTTTTTTTAGACATACTTTTAGTAAAAAATTGTTAATGTTTTTCATTTTAATACCTTTATTTGTATTTTTTTATTATTAAAATTATTAAATTAATTATGACATTATTACGGTTTGATCTTGGTTGAACCTCAGTCCAACCTTAAAAACCCTGAACTTCTCCTTTTTTCGGTCTGTTAAACGGTCCAAGTTTAAAAACCTTGGTTGTAAGCAAGCTTGTTGGCTTATCATCAGAGCAACGAGAAGATCTTTAGAAAGATTGTTTTTGGCAATGAACAAAAACAACACACCACACAAAAATATATAATTGATGAGTGATCGAACATAATTGGAACACAAAAGTACAAATTTTCAGCAACTAAGCATTAGATAGGAAAATAAGTAATTTGCAATTGATGGCAATTATATTAAAGCAATAGTTGAAATATTATATCAGCATTTCTCATTTTTGCCTTCTCAACTGTTACTCTTCATTTTTTTTTTACAAAATAAAAATTATACTTTAGTACTGTAGGGGTATTGGGCCCAGCAAAAAATAGAGGATGGCCCAATGAAGTCTTTTGGGCTAGCAACCCAAGTCCGAAAACATCAAAATGATCATGGAGTATTCAAACGTTCAAATACGTCTGAGGAGTAGATTTGTCCTCGAAATGTTAAAACCAAGGACAATAGAAAGAGCGGTGGAATAACTAAAAGGTAAAGCTGCTACCACCGCCCACACATTAAAAGCTCTGTGATTGATACGCTGACTGTATAGACGGAAGGATGGGACCTGAGTACAGAGCTTGAAACTTGGTCCCTAATCCCAGCCGGTTTTAGGGAAGAATGGATGGGACCTGAGCATAGAACTTGAAACTTGGTCCCTAACCCCAGCGGGCTTTAAGGAAGAATGGATGGGACCTGAGCAGAGAGCTTGAAACTTGGTCCCTAATCCCAGCAGGTTTTAGGGAAGAATGGATGGGACAAGTATCGGGAAAGAGGATTGCAACCAAAAAGGAGAAGATGATAAATAAAAGGCATGGGGGGGACGAAAAAGGGATCGAGAAAGAAGAGCGAGTCAATAGAGAGTATAGTCCATATTTGTATCCAAACTTAGGAAATACTGTTATAAGCTATCCTCAGAAACAGTCCGAGGAGGAGTTCTCAGTCTTATTTTCTGCAACACGTTTCTTTGCTTTGTTCCATTGGGCCCGAGGCCCGTTCTTTTTGTAAATTGTCCAAGCCATTCTTAAAATCTAGATTACAAACCCACCCTCTACAAATTCATTGTAAAGAAAGGCCCTTCAAGCCCCTCCCCTCCCAGTTGTGGTTTGGGAAACTTGAATTGTGTCATTACAAGTACAATCTAAGTGTATATGTGAGTGAAGCTCCCTCCTAAAAACTTGAATCTCAACCCTTTGTCCCCTCCATCCTACAATCATTTATACTTATGAAATGACCACCACTCCAAATGTGAGCGGTGGTTTTACTCACCATTTTTAAATGGTCATCTCTTCTTCAAATACAAATAATGAGCCATTATAGCTAAGCAAAAATAAAATAAATTTTACTATTATTATTATTATTATTATTATTTATTTATTTAGGTCTTGCTAGAAGTTTCTCAATCTTAAAAAGTGAGAGTAATACCTCAAACATAAGTTCGGTAATTGGGAAAGTTAACTTTGGTGAGATATAGTTTTTCTTAATTAAATTCATGAAAACCGGTGTTTGTTTTGTTTTTATACGTGTAAGATATTTTTCATCAACTTTTTGTTTATAAAGTTCAACTACTACAGAACTTTCTAAAAGTGAATTAGTAAAGAGATTTGGAGAATGAATTAAAGTTAATGCAAACATATGGCCCAAAAGTTAATTTTCATTAAACTTACTATATTTAATAAAAGAGAGGAATATGAGCCTCATTAAAACATTATTAAATAAACTCCAAGAGGTTGGCTAAATGATTCCTAAGGTCTCATGATATCCATGAGATCTTGGGTTTGAAATCTCTTGCAAGCATTTTGGGGCTACCCTCAAGGGATTATTTCATATAATAATCTGGTATGTGTGGGATGAGGGCTTGCATATGCCGAATGGAATAGTCAGATACTCGAAAAGGTTTGGATACTATTGTTTATCAAACTATCTTTTGTTAATTGCAGAATAAATATTTTTATAACAATTTTAAGTGACAAGTTTTTAGGGTTGTTATTGGTGGACAAAAAAAAGTAATTTTAGTAGTAGGTTCAAATTATAACCAATAATAACAGACCACTTATAATTTGTTGTAAAAATATTTTGAAAATATTGTGGATATAGCACTTCTCTAATATAATATATATATTCTCTTGTATGATCAATTTTCTTTGCACTTATTGTTGTGTGTATATATTGCACTTATTTATATGAATTTTTTATTAAATTTTAGGCAAAGATCTTTATATATGGTTCGAAATCAAGAATCGTGTGTCATTTCTTATTTTAGTGAGCCTCTATTAAGAAAATTTTATATATTAAGAATTTCACATTGCGAGCATTTCCAAGCATGTAGATATTTATAAAAACATTATATATTTAATGTAGTCAATAATTTGTTTTAACTCCATTGCTTTTAGATGAATTACATGAAGCTAATTAATAATTTTTTTCTAATTGTATTTGTGTGGAGTCCGAGAGTCGAGGAGTCTTTACCAAGAAGCAATTTTCATAACCCAGGTTAAGGAGGGTAAGCAAATTTAGAGAATTTCACCTACCCGAGGAGAGTAAGGGAATCAGGACAACTGATGTCCCTTGAAATTCCAAGAAAGGAAGAAGGTCTAATAGCGAGGTCAAAGATGGTGGGAGGAAGCTTCCTGAAGGATGTATCTCCCACCTCCGCATTCAATATCCTCCACCAATCTTATCAACTGTAATATGAAAATGACTCCCGAACAGTAACTTTACAAGCTAACATTTCCTTCTACCACATTCATCAGAGCCTTAATGGGATAAGTATCCTCAGAAATGCTTGGAGATGTCCAAGTGGAGGGCTAAAATGTAAGGAGAAAGGCTATAAAAGAAAGGGAATCCACCTGAAAAAATGAGTTGAATGTTTATTCACTATCAATAGAATAGGGAAGAAAACAGTGAACAGTCTGGTGTAAAACTTGAACCACATTTATATACAAGAAAGTTGATCCTTGGACTTGCCCAAGGTGGAGATTATACTCAATTATTGTTTAATCACGCTAATCTGTTACATTAGGCTCCTCGGCCTTAAACTTGGGCTTTATTCAGAATTGCACTTGGACTTGATTCTCACTCTCTCTAGAAATTCTATTGTTTGGGCTTGATTTGAAGGATAAGGTACCATTGATCTAAGTGGGCATGGACCTTTATATTTTGAGTACTTACAGTATTTCTTACATAATTATGTATGATGATAAAATGTATTTTAAGTGGCATTATGTATTTGGTTGATCTCTCCACAATTTTCCACATTAGCATTTTTTATTTATATTTTTTTAATTTGATTTAATTCTTTCAATTTTATAGCACCAAATTGTAGAAAATTTATTAAATTTCTTTTTTAAAAAATAAATTTATTTGTTTTCTGCCATACAACCACTATACTTAAAGGAGACCTAAATTATCACCAAATTAGGGAATTTTTAGATCATTACTATAGTTACCTTCTAAAGGATGGAAGATATGAGAATGCAATTTGTAAATCTACTATCAAGATAATATAGATTAGATTGGTGGTTGATAGTAAATTTAATTATAGTTGAGTATTGTGTGCAGTCATCACCATTGAATAGTCCACGCTGGGATGTGTTATGTGGAACCAATAATATGGAAAAAAGAAGAAGAAGAATTTTTCTATACTATTATATTGAACAAAAAATTATTTATTTTTTGCTAAACTATTGGCAATGTTCACATAATGTCATGGCCCATGGTGGAGGAACGTCTTGAATTGTTAGAACTATCGAATCTGTCTTCTTCACCCAATTTGAAAACAAAACCAATGCCGTAATGCAGCTACTTAGCCCAGTTCGCATTATCCCTTAGTCATCTCCCCATTTAAGGCCAAACCCAATCGTGGCCAAATTTCTCATATATATATATATATAGAGAGAGAGAGAGAGAGAGAGAGAGAGAGAGAGAGAGAGAGAGAGAGGAGAGAGAGAGAGAGAGAGAGAGAAGAGAGAGAGAGAGAGAGAGAGAGAGAGAGAGTAAAACTTGTATTACTTTTATTATTTTCTTTTTTACACCTTGCATAATAAAGGGCCGGCTGAGAAGATCAGGAACAAAGCCTACTTTTGGGCCCACAGTGCTACCTCTATAGTATAATAGGCCCCAGGAATGAGATGAAGTCCATTTTTGGGCCCATTCCATCTTCTTGAACTTAAAAAAAAGAGTACACTTCTTGAACTTAAAACTAGATAGGCTAATCTCAATATGCGGACACAATCCCAAATGAGAAATTTAGATAAATGACTCGTCATAAGGAACTAAACTTAGTTTAAAACCAATATGACAAAAAAAATTTAAACTTGTAAATTTTGAGGCACTAACCTCTAAAAATGGAACAAACCAAACTATCAAAGCAACATTTAAATATCAAGTCTCAACAATACATCAAACTCAAATATGTGAAAATAAAGACTCCAAATACATGTTCAAATAATCTCATGATTACAAAGTTTACAACCCAAAAAAAGCACAACATAGCAAATTTTTTATAACATAATTCTCTGTTACACAATCTTCAGTTCATAGCTCCAACGGTTACCAACTAGTTACATTAATAGCGTTCACTGAACTAGTCTGAAAAGAGTAGAGAAACGGAGTGAGTTAACAATTGAAAAAGAAGCTACATCACATGATATCTTCAAGTAAAAATACGCATTATAATAGACAATGAATTAAATTTTAGAAAACATTTATCAATAGTATGAAAATAATTTGGCAGAAACAATTAAACCTATTTTGGAAGTTAACGTGTGCAATGAAAATATATAAATTGTTATATATAAAAATACTCTCTCATAAAATTTGGTAGAAAATAAATTTTTTTATAAAATTTAAAGACCAAAATATTATTTTACTTTAAAAAAATAGGAATTACAATACTATAGTATACGAAGAAAAAAAAGAGTACAATAGTATTAAGAAATATTACTCTTTATGCATGAGCATGATGAACGCCATTTCCTTCAGACATTGAAGCTAGCTCCAACAGAGGCTGAGATAGAGTTGTCAACAGGTATCTGAAGTTCGAGATCCATTCTGTTGCCGCCAGTATCTCCATCACCATCTGTGCCGGTGCCGGTGCCGGTGCTGGTGTCAGTGCCGGCTCCGCCAACCACCATTTGCCGGCCGCCAAGTCTGAGAGTTCTTATACACTCATAGAGTTTAGCAATGAGTATAAGAATGAGGATCAGAAGGCTAACTATTTCCGCAACTTTTTTAGCACCAAAACTGTTACCAAAAAAAAAATAAAAACAAAACAAAACAAAAAAAAGAAGAAATGTTATCAGCAGGAAAATTAAGGAACAAGAACATTTCTCTCTCGCTCTCTCCACCCCCCACACACATATAACTTGAGCTAGTGTCACGTACCTGGCCCAGTGGCGACCCCACTCAGTAGCCAGGGTGTTCCTAGGAACACCCTGGCTTGAATTTTTTTTTTTTTTTTTTATATATAATAATTTAATTTTTTTTATTTGTTTACACTTAAAAAAAAAAAAAAAAAAAAATACCCTCAAGCAATATTAGGAACACCCTCAAAATTTTTATGCTAAACAAATTTTGAACTAAAAGGCATGCAGAGACGGGGTGTGTACACACATGAGGTGTGTGTTTACGCACAGTGGAGTGTGTACTAGACTCCTAATAGTTAGTAAAAAAAATGAATGAAGCAACTAAATATCAATAATTAATAATTTAATTAACTAATACATTATAAAAGACAAACAAATTAAATTATGTTAAGCTAAACAAAAATTAATAATTTAATAATTAATGAAACAACAATACAACAAATTATAGTTTATAAAAGACAAACAAATTTATGAAACAACTAAACAACAATAATTAATAATTTGATTAATATTTCAAATAAATTTATAGTTTATTGTACCAGTACCTTTGTTCATTAATTTCTTTTCTTTTCTTTTTTCCTTTTTTATTTTTTTTTCTTTTGAGGTTTTTCGGTGTGCAGAATGCAAATTTGTTTTAGTTTTTAGAATTTTTTTTTTAAGTACAAACTTCATGCTTGCCAAATTTTGAATTGAGGCCAGTATTTACCGAAATGTCTTGAAACACCCAAAATAGACCGAAATGACCCAAAATTTTTTCAAAGTGGAATAGGAACCCCCTGAACAAAATTCCTAGAGTCGCCACTGACCTGGCCATATATAGGAACTAGGAAGGGCGTGGACGGTATGTGCAGAGGTACAGGGAATGAAGAGGATCCTCTCAGTAATCCCAGATTTTGTTCCTGAAACTGAATCTAGGAAGAGGAGAAGGAGAAGGAGAAGGAGAAGGAGAAGGCTTTCTGCTTTGCTGGTTAACCCTCCTATGTCTGATATGTTGTAATGCTCTGTAGGAGAAGGAGAAGAATAAATAATAGCCTGACTCAAATAACCCAACCTACCCAACCTAACTCAACCCAACTCAAATAACCACGGTTAACTAGAATGGGTTGAGTTAGGTTGGGTAGGTTGGGTTATTTGAGTCAGGCTATTATTTATTCTTCTCCTTCTCCTACAGAGCATTACAACATATCAGACATAGGAGGGTTAACCAGCAAAGCAGAAAGCCTTCTCCTTCTCCTTCTCCTTCTCCTTCTCCTTCTCCTCTTCCTTCTTCTCTTCCTAGATTCAGTTCAGGAACAAAATCTGGGATTACTGAGAGGATCCTCTTCATTCCCTGTACCTCTGCACATACCGTCCCACGCCCTTCCTAGTTCCTATATATGGCCAGGTACGTGACACTAGCTCAAGTTATATGTGTGTGGGGGGTGGAGAGAGCGAGAGAGAAATGTTCTTGTTCCTTAATTTTCCTGCTGATAACATTTCTTCTTTTTTTTGTTTTGTTTTGTTTTTATTTTTTTTTGGTAACAGTTTTGGTGCTAAAAAAGTTGCGGAAATAGTTAGCCTTCTGATCCTCATTCTTATACTCATTGCTAAACTCTATGAGTGTATAAGAACTCTCAGACTTGGCGGCCGGCAAATGGTGGTTGGCGGAGCCGGCACTGACACCAGCACCGGCACCGGCACCGGCACAGATGGTGATGGAGATACTGGCGGCAACAGAATGGATCTCGAACTTCAGATACCTGTTGACAACTCTATCTCAGCCTCTGTTGGAGCTAGCTTCAATGTCTGAAGGAAATGGCGTTCATCATGCTCATGCATAAAGAGTAATATTTCTTAATACTATTGTACTCTTTTTTTTCTTCGTATACTATAGTATTGTAATTCCTATTTTTTTAAAGTAAAATAATATTTTGGTCTTTAAATTTTATAAAAAAATTTATTTTCTACCAAATTTTATGAGAGAGTATTTTTATATATAACAATTTATATATTTTCATTGCACACGTTAACTTCCAAAATAGGTTTAATTGTTTCTGCCAAATTACTTTCATACTATTGATAAATGTTTTCTAAAATTTAATTCGTTGTCTATTATAATGTGTATTTTTACTTGAAGATATCAGGTGATGTAGTTTCTTTTTCAATTGTTAACTCACCCTGTTTCTCTACTCTTTTCAGACTAGTGCAGTGGACGCTATTAATGTAACTAGTTGGTAACCGTTGGAGCTATGAACTGAAGATTGTGTAATAGAGAATTATGTTATAAAAAATTTGCTATGTTGTGCTTTTTTTGGGTTGTAAACTTCGTAATCATGAGATTATTTGAACATGTATTTGGAGTCTTTATTTTCACATATTTGAGTTTGATGTATTTTTGAGACTTGATATTTAAATATTGCTTTGATAGTTTGGTTTGTTCCATTTTTAGAGGTTAGTGCCTCAAAATTTACAAGTTTAAATTTTTTTTGTCATATTGGTTTTAAACTAAGTTTAGTTCCTTATGACGAGTCATTTATCTAAATTTCTCATTTGGGATTGTGTCCGCATATTGAGATTAGCCTATCTAGTTTTAAGTTCAAGAAGTGTACTCTTTTTTTTAAGTTCAAGAAGATGGAATGGGCCCAAAAATGGACTTCATCTCATTCCTGGGGCCTATTATACTATAGAGGTAGCACTGCCGGCCCTTTATTATGCAAGGTGTAAAAAATAAAATAATAAAAGTAACACAAGTTTTACTATATATATATATATGAGAAATTCGGCCACGATTGGGTTTGGGCTTAAATGGGGAGATGACTAAGGGACAATGCGAACTGGGCTAAATAGCTGCATTACGGCCTTGGTTCTGTTTTCAAATTGGGTGAAGAAGACAGATTCGATAGTTTTAACAATTCAAGACGTTCCTCCACCATGGGCCATGGCATTATGTGAACATTGCCAATAGTTTAGCAAAGAAACAAAACCTTAAAATCCAAAATAATAATCTTCTCAAAAATGAGGAAAAAAATAACACAAATACTAGGTTAGCCCATTGGGATTGGAGTGGTGGTATAGTATTATTATTTTTCCTTCTCTAATTATTTGTGAGTGCCCGTGTGGGAGGTCAGAGTAGCTTTCCAAATTTCCTCCCAACTTCGATCATGAAACCATATAGAGCAAGAGTTATTATGTATAAATAGGCACTAACCCTTACAATGTATGACATAATTTAATAAAAATTACATATTAACTTTGCATGAAGAGACGATAATTTGAAATGAATGAAAATAAGTAATCTAGTTCAACCTAATAAGAAGAAGAAGAAGAAGAAGAAGAAGAAGAAGAAGAGAAGAAGTTTTTGATCAAAAGTACAAACTTCATCTTACAATGCCACTTAAAACAGTGACGGCTCCATAATTTTTTCTAGAGGGGTCAATAAAAAGATGTATCTTGGGTAGGAGATATATCTTGCGGTCTACGTGATTTCTTTATTCAAATTTGTACATAATACTAGTAAGAGATAAAAGATAAACTATAAGTTCTTTAGGCATATTGTTTCTTAATACAATGAACATACTAATTATTGCTTCTAAGATTAAATATTGGAAATCATCTATTGTTTCTAAATATAATAAACATGTTAAGTATTGTTGTTAAGTGAATTTTAATTATTAAAGCTTAGAATGTTTTTATTTATTAGTTTATGTCTATACTCTTACAATTATTTTATTTAACAATTCAACTTCACTTTGATAACAATTGGTTTTTGTAATTGTATTAAGAAAATTTTTGTTGTGTTAACATTTGCTTTTATCTTCACCCAATCTCCTATCCTACACCCCAGGCCTAATTTTTTATTTTTTTAAGAATTACCATCTATCTAATTGTTTGATTCTCTTTTAGTGTTAATATTTGTTGCCTACTAACTAATTGACCTACTCCCCTAGTCCCCACTCAAGAAATAAAAAATTAAAAGTACGTTCAAATTTAGCCACTCTAGTCACATATTTGGTCAAAAGTATAAATTATCTAAGAATTGTTATGTCCATAACATTTTCACAATAAATTCTAGTTGCTAAGTTGTTACCGATTCTAATTTGAATCCACTACTAAAATTATTTTTTTACCCAATAGTAATAGCTAGTAACAACCTACCACTTAAATTTTTTATAAATGTGCTATGAAAATGTTGTGAATATAGAATTTCTCAAATTTATTATAACATTATTTGCAAGAATAGATTGTTAATAGGGTCATCTTCAAGCTTATATTAGTTGAGTCTTAAAAAATTTAGAGTCAAGGCGTTCAAAATTTTATTTTAGGAAGTCAAAAGTCACGCAAATTTTTTTTTTAAAAAAATTATATAAAAAATTAACGTGGCCAACTTAGGGGTTCATTTGAACCCCTGAACTAAAGGTGGCGCCCTTGACTTAAAATAAATTTTATCATCATATATAAATATGTACAAAATATAATTAGAAAAGAAATTATTAATTAACTTCATGTAATTCATTTAAAAGCAATGGAGTTAAAACAAATTATTGACTACATTAAATATATAATATTTTTATAAATATCTACATGCTTGGAAATGCTCGCAATGTAAAATTCTCAATATATAATTTTTTTTTTAATAGAGGCTTACTAAAATAAGAAATCACACACGATTTTTGAATTTGAACCATATAAAAAGAGCTTTGCCTATAAATTAATAAAAAATTCATATAAAATAATGCAATATATACACACAACAATAAGTGCAAAGGAAATTGGTCATACAAGAGAATACATATTTTACATTAGAAAAGTGTTATGTCCATAATATTTTTAAAAAACTTTTACAACAAATCATAAGTATTAGGTTGTTATTGGTTCTAATTTGAACCTACCACTAAAATTACTTTTTTGTCCACCAATAACAACACTAACAACCTGTCACTTAAGATTTGTTGTGAAAGTATTTATTCTGCAATTAACAAAAGATAGTTTGATAAACAATAGTATCCAAACCTTTTCGAGTATCTGCCTATTCCCTTCGGCATGTGCAAGCCCTCATCCTACATACACCGAATTATTACAAGAAAGAATTCCTTGATGGTGGCCCCAAAATACAAGGAAAATATTTCAAATTCAAAGTAATTCTACGGTACGCCCCCCCCCCCCCCAAAAAAGGAGGGGGGGGTACGGTACCCACTAGTAGGTAACCTGCTACACCAAGTTACTTTTTTCTCACATTTGACAGTTTCATCCTTACATTTGACGGTTCCATCCTCACATTGTGCAATTCCAACATTACATGTCACAGTTATTTTCTCACATTTGGTGGTTTCCTTACTTTTTTCTCACATTTGACAGTTCCATCCTCACATTGTGTAGTTCTAACATCACATGTAACAGTTCTTCTCACATTTGATGGTTCCATTCTCACATTGTGTAGTTCCAACATCACATGTGACAGTTTTTTCTCACATTTGGTGGTTCCCTTACTTTCTTATTTTTAACATTTGACGGTTTCATTTTCACATTGTGTGGTTCCAGCATCACATATGACAGTTCTTTTGTCACATTGGGGCGGTTTTCTTACTTTTTTTCTCACACTTGGCGGTTTCATCCTCACACTTGGCGGTTCCATCCTCACATTGTGCAGTTCCAACATCACATGTGACAGTTCTTTTCTCACATTTGGAGGTTTCCTTACTTTTTTTTCTCACATTTGACGGTTCCATTCTCACATTGTGCAGTTCCTACATCATATGTGACAGTTTTTTTTTTTCACATTTGGTGGTTCTCTTACTTTTTTTCTCACATTTGACAGTTCCATCCTCACATTGTGCGGTTCCAATATCACATATGACACTTCTTTTGTCACATTGAGTGGTTCCCTTACTTTTTTCGCACACTTAACGGTTTCATCCTCATATTGTGTAATTCTAACATCACATGTAACAGTTCTTTTCTCACATTTGTTAGTTCCCTTACTTTTTTCTCATATTTTACGGTTCTATCCTCACATTGTGCAGTTCCAACATCACATGTGACAGTTTTTTTCTCACATTTGATGGTTCCCTTACTTTTTTCTCACATTAGACAGATCTATCTTCATATTGTGTAGTTCCAACATCACATGTGACAGTTTTTTCTCCCATTTGGTGGTTCTCTTACTTTTTTTCGCACATTTGACGGTTCCATCCTCACATTATGCTGTTCTAATATCACATCTAACAGTTATTTTCTCACATTTGGTGGTTCCTTTACTTTTTCTCACATTTGACGGTTTCATCCTCACACTGTGCAATTTCGACATCACATGTGACAATTCTTTTTTCACATTTGGTGGTTTCCTTACTTTTTTCTCACATTTAACAGTTTCATCCTTATATTTTGCAATTCTAACATCACATGTGATAATTTTTTTCTCATATTTGGTAGTTCCCTTACTTTTTTTCTCACATTTTATAACAAAGATAAAATGATCCCATTATTGATCACTTGGGAATATATATACCAGCCTTTTGCCAGGTGATCAATAATGGGATCGTTTTATCTTTGTTATAATTGTGTAATACTCCCAAGTCCCAACATTCTGTATATTGAAAATGTGTATATACGCCATTCTTGTTAATTGCTTTTGCTTCTTGTATTATTAGTTGTTCCCAATGATTTGTTCATTTATGAGAAATTGAAAGAATGGGGTCTAGAATTTCCCTTTGTTGACATTTCATGAGTTTGTTTCTTGTCATCCATATCAGGCCGCTGTTGTCACTAGTGTGAAGTTCCTCAAACCTTCTCTTGGAATTCTCAGCTTCTTTTCTAGTTGTATGATTAACTTGACCCACTCAGAAGTGGCAAAAATATTCATTTCCTCTAATTTAAGTGGCCAAGGAGAACGAATCCATATGATCCTTGCAATTGTACATTCCATATTCATTGGGCCAGCTTGTATTAAAGATAAGATCTAAAAAGGTCCCATAACCATGCTCTTCTTATTCCTTTATTTAGGCAAGTGCAAAAATTGGTCATAATAAACTTTAATATAACAGAATTCCTTCTTTCTCTTTTCCCTGTTTGTGTGTGTTATCTGGGCATATTCTAATAATGTTCTTGTTGCAGAGTTGAAAGTACCTAAATCATTCAGCAAATAAGAATTTCATTCAAAAGAATTTTGTATCGTGATTTAGTAACTCATTTTCTATATGGTATAAGCTAAAAGAAAGGTTTGGGTTTCCAGATTCATATTTTTTCAGATTTCACAAATGAATGACAAAAGGCCCAAATATGGATACAAAAATGTGCAATAATTAAAAAAACTGGTTTTGAGATTGGTCCTCTAATAGGACATCTGATCCATATTTGGCATACGGCTCGGAGGTTTGTTTTTCTCATTTGGATAATCAAATACAGTTGCCTCACTTTTGTCAGAAGCAATGAGATACTGGAACAAAGAAGCACATGGTGATGGTTAGTTTAAGGTATGAAACATATTAGATATGCATAATTTTTTTGCTTGACCAACTATGATCTTTACCTGGCAGCGTCGACTAAAGCCGTTCTAACCACTTTGAGAGGATCTATGATTCTCTCCTCCACCATGTCAACATATACACTTGTTTTGCACAAGGACTATTATTAAATAAATGTCCAGGAAAGTATTAAATAAACAGATTTAAACAATCATCACTTGATATTAGTCCAGGTGTTGAGAAATTTAGAATGAACAAATATAGGAAAACTAGAAAAGAAAAGAAAGAGAAACAAGATCCACGTGCAATAAATTGGATAATTCAACTTTCATAAGAATTCTCAATATGAACATGTTGGAAAGTTTTCCATTCTCAATAATTCAACTTTCATACAATGCACAAGGCTTTGTGGACACTTCCCATTCCTACACTATTTTGCTTTACCATAGACCAAAAATACCACAGAAGACAGATTTGCAAATGATTCAAGCCAAAGGGAGCGATGGGATCCCCCGAGACAGGAGCTCGAGGGCCAATAAGAGAAGAATTGAATCCCAGAAATAAGAAAAGGGATGCGAAATTGTAAAGTTGGCTATGATGGTAATTCTTGTAGCAAATAAAAGAACAAACCTTTAGCAGCATCAAAACCCAAATTATGATTATCTTGTTCCAACAATTTGCCAATAACCAGTGCACCATCAAAACCAGAATTTGAGGCTATTGTGAATGCAGGTGCCTAAAGCAAATCAAAATGCTCACAGTCAGTATTTAACTACAAATAAACACCAAGGTAGATGCTGGTTGAGGAAATTCAACAAATAAAACCTTTAGAGCATTCTGGATTATCTTTACGCCTGTTTTCTGGTCTTCATTTACCGTTGGAAGGCTTTCCAAACCTTTTGCAGCATACAAAAGAGCAACACCACCACCTAATAAGGGCAAGCAAGTTACGATTGTTCTTGATGTGCTGTGGATATATATAACCTAGAGGAATGACAAAAATCTAGTTACCTGGCACAATACCCTCTTCACAGCCGCTCTTGCAGCATTTAAGGCATCCGTGACCCTATCCTTCCTTTCCTCAACTTCTGCCTCACTAGACCCTCCAACCTGACAGAAAATGGATGCATGTCAAGGCAATAACTCACCCACACTGCAGGAATTCAGACAAGTGAACAACATACCTTGAAAATATCCACACCACCAGACAGCTTTGATAGCCTTTCCTGTGCTTTCTCCTTGTCAAACACGGCATCGCTCTTCTCCATAGATGTCCTCAGCTGTAGAACATCATTAGCATCAGTAAATGTCATGAATCTTCACTTCCGATCATTCTAATTTTAACAGAGACTGAAGGATGAGATTAACATTTCAAGTTCAACCTGAATATTCAACATTATATGGACTGAAGAATAAATTGAATAATGTAGTAACTAGCTTGAAGTATCGTGGTGGATGAGCAACATACTGTATTTTGACAACTTCAGTAGGTCTATTTCCAGGATCAATTTGAATTTTTGTTCCTGAATTGACATGGCTGTGAGCTTCTCATCCTTTGACTGAGGAAGCAGCCTTCTAGTTTTCCTGTTTTTAATAGATTAATTAATTATAAACAAAGGACGGAACAAAAACATAACAGGAAAAGTTGTTGCCACTCAGTGATATGATTAGATTTAACACATGGATACTCTAATTTAGAGTTATGGAGTAAATGAATATATAGATAATTATGTTCCAAACAGTACTATCTTCAAAAAGGAAACCACAAAGGATACAGGTATAAAATTATGAAAATTAATGACATGTTTAGAGTGCTGCAGCTATTTAGCATTTAAACAGTTATGATACAATGAAAGGATTCCATTATGATTTTCAATGTTTTCTACATAATGCAAAGGAACTTTTAGATCATTCAAAAGTAACAGAATTCCAATCAACGTGATGCAGCATAATTAAGGTGTCGTGTGCTATGCAGATATTACTAATATCATCACCTGATATCACTTGAGTCTCAGTCCAATTAATGTGTCCCATTTTCAAATACATGAGACCTGTTCCCAGTCCACAGGAAAAAGGCAAATGATGGATCCAATAACATAGATACCATGCATATATTCAAAAAATTGAATACCATTTACATATAAGATGAGCTGTTCCCAGGCTAAGGACAATTCCAAGAAAAAGTTTTATGATAGAACAAACAAATTAAACCACTAAAAATAAACATATAAATGAAAAAGACAGAGGAAGGTTCAGAAATGTGGAGCTAAATGATGATGCCTGGATGGATGAGCAGTATGATAAAAAGATCGATTCAAAGATCAACAGAATTAGAGACTTGAAACTACAACCACAAGAAACAAAACAAAATTGTAAAAACATCTTGAGATGTTAAGCAAGAAAATAAAAACTTGTGTCAATGGAATGTGAAAATGCCCAATTTCATATTAAGAATTATAATACCAAACATAGTGGAGAAGTTAAAAGAAATGTGAAAGCAACCTACAATAACTAAATGATGACTAAGCTAAGTCAAGAACATGACAAAGCAACATACTTCTCAAATGAGTATCCCACCTATTCACAACCTCACATTGATAGGGTTTCCCACAATTAAAGCTTGATGCATGCCACCAAACCCATTAAAAGGAATGTATGGAACTGTTTGGAATACATACTGAACTTAATACCAAAAAGAATGATTTTAATAACTGGGATAAGCATACAGGGGTGCACATCAAGAAACCCCAATGTTTCAATCTAAGAAGAGAAACAAAATCCAAATATAAATAGCACAGGATACTGCCGATGAATATAATATTACCTATTCAATAACAATGACAATGTTTCATCCTCAGGGTCATGTGCTTCGTCTATGAACAAACTATTAGAATTCTCATTTTTTATAAGCACGTTCGCTTCAAACTTCTTCTGTTGAGGAACTCGTAAACCAAGTTGCTTAAGCTTATGAGAAACTTGAACAGCTGTGAATTTATAATCTGCATCCAATGCATTTGCAATCATGCAGCTACACTTCTTGTGCTCTTTGAATCTGTGAGGATCAAGCAAAGCCCAAACTTTTTTTATTTAAAAATTCAAATAATAACAAAATAACATATTCCATCACATCTTTATCAACTTTTTAGCATATTTGATGTAAAAGGAGACTTAATATAATATTGTAATCAGAAACCAAGCTACGCAACACTCGCTTGTCATATAGAGCTCTGATCATATCTTCCTGATTTGTAGTGGCAGAATTGCTCTTATAAAGCAACATACTTCTCAAATGAGTATCCCACCTATTCACAACCTCACATTGTGAGTAAAGTTGAGTTGAATTTGAGAATTAAAGATAAAAACTAAAAAGCCAATGGGACAACCAAAAAAAAAAATGTAAGAGCTTTATACCACTACAGGGAGGTCATCAGAATTGTGATTTCACCCATGCATGTAGCACTAAGTGCATGTCTAATGTGTCAAAATTATTGATCAAAAAAATTGGCAAACAATTCATCCAAGTGAATAGCACACTGAATAAAAATTTTGAAAATAAAAAAGGTATTAAAGAGAAAAACCAAACGCATACCTCTGCATCAACTACCTCAGATGTTCATGTCATAGTTCCATAAAAATATTGTTCTGGTTAGCAGAGAGCGGCGCCAACGAGTTGGATTGAATGAGAAGAAGCGCCACCGATTTGAGGTTGTGGGTGCGCCGCAGATGTGGTATCAACTGTCTGATTTGAGCGTTTTGTTTAGAGAGGCAAACAGAGCAATGAGCAGACGAAGTAGAGAGGTAGAGAAGCAAACGTGAGATAGGAGAAAAGCCTGAAAAGCGTGATGAATGTTTTAATTTTTTGTTTATATATAAAACCGGTTTAACCAGTAACCAAAAATCTTTAAAATTACATCAAGGGCCAAGATCAAAACCAAAGTAAATAAAGCCAAAATAGCAAATTGACAATAATTTTTAAACAATATAATTAGTAGATACTGTTATAAAACTATATTTTTTATTAACATCTCAAGTTTAAAAGAGTTGATTTTGGCCTAAAAATCGAGTTTTTGAGGGTCGATTTTCATGATTTGATCATATCTGATGTGACATTTTTTCCACGGGTTACTTACGTGAAAATCGAGTATCTAACACTCGATTTATAACCTAAAAAAATTTTAGTCTAAGACTCTCGTATAGCCATTCCAGAAAGGCAGCAATACCCAAAAAGAAAAGAAAAAAATCACTCACAACAAACTTTCAACTAGCCACGTCCACGTCCACCTCCACCTCCACCACCACTCCACCAACAACAAACTCCATACTGCAACCCCAGTCCACAGCAAAAAAAAAAAAAAAAAAAAAACAAACCACCACCAATACAGCCACAACCACCAACACAGCCCACGGCAACCACAGCCACAGCCACAGCCACAGCTACCGAACCACCACCAACCCAACCACCAAACCGCCAGTCACAACCAAACCCACAAAAAAAAAAAAAACAAACAAACACCAAAAAACCTATGTGAAGAACTAAAAACACCAGCAAAAAAAAAAAAAAAAACTCATGAACCCACAAAATCAGCAATCCAAAACCCATGAACCAAAAATTCTCACCGTCGCCGATCATGGTGCCATTTTGCTGTCCGTCGAGCGGTGGTGGTCGATGGAGAATCGCACCGAAGGAGATGATGGATGCGAGGCTCTGGTCCATGCCGCTCTGGACCACACCGAAGGAGACGACGAAGAAGGTCGCCGATCTAGTCCACCCACGCCTCTCTGTTTTTGGTTTTTTTTTTCCTTCTCTCTCTCTCTCGCTCTCTCTCCTCTCTCTCTCTCTCTTCCTCTTCCCTTTCTTCTCGATGAAAGATGAAAATGGCTTAAAACATTATATAAGTGTTGTAAAGGGTTTTAAAGTGAGTCTTAGAAACTCGATTTTCAAGTGGACGTCACGTGGAAAAAATGCTACATCAACGTGGTTAGACCATGAAAATCGACCATCAAAGACTCGATTTATAGACCCAAAATCGACTCTTTTAGACTCAAGATGTTAGTAAAAAATATAATTTTGTAACATTACCTACTAATTATATTATTTAAAATTTATTGTTAATTTGCTATTTTGACCAGTAAATTAACTGCTTAGATATAGGTGGGTATTGTACCCCTTTTTTTTTTGGTATGGTAGAATGACCCTCAAATCCAAGATCTCATAGATATCTTGGGACCATAGGAATTATTTAGCCAACCCCTTGAGGTTTATTTGATAATCTTTTCAGGAGGCTTATATTCCTCTCTTTTATTAAATATAGTAAGTTTAACGAAAATTAACTTTTGGGTCATATGTTTGCATTAACTCTAATTCATTCTCCAATCTCTCTATTAATTCAATTTTAGAAAGTTCTGTAGTAGTTGAACTTTATAAACAAAAAGTTGATGAAAAATATCTTACACGTATAAAAACAAGACAAACACCGGTTTTCATGAATTTAATTAAGAAAAACTTTATCTCACCAAAGGTTGGTCTGTCTCTCTGAGATTTTTTTTTTAAATTATTTATTTTTTACTAGTTATACCTGTGACCTGTTGAGATAAAAACAATACCTTATATTAAAGTTAGCTTTCCCAATTACCGAACTTATGTTTGGGGTATTACTCACACTTTTTAAGATTGAGAAACTTCTAGCAAGACCTAAAAATATATATATATATTAGGAAAATTATTTTATTTTTGCTTAAGCTATAATGGCTCATTAATTGCATTTGAAGAAGAGATGGCCATTTAAATTGGAAAGTAAAACTACCACTCACCTTAGGTGTGGTGGCCACTCCACAAGTATAAGTACTTGTGAGGTGTAGGGGACAAGAGACAGAGTTCTAGTCTCCAGGAGACAGAGTTCTAGTCTCCAGGAGAGAGTTTCACACACATATACACTTAGATTGGGTTAGAGTAGAATTTTTATCTTGTATAAAAAAAATGAAGAGTAACAATTAAGAAGGCAAAAGTGCGGAATGCGGACAAAATATAATTGCCATCAATTGCAAATTACTTATTTTCCTATCTAATGCAGTTGCTGGAAATTTGTACTTTTGTGTGGATTCATGTTCCAATTATGTTTGATCACTCATCAATTATATATATGGGTGTGTGTGTGTTGTTTTTGTGCATTGTGAAAAACAATCTTAATTTTTTTTAATGTAGTGAATTTTTCAAAATGATAGCCTTTTGAACTTGCTTTTAACTAGTAAAACCTACAGGTAATTTCAATTTTGACCATTAAAATTTGTTTGAAAGCATATTCAAGAAGTTTTTCTAACTCCCCTAAAAAAGAAGAAGTTTTTCTAACAAACAAATAGACCAAAATAGTCAATTACAACACCCAAAAATTCCTAATGAAATAAAAAAAATTCCCAAACTTTCAACTATTGGCCAAAAGATCCCTCAACTTTTTTATTGGCCAATTTACTCCTTAAACTATTCACAACTGTCAAATCAATACTTCAGTTAGTCACGCGTTAAAACACTAACATAATAAGCACACGTGACTCACGTGACTTTTAAATACAAACTTAAAATAACCCAAACGTCCAAAACTCAGTGGAAAGAAGAGAAGAGAACTAGGTTCAGTGGAGAGAGAGAATCCACACCGTTCAAAGCCATTGCCGAGCTTCTCCCTGCCGTCTCACCGCCCTTGTCTTGGCGACGCCCTGGTGGTTCCACCGCACTGTTCAATCTGGATGTCTTTTCTTTTCTTTTCTTTTTTTTCTTTTTTTTTTTTTTTTTCCCCTTCTTACGTATAGCTATTAAATCTTCTAAGAAATTTTGTTTTTTTTTAATCTCCATGTGCGAATTTTTATAGTAGAAATTCTTGTTTTGGTTTAATTTTGGGTTGGGTCTTTGTGAAATTCTTGGTTTTTTACTATCTCCATGTGCCTTTCACCAACCGTTGCATTTGAGTATGCCATAGAGCTATTTAATTATATGCTTGAAAGAGATATGACTACTACTAAGGGTTTGGTTGCTTGGTCATATCTTTGGGATTGGTGTTTCTACAAGGTTGTTTGCAAAGGCCTCATCAACAACAATTTCATGTTTGAAGTTGGTGAAAGAAAACAACAAATACACAAAATTTCATAAGAAAAATAGGATACATTGGTTTAGTATTAAACTGATTTTTTTTTTTGTTTATATATAGGATTATATATTATAAATTAATTTCCAATAGATGGACCTTAGTATTTGATATTTTTTTACAGGTCTAACTCCTTCTATGGCACAAAAAGCTTTGTCTAGCTTAATTGCATTCTGTGTTTTTGACTTTGTTTGAATCAGAGTTCTTTGCATCAGAATTGTGTTGGTTTGGTTAAATTCTCATGATACAAACCTATAGGGAAAGTGGCCAATGACACCTCTTATTTATAACCGTTTAATCAATTATGTTTAGTATATTGCCAATATAATGGTGCTAAACATTGGTCCCATGTGTGATAATAGCTTATCAATTTGATGATTTTGCTAACCTAACTGGAATCAAGTTGTTGGGAAATTTAGACCCCAATTGATAGAATTAACAAGTTTTAAACCCAAGTTGTTAATTAAATTTATTTTGAATAAACCTTGTTAAAACAAACTAACATCAATTTCTTGTCAAAATCATGCACAACTGAAAAGTAAATAAGACAAGATATGATGACCTAGGAAAACCAAAGAAACAAACTAGTTCACAGTAAAAAATCTGGGAGGAAACCTTCCCAAAAAGCAATCTACTATAATAAAGAGAAGTTTTAGATCTAGTACAACAGATTTGTCCCTAGACTTTACAATCACCGTAGATAAACTTATTGTAAAAACCTTCTACCACTTTAGAACTAGTGAACTCTTCAGTATATGAACACTACTTTTTGCACGGATCCCAGTATGTGACTAACCAATGATGCATGACTCCCAGTATATGACTAACACACCAACTTGAAGAAGATTATTAGCTGCAAAATTCTTCACTTCATCAACAATGAAAATCAAGGAGCACTTGGTTACAAAACCCTAAGGCGCAAAGACGCAGTAGTTGTTTTTAGAGAGAATAAGGCACTTGGTCACCTTTTGCATGTGTTCTTCTCGTATCTCATATGTGACGGCCTTTAAAATAAGCCTTATATATGTCTAGGGTTGTGAGAAAAGAAACCCTACCTGTACATGTCAGCATGGGCCGAAACTTAGATTTGGAAATTTGAATTTCGTGATTCTCGATAGATACTGTATCTGTCGACAGCTGTCGAGACCTTGATAGATACATCTGTTGAGCTATCTGTCAAAAATCTGTCCAGCTTTAATGAACAACCCTTCTTCACTTGTTTCTTGGACAGATTTGCATGGTTTCAATACTAGACTTGAACTCTTTTTCTTTGAAGTATTAAACACATCCTAGATCTACCCAATTACAAGTAAAGTGCGTTTTGTCAAAGGATTTGCCAATTCTATATGACATATATTCTTAACAAGTTCCACATATGTTCTAACACAAGTTCCGCATATATAAATTCTTTTACTTTTTAGTGATTTGGATGATAATTTGAATTATATTTGATTTTGCCTTTTTTTTTTATCTATTTTCTTTTGGTTCAATATTTCATTATTCCAATCCAAATTTGAGATATCAAGTTATCCCCTTTGAGCCGCATGTTAAGAATTAGCCATTAGCATCAATTCTAGTTTGGCTTGAGTGAACTAAGGTTTAATGTGGAAATTTGGGGTGTTGTAAAATTTTGATATGAAAATAGCAGCATTTATTTTCTGCTGCCATATGGGGCATTCATTTGATTTATTTCTGTCTGGTTGTCTCTTGATCCGATTAGGAACAAGTTATTAGATTTTAGTTTCCGTAAAAGTGATGGTAAAATAAGGAGCTTTTGGCTATCATGTTATGGATGTCACCACTTGTGCGCTAGCTAGATGGTTTAGATACATGATAACTCTAATATTTATATGCATGAATTCATATTATTCCTTGTAGAACAGGGCCTAAATCATGTTTGTGATGCTTGAGGGAGTGGGGGAACTAGCAAAAATCATGGTAATTGGTTTTGATTTTTAGCCTAAACAACAAGAGTGGTACTTGATGTTTAGGCTAAATCAAGTAGCCTAAACAACACAAAAATCATGTCTGAGGGAGTGGGGGAACCAGCAACAACAACAAGAGTAGCCAAAGAATAATAGAACCCTATCAAATTCACCTGAACCCAACAATGGCACTCAGCCCCTACACAATCTTCTCCAATGACATAGTTCCATACATGGTAATTGGTTTTGACAGCATGTGTTGGGAGATTGAGCCATCATGCTAGAAGGTTCAAGGACATTGCTAAGTAGGAGCACTGTGGTGCTTTCCTTAGCAATCTTGTTAAATGCATAAAAAAACTCACAGCCTCTGCAGCACACCACCAAAAAATGAATGTGTCCCAATCTACCATGAATTGAACTTGATGCAATAACTCTAAGAAAATAAATCAATAATTACACTTTTCCAGCAATATTGAAAAACAAAAGTATACCGCTCCATCAGTATTCTTAAAATGATCTCAATATCCCATGAATTGAAATATCAAATGAGTGTTTACAATAGTATATTGTTTTCCAAAAAAATAACATTCAATGAATCAATAATTACACTTTTCCAGCAATATTGAAAAACAAAAGTATACTGGCTCCATCAATATTTTTAGAAGGCCATGTATCACTAAACAAAATATTGAGTTATAAAATTATTTATCTTCTTGCTGTCACTAGATCTTAGCTTTTCCCTTATCCTTCTTGCTTCCACTAGTGTTGTCCTTTGTACGACTTTGACTTGATTGTTGAGTACCTATATTTGATTGCTGAGTACCCTATAAAAAGCCAAAAAGGCTGAAAAAGTTCAACAAAGTAATACTTGAAATTTACCCATAATTTTTTACTCCCTTTAGCTCCAGACGTAGATGATTGTCTTGATTGCCCTTTCTTTTTTTTTTTTTTAAAGCCTTCTTTTGGGGTTATTAGGAGCTTTACCAGTTCTTTGATTATGGCCCTATTGGAAACAATTCCCACATTTCATGGCAGTTCCTTTTTTGCTCACCCTAAATACATTAATAGGTTCTCCTGCCTCCTTCTTTCTTACCTTCTTACGCTTGCCTACTGTCTTTGTAAATTTTGGGAGCTTGATTGGCTCATAGGGTGTTTTTGGCCACTGTTCATGGCTTGGAGTGGGCTTACCATCCATTGGTAACAACTTAGGAATGTCTTCTTAGTGTAAGCAATGTCTACATAAGTCTCAAGTTGCTCTCCATGCTCAATTATTGCAACAGCAGCATGAAAACATGGGATTCCACTCAATCCTCATCTCCCATAACCATAAATCCTCTCATTCAAGTCCACCACATATCTCCACCATAAATATACTCCACCTCATATTTGGACTCTCCATTCCAACGAGAAATGCAATGTCCAACCTCGCTTTTTATCCTCTCAAGCTTCTTATAGATTCTTGAACAAACCCTCCCTTCATACCTTCTCATATGATCTCTTTTAGTTTGCAACCTTTGCATCAACATCACTCTTATGATCTCCATCATTGTCAACACTGGTTTATCCCTAGCCTCCAAAATTCAAGCATGAAAGACTCTATTTTATTGTTTACTAGAGTGGCACTCTTGCTTCTTGGATTAAAAGCATGTTTTCTCCATGTTCTCACAACTAACTTCATAAGCCACTCATATGCCTTCACATCTAGCTTCTTCAACTCATCCATGTGGAAGTCAAAAGAATTCTTTGTTGCTGCCCTAGCAGCACTCCACATTGCATCTTTGAGTACCTTCCAGGAAAATCCTTCTTGAAATTTGCATGTAAATGCCTAACACAAAATTTGTGCTCTGCATTAGGCATAAAATCCTTAAAGGTCTCTACTAATCCCTACCATAAAAAATACACAAATATACATTAGTAATTCATATTCAGGTTATAGATCATGATTTTAAAATAAATAAATAAATAATTCACATGCACATTAATTGTTTCTTTCCTTTTGTCGATCTGAGATAAAGACCCATCCATTCTCATCCACATGTCTAATGTCATCCAACAGACATTGTAGAAACCAGGTCCAAGAGTTTTTTTTTTTCTTCTCAATTTCAATGATAGAATAACCGATTAGGAATATATTATCATTCCCATCCTTCCCAACAGCAACCAGCAACTGTCCCCTAGTTGTCCCCTTCAAATGAATCCATCTATCCCAATAAGTGATCTACAACCTACTAAGAATCACCTTTTGCAAGCATCAAGACAAACATACATTCTCTTAAACATATCATTCGCAGTTTGTATCTTCACGGTGCTACCCACTTTCCACTTCCTAATAGCAGCTACATAGTCCCAAAGTCTCTCATACTACTTCTCCTTAACACCATGTATCATCTTAAAGGCCATTCTTTTAGCCTTATAACATTGGTCCAAAGTCACATCAACTTCATGGTCCCTAAACACTGCACCCTTCAATGCATTTTCTGTCCAAGTATGATCATCTCTAAAGAATGGAAAATATTTATTGGCTAGCCACCTTGAAGAAATCTTACTATCTTATGATCCTTACCACCCGTATGTATGCTCTTAAAACTTTTGATTTGAAAGGCATCTCCCATTTGTTTGGGTAGCATGTATCTTCCAACCACATTTTTTTTTACATACAGCTATCTCTCTCCACTTATCATTGTGCTTATACTCAAAATCCTATTTTTCTTTAATACACCACTCCTTTAGTGCCTCCTTGAAGACTACATGTGATGCAAATTTTTGATCCTTCAATAGTTGTACATTCTCCATGCCAATGCGCTGGTTAAACTCAAGGAACCTAGGCCTTGAATTCCCTTCATCATCAGATGACCCTTTTGCACTCCTTAACTCATCACTATTCCCATGATCTGAATCTCCTTCACCATTCCAAACTCCCTCAAGCTGCTTGCCCCCAATTGCTCTATTGATTCCATCATCCCCATACCAAAATCTTCATTTATATCATCATCAGATTTAGAAAAATCACTCAAATTGTAATCTTCGTCATCCTCATCATCCTCCACATCAATTGGAACATTAACAATTTCAAATTGGCCATCAGCCTTAATAGAATCATATTGGGATTAAGGGGCTTGTACATTTGGCATAGAAGGTGAATTTCTAGGGAGTGACAATGGACATTTATCCATGGCTACAATACAAAATTAAAAAGAACATTAATAGAAGAGCTGGAGAAAACAAAATTAAAAAAAAAAAAATATATATATATATATATAGAGAGAGAGAGAGAGAGAGAGAATAGTGGGAAAAAATATATAACAATTTGCACATGCACATGTGCATGATTGCTGCTAATTCAATTCACATAATTCAAAATATTACATATGCATGTTGTTGCTAATCAAACAAATAAACTTTGGAAAAAGTAAATGGAGTGGGGAACTGTAAACACCCGACCCAACTTATAGTTAAACTATGTGGTTGAGGGGTAATTATTATTTTAAGCCTTTTTCTTTCTAAAATTAATATAAGAGTATTTAATAACCATATATTTTATAATGCCATTGAATAAGAATTGTAAAGATTATAAATAATTGAAATGGCTATTGTATCACAACACACACACACACACACACACACACACACACACACACACACACACACATAATTCAAAATATTACAATATGCATGGTTGTTGCTAATCAAACAAATAAACTTTGGAAAAAGTAAATGGAGTGGGGAACTGTAACACCCCGACCCAACTTTATAGTTAAACTATGTGGTTGAGGGGTTAATTATTATTTTAAGCCTTTTTCTTTCTAAAATTAATATAAGAGTATTTAATAACCATATTATTTTATAATGCCATTGAATAAGAATTGTAAAGATTATAAATAATTGAAATGGCTATTTGTATCACACACACACACACACACACACACCACACACACACACACACACACACCACACACACACACACACACACCACACACACACACACACTTAGTATGTACAAACTATATTAAGTGGTTTAAGTTATTAGATACATAGTTGATGTTTTAGTTAGGTGTGATGCACGAGATGTTATAGTAGAAATTTCGCCCACACATGCAACCAATTGAAATTCAACACATGTAAGGCCAAAGCATCATGCATGTTGACACATGTTATCTCCTTGAACCCCAAAGACCAAGACTTGGCCAGCCATGCACTGAACAAGCTCCACCTAATCTCTTCTTTGACTTTTTCAAAGTAACTAAAACATCCAAGAAGCTCTCTCCCTCTATCCCACGGGTCCAAGTAAATCAGAATATTCTCACCTCACTTTACTCTCTTTTCTCTTAAGGAAAGAGCTAGAAGCTCTCTTGAGTCTACTTTCTCAAACCCATGGGTCCACCCATCCAAAGAAAGATAAGTTCCATCAGATTTCTTCTTCATACTATCTCAAAGAAACTAAAAGACTCAAAAACTCTCACAAGCTCTCTACCTCTCATTCTTTCGAGTCCAGCCACTAGGAAAGGGAAATCCTTTCATGCAAGAGTGATTCTACTTCTATTTTCCCTTAAGAACTAGAAACTTGGTAAGGGTCTAGCTACTCTCACCTTAGAATCCATAATTTCTTCATGGAATCTTTAGTAATGTTATTTGTGGTTTGTGAAATTTGGAAATCATGAACTTATATATATATATATAGTGTTTTAAGAAGCTTTGAAACTGTGTTGGTGATTTGTTGAAGGTAGATTAGGGTTTTTACTAATTAATGATTGTGTATGACTAAGGAAGTAAGAAAAAGTTGGGATGAGTACTTTTGATGTTATTGTTGGGATTTATGTTGTAATTAATTCTACTATAAATGGTTAAATGTACTGTATGTAAGTGTTTTCTAACATGTCTAATGAGTACACAAAAATCCCCATATGATAATAAGACTAGTTGCAATCATTTTATAATTTTACAAGAAAATGTTTTGAGCTGTCACTATGACAGATTCTGTGTTTACGCATGATAAATTATGTATTCAATTGTATATAGTGAATTAGGATGCTAAGAGTATTTCTTATGAATGCTAAGACACATATGGTTCTAATGAAAGTGGTCTCACAGCAATTGGATCAATACAAAAATATTGGTTTAATTTTTAAGTTGCATGAAATTCTGTCAGGATAGATTTGAGTATGTTGTCTTGTACGATTTCTAGTAAATCATTTTTTTATTATTTGGCCTTGAAATTAATATGGTACCTACTAGACATCCAGAGGAGTTTCTCTATAAAATTTCATGAAGATTGGATGGGCGTAAATGATAACTCTGACTTTGAGGATTTAATTCTAAAGCTAGGGTGAATGCTTTGAGCTATAAATTAATATGCTTATCAATTAGTATATCTAGATCATGTTCATGCTACATGTTGCCTTGTGTAAGTTTATGTGTGCACCATTGCTTCCAATCTCAAACACATTCTGGATATGAATAACAAAACAATGGTTTCTCTATGATTTGGTACATCATGTTGTTGGATGAATGTATTTTGTGTTTGGGGAACCTCGTTTAGGTGGGATTAGCATTTTCTTGATTTTAAGATATAGGTTTTGAGATGAATGTGTAAGTTTATGATAAGGAATAATTGATAGTAATAAGCTTTGATATTTGGTTTAGGTGTTACCAGTACCCAAGTCTAAGCTCTTTCGATTGTAGGCTTTCGGTTCCTCTGCTTTCAGGTAAGGGATAAGTTATATGAGCATTTGGTAAGTCATGAGGTTATTTTAAAGCGTATTATGCATTAAAAGGTTTTTGATTAGAGATATGACATATAGTCATGTTTCAAACAAAGATATGTTCGTGAGCTTTCGAAACCTTATGTATATGATTTAAGCATATTAATGCTACTACTAATTTTCACAAACATGATGTTTAAACAAAAGAATGAAAATGCTATTATAATGGAATGTTATGCAAACTATGAGTTTTAGTATAATATATAAGTGAAAAATGTTTTCAGGTTATGTCCTCTAGTAATCTGAACTTGATTAAAGTATTATTGAGGATGGCGGTATGTCCGCGCTCAATCAAAGTATGTATTGAGGATGGCGGTTTGTCCGCACTCGATTAAAATATTTATTGAGGATGGTGGTGCGTCCGCGCTCATAAGTACAAACTTATTAGATATGGACTAACCAATATGCTATGAACAACCATATTATTTTATTGATCATGAGAGAATGATTTTGTTTAAATACATTATGAAAAGTTGAAACCTCTCATGAAAAGAAGCTTTTGATGAAAAGAAAAGTTGTTCTTCAAAGATAAAAGTTTTTGAAGTTCTGTTGTGCTAGAAAGATAAAGAATCTGATGAAAATGTTTTAGTGTTCTTTAAAGATAAAACTTCTGATAAAGCTATAAGTTTATGTTAAAAAGTCATCAAAAATCTGTTCTTTAAGAAACGTTAAGTTTTATGACTATGAAAGTTATAATATTTTATTAGAAGAAGTTTATAAAGAAAAATTTTCTTATGTGTCAAGATGTTGCTAATTTAAGATAAAATTACCAATTATCTGATTTAAGTCAAAATGATTATTTTGTAATAAGACTATATATCTATGATTTTAATATTTGGTGACTTTGTAAGAAACAAAAGAAATTCAGCCTGAAAGGTTTTAGTAATATTATTCTGATAAGAAGAAGGAGAACAATTATTTTCCTATGAAAAACGTATAAGTTATTATTATGAATAGTATAAAATATTGTGCATGAAAAATGTTCTCCTATCTGAATAATCGTAAAATGAAACGTTTTGATTTACATGCATTCTTATTAAATTCTTGTGTATCTTACCCTTAATGAGCTGTGTAGCTAACCCCTTCCACTCTTTCAGTCAACATGTTTTATTTTGGAGCAGAGGGAGCCTTAGTCGAGTTTTGGAAGGAACTGGTTTTAGTTTTAATGTATAGATCCCAAATTAGCATTTGATGTTTAGCCTTGTAGTATTGTGTATTTTAGGATCTAATGAAAGTTGTGGACCTTAAAGTATTAAGAGATGTATTATATGAAATTCAGAATTTGAATAACTAGTGGATTGTGTTATTGGTTGAAATACAATGTAGATGCTCTGAATATCAAGTGAAAAGTTACCTCAAGAAGTAAAGAAACAAGAATGAAAAGAAAGATGGAAGCTTTTGTAAAAGCTTTTCTAAAAATTTAGTTGGTTCTTGTTAATACCAAGTTTAGGCTTGATATTAAAATGCCTTTCATGCTCTAAATTCTAAAGTACAGTTTTAGGTCGTAACAGGAATTGTTCAAAGATGGGGTAATAATATGCAACAAATACCAACTCAATTTGCTTTATCTTCTTTACTTGCTTTGTTGTGCTCCTTCTTCTTTCTTTTTTTTGTATGGTGGCTTAGTCAGTAGACCATATGGCTGGAATCATTACACTGAAACCCTTAGGTGGGAAAGCTAAACCTCATGGAGTCCTAAGATTTATAAAAAAATAAAAATAACCAAAAGCCATAACTTTAACACTAAACTAGAGAATCCAAAAAGCCTTGCTCTATTTTAAGTCAATAATGAGGTGCTTGATTCAAGTTAGGTTAGCGGAATCATCAAATTGATAAGCTATTATCACACATGGGACAAATGTCTAGCACCATTATATTGGCAACATACTAAACATAATTCATTAAAAGGTTATAAATAAGAGGTGTGTCACTGGCCACTTTTCCTATAGGTTTTCCTCTATACTAAATATATATATATAATCTTACACTCATTTACCTTATTATTTTAAGTAAATATCCATAATTGATGCACGAATGTACACATTTTAAAAAGCGAAAAAATAACATCCAAATATTTTTCTTTTGATAATTTGAAAGTTAAAATGAGATGAGATGATTTGAACTATCAAGTAAATACTAGAGGTGTCAACCAATTAAGCTATAAGGCTCCAAGTAATAATATTCACATCTTTTGGTGCCAACCAATTAAGTTACAAAGCTCATGATGTCCACATTTTTTGTTAAAGAAATTATGACACATTTAAAATATAAAAATTAATTATTGAATTTGTTATATATAGATATACACACACACACATATATCTTGAAATTGTTAGAAATTTTTTAATTTATATATTAACATTACTTAGCTGCACCCAGTATCTTCAGGAAAAAAAAAAAAAAAAAAGCTGCACCCAGCAACTGTAGAAAAATGTAAAAATTAATAATATTCTTTTTAATGGATCCATATTAGTAGTATTTAGAAACCTTAAATCAGTTGAGTTACAAAGACATTCGGCAATAAAATTCCCTCTATCCCAATTATTAAATTATCATAAAAAAAAACTTATTTGGATCAAACTAGGTAAAATCTGCAGTATCAACTACTTGATCGTTGCAAATTTTGCATAAGATGGATGTTAAGACATTAAGACAGTAAGGCTCAAAGTGACCTTCCCTGAACATATGGAAAATCTACATTTTCTCTCATAATAAAAAAGAAAAGAGCTACACTAATTCTATAGTGTAATTAGACATGGTAGGTTTGGACCAAATTGGAACACACTAAAAATACCAAGGGATTCATAAACAGGATTTTGGATGTTCATGATCAATCCTTATGTAGCTTTGCATTATTTCTTGGATGGATCTAGGGCATATTTGCAAGTGACAAAATTAATGAAATTCTCTAATTGAAGATTTTGTTATTGGCTTCTGGATCATTATAGAACCAATTATTGTGTTTGATATGTTTTTGTAGCAAATGGGTTGCAAGGGAAACTTGGAAGGCCAACATATTTGGAAAATTGGATAACCAAGCAACCAAACCCCCTAACAGTAGCCATATCTCTCTCAGACATTTAATTAAACAGCTCTATGGCATACTCAAATGCAACAGTTGGTGAAAGGCACATGGAGATAGTAAAAAATCAAGAATTTCACAGAGACCCAACCCAAAATTAAACCAGAACAAGAATTTCTACTATAAAAATTCGCACATAGAGATTAAAAAAATTAGAGCTCTTAGAAGATTTAAATAGCAATACATAAGAAGGAAAAAAGGAAAAAAGAAAAAGAAAAAAAGACATACCCAGATTGAACAGTGCAGCAGAACCACCAGGCACTGCCAAGACAAGGGCGGTGAGATGGCAGGGAGAAGCTCGGCAGTGGCTCTGAACGGTGTGGATTATCTCTCTCTGTCGGACTTGGTTCTCTTTTCTTCTTTCCGCTGGGTTTTGGACATTTGGGTTATTTTAAGTTTGTATTAAAAGTACGTAAGTCACATGTGCTTATTCTGTTAGTGTTTTAATGTGTGACTAATTAAAGTGTTGATTTGGCAGTTGTGAATAGTTTAAGGAGTAAATTGGCCAATAAAAAAGTTGAGGGGGTCTTTTGGCCAATCGTTGAACGTTTAGGGGGTGTATGGGCATTTTTCCCAAAAAAATCCTACCTTAATCATATGTCAAACTACTTTCCGCAATGGCTCATAAAAGACAATTGCAACGACTAATGCAATAGTTTTTGGAGAAAAAAAATTACGTAACAAAGATATATCTCTTCCTCAGTTATAATCAGTGAAGCAAATACCATACCGTACTGGCCGGTAAATACCGTACCAGCTAGTACACCTGTACAAGTACCCTTTTGTTTTGTACCAAAAATATACCAGCTGTACTAGACACGTACTGGCCGTACCAGCGAAATCCGGCCATACCAGATGCGTATCGGGCCAAAACACCCCAAGCCACTTTTTTTTTGTTGTTGTAATTTTCACAAATTTTCAAGGGCAATATGATAATTGTGCTAAACCTAATTCTAACCCTAATTTTGAAAATCATTGCCATTGTATGATATAAGTTTTGCATAAGATTTTAGAAATTGGCATTTTTGTACGAATATCTTGCAATTATTACATCATGTCATTCTTTAGAATTTTTTGATGCAAAACATAGAATTTATTTATTTTCTTTTTCAGTTTTGTTGCTTTTTTTTAGTTTCTATACTTTGAAATTTACTTCTGTGTTTTTTTTATAATTAATTTTGGTTTACTTTCATTTGTTATAAGGGGGGTTGTTTCTTTCCTTGGAGAGAAAATTTTACAGGTTCATTACGAAATACAATTTCAGCATTATGTTTATTTAATTCCACTAAAGAAAAATGAGACCAATTTATACTTGTCATGCATCTATAACTTTTCTTTAATGATGAATTGTCTCGGCAAAGTTGTTCCTTTGTGTTGTAATTCCTATGCTTCTTGGGGCAGAAGAATAGTGGATAATCTTGTAAACATGGTTTTAGATATTTTTTGTGTATGTGTGTGTGTATAATATATATAAAATAGTGGTAAACCCAAAACGGTATACCGGTGTTGACCAGTATTAGAAATATATCGTACCGTTAGCTAAACCGGTACAGCCTCCGATATGGTATTAACTTCTTTAGTTATAATTTATAAACTAATTGTTAATCTGTGTGATGCACAGAAAACCTATTGACTCTGAAAAAAATGAAGAAATATTTAACGTCTATATTTTTCCATAGTTTAGAAGTGTTGTCTAATATTGAACGTTATTGAGTTGCGAGTGTATAGTTAACGAAACCTACAAAGTAATTTACAATTCTTAAATTAATAAAGTGAAACTCCCAGTAGTTATATACACACACACACACTCAAAACTAATATAAACTACAAATATATAAACAAAGACCATGATATAAGGAAGACACACCAAGTTTCAAATTTGAGTAGCAATATGACTTTCCCGTAGAAATAACAATATAGACAATTTAAAACATGGAACAATATCAAAATTATAATACCTAATTCCATTATCTTTTATGTTGAATCCAAACAAATAATTAATTGAAATTATCCAAACAAATAATTAATCAACCAAAAATCATAGCTTTTAATAAGAAAACAAAAAAATCACATGAACCTAAATAAAAAGCATTTAAGGTGAAGAATTAAGATCAACCTACTGAGACACAAATACCAAAAACTCCAAGACTTACAACTTCAAAATTTATAGAATCCCCAAATTCTACTTCAAAACCAAACCAAATTCAACAAATTTATATATAACATACCAAGTAAAAATTTATCGTTCTTTAGGCTGGAAGACATAAGTTGCAGCTTTGATTTTTCTCCAAAACGCTTTATCTGTCATGTATAATATAAAAAAAATAATTAAAGTAGAAAATTTCAAGCACATATGAAAGCAAGTAAAAAATTCGACATAAAAGATAAAATTCATTAATAACAATATAAACAAATATCCAAATATGTTGAATTGAAATTTTATTAATAATATCAATATAAACAAATTCAACATAAAATTCATTAATTAAAAAAGAAAGTTGAATCATCAGATTGCTTGTGTTTTTATTTATTTAATTTTATGTTAGTCTTTTTTTTTTTAAAAATCCTAAAGTTAAGTTAAGTTTAGGATTTTAAGGTGGTAATTGCTAAGATTTTGAGGAGGGAAAAGAGACTCCTAACAGGAGTCCTTCTCTCTTTTTTTTTTTTTTTTCTTAACCCTAACGTTTTTTTTTTTTTTGTTAAGTGAGTCTCTTTTTCTTTTTCTTCTTTCTTTTTTCATTGCGTTGAATAAAATTGAATCTTATTCACTGCCCCACCCCAAAGAAAATTGTTTGAGATGTGAGATTGGTATCTCTGCTTCTTGTTTTGTAACGTGTTTACTTGTCGTGATCCTCTAGAGTGTGTGTAGCTTAATTCTTAATAAGAGTTTTGCTTTTATCGTGTGTGTGTGCGAGTCAACATATAATTGTTTTTGTTTTTTTTTTTTTGAGAAACCAGACCTCAAGCCTGGGACTTTATTAAAATAGCAAAAACAGTACTTAGTGGACATCAAAGTCAACCAAAGCAACAATGTCTAAAGGCAAGGCATCCATCCAAACTTGACAGCCAACATTGGACGAAGCCTGTTTTTTTAGCAAGAGCATCCGCTACTAAATTACCAGAGCGGTTAACATGACTAAATTTAACTGATGAAAAACTAGGAATTAAACACCGAACATCGTCTAAAATATTTCTAAAGGAAGATATTAGTGAAATCCCCTGGGAAACCGCAGAAATGATTGTGGCCGAATCACCTTCAAACGTAGTGAAGATCAAGTTCAACAGCAAATTGGACCACACTGAGGCAGGCGAGAGCTTTTATGTCAGCAACTGATGAAGATAGCAGAGTAAGCGTTGACAGAGCACCAAGGGCAACGCCACGCCAGTCATGCACGATGACACCAATTCCAGCAGAATTAGTGTGTTTGAAGAGGGCAGCGTCGAAGTTCGCTTTAACAATGCTATCTCGTGTATGCTCAATCCGTTTGGGTTGATCTATATTGGCAAGGTTGTATCACGAACTGTGGGTCTTTATTTTATTTTTTTAATTTTGCAAAAAATATATGTTTTTTTTTTGTAAAGTGGGGCCCAAAATAATATTTTGAGGGTGAAGATTTATGTAATATATTGTAAGGCAGTTGCTGGATTTTGCCATCTTATTAAGCCTGAGTTAAATTTGGGCTAGAATTGGGGCTAAAAAAGTTAATTTATTCTCAGTGTGATCTTTTATGCTTTTTATGGGAATAACTTGTGTCTAATAACTTTGCCTCCTATGTATATATATATTGATGTGTTAATTTTCACTGAGCCATACATCTAATCTTGCATTAAGTTCTAGTTTATACTATTTAGGGCCTTCAAGACGGAAGTTATATGTTGATTTCAAGTAAGTGGACTTCAGAAAATAATTCCTCTCTAAATATTATATTATATATGTATAATTGGAAAGAAGCTTTTCTAAATAATGAACCTTTTTATGTAAAAATTCTTTCTAAAAAAGAAGATACGTTCTATAAGAATATTTTATAATATTGTTAAAGAAAAAGAAAATGTTTTTAAATAGTCAGCTAGACTATCTATAATCCTTGCCATCACAAGGTAAGAGTTGGTTTTCGGCCGAAATATTGGTTATTGTACAGTGGTGCATTTTTATTGTTTGCCATCCGAAACCATTGTTATCATTTATCTCTTTGGGGTTATTGTTCCCCTATGGGATTCACCTACCAATTATAAAGCGGCACATGTCTTAGTTTGGTGAATATTTTATATACTAATTTATTGTTTATTGTTATTTGACAAATTGAATGTGAAAAACAACTTTAATGCTAAGTGCATTATTATTATTATTGTTATAACTTCTATGTAGTTTACCCAATTATAAAGTTATGTTCTTTTGTTGCTGAACTTTGGCTTATTGAAATTTGGCAAATATTTTAAGAGAGTATTTGTTATTTATATGTATTTTATTGTACACTTTAGTTTCTACTAAATTACTTTCCTACTTTTGATCAATGTTTTGTAAATTTAATATGTTGTCTATTATAATGCACATTTTTAATTAACATTATCATGCATATTTTTAATTAACAATATCATGTGATGTAGTCTCTTATTCAACCGTTAACTGACCCCGCTTTATCTACCCATTTCAAATTTGTGTAGTGAACTCTTTTAATGCAACTAGCTAGTGACCATTGGAGCTTTGAACTGAAAGTTATGTGTAATAAAGAACTATGTTATAAAATTTTGCTTTGTTGTGCCTTATAGGGTTGTAATCTTGGTAATCGTGAGACTATTTGAGGATGTATTTGTAATATTTATTTTCTCATATTTTAGTTTGATGTATTTTTGAGAGACTTGGTATTTAAATGTTGTGTTGATTGTTTGATTTATTATATTTGAATATGTAGTTGCCTCAAATTTTACAAGTTTAACTTTTTTGTCATATTTGTTTGAGCTAAGTTTAGTGCCTTATGACAAGTCATTTATCTAAATCTCTTATTTGGAATTGGGTCTTCATAATGAGATTGGCAATCTACTTTTATTCCCATTACATTCCAATTGATAAAACATCTACTTATATTATTTAAACAAATCGTAAGACTTGTTACATAGCTAATGTGACTAAATGTAATGTGAATTGTTTTATCAATTGCCACATTATGGATTACTGGAATTTTAGTCCAAACCAGCTTGGAGATAAACTTTTTTCCTTCTTGTAATATGTTGACTTGTGGTAAAACTATGAGAGTTTCGGGAGAATGTGGAGAATGTGGCTTAATATATTGTCATTATTAAGCAATAGTAGAAATTTTTATCATGGATTTAGGGTTATTGTTATTATTATTATGATGTTACAAACTTGCAAAAGAATGTATTTTTTGTAAGGTGGGCCCAAAAGAATATCTTGAGAGTGAAGATTTATGTAAGATGTTTGCAGGATTTTGTGATCTCGTTAAGCCAATTTAGGCATGGATTTGGCCTAAAACGGAAGGTAATTTAGGGCTTGTGCATTTTTATCTTAGTTCAATTTTTCATTAACAACTTCTTTCTCTCTATCTTTTTTTTTTTTTGTGTGTGTCAAGGTGAAGAGAACTTCTTTTTTTTTGAGAATGAAGGTGAAGAGAACTTTTTTTTTTAGAAGAAGAAAGGTGAAGAGAACTTTGTTGTGTTGATTTTAATACTTTTCGTACAAAAGAGCACGGTTATTTGTATCCCAATATGAATTTTAGGATCTTACGATCCAAAGATCCGACATTCTTAAATCGTTCTAGATCTCACTAGAATCTCTACTAAGGTCAAATTCGTGTAGGATCTGAATCTAGACCTTAGGATCTTATAGGATCCCGATCCCATAGTGATACTAAAGATCCTGTGATATAAAGGAAATTAAAAAAAAATTCTCCGTTTTTGGGTTTCCAAATGCCCTGAATTGATAAATATATATATAAAGTAATAAACAGATAAACAGATCAGACTAGTGGCCCTAGCCTAAATTGATAAAACTTTAAATATAAACTTCTTTTTTTCTTTTTTCTTTTTTGTGGCTAGGTGACAATGATAAAGAAGTTCATACTTCATACTATTAGTGATGAGTCTAAGCTTGGTGATGCCAATGAAAATGAAATGAATGAATCTCCAAATGCAACATTTAGAGATTTTGATGATTATTTAACGGATGGTACAGGTCATATGGCTGCTAAAAATGACGATAAATGTTGTTTATAATGATCTACCTTATTTTGAAGAACTCATCCAAGATAACTAAAACTTTGGTCTTGATGATTGAGTGTGTTTATGGAGTTGTTTGAAATATTGTTATTTGCTTTGTTTTATTTTTTGCGACATTTTGTTTGCTTTGAGTTTTGTAACTTAGAACTTGGTATTTGTGAGTTGTATCTTTTGAATTTTGAACTTTATTTATGTATTTTTAATTTGTTACTTTACTTTTTATTAGGAACTAGTGCATAGTCTCATGTATACACACGAGTACAATTAAAAATAATCATAATTATGCAGTTCAAATTATACATTTTTTTTAGAAGATATTCAAATTATACAAGGTATTAGCTTACATTTTTTTTAAAACTACACATTTCTAAAATATGTAATAATTTCTCATATTATATTATATTATAATATATATATGATTTAGAATTAATTGGTTTTTAGACTCTTCTATTTTTACACCCAATAATTCACTTGTCACAAAAATTAAAAACTTATTTGGACAAATGGAGGAAAATTGGACTCTAATTGAAATCCAATTTTGAATCTAATTGGATTTGTACTCTTCAATTTTTACATTTAATAATTCACTTGACACAAAATTAAAAATTTAATAGGACATGTGGCACAAAATTGAGAATTTAATTAAAATTTAATTGGATTTTCTTTAAGTTTTAATGATTAATATATATATATATATATATAGATTTCACTAATTTGTGTCAAAAATTACTTTTTTTTTTCAATTTTTCTTTAATATATATTATAAATTATAATTATGAGTATTTTTTTAGTATATTTTTTAATTGGAATGTAGAATCTTACGATTCTCGTGCCGATCCTACGATCTGATCCCCGAACCTTCTCACCAATCCCGTGTAGGATCTCAATCCTGAAAACCTTGTGAAAGAGAGGGCAATTTTCTTAAACCATGCTTTGTTTTTTACTCCATGGTATAATGTTTGTTAAGTTACTGTTAAGTAATTTGACATTTGTCAGCTATGTTTTTGTTAGTTAGAAAATATGTTGATTAGATTAGGCACCAATCCGCGTTTTGAGGACACAATAACAGGAGCAGTGGCTGGAAAATCACCTCCTTCATCCTCTATAGCTCCGATAGTTTATGGAATTTCTTCATTTTTTTTTCTTCATAATTTTCATAGTTTTAAGGTCTTATATGTAACAAGGAATGGTAATCGTCCAGCGACTCCAGCCCACTTGTTAGCAAAATATGCTTAAGGTATTGAGCAATATGTTTCTTGGATTGAAGAGAGCCCTTGTTTTATAAAACATGCTTTTTCAAATGATGTAATTTCTTTTCGGTCTTTTTAATGAAAGTTTAGTATCTCTTATATATCAAAAAAAAAACGTAGCAGTTTTTTATTTAGACAAAAAAAGCAGCATTTTCTTAACTCTAAGACTGAAATCATTTTGCTACTCTCAAATTCCTCTTTGTTACTAAACCATGATGTCATAAGCATATAGTGTGCTAGTAGTGCATACCATTTGTCACGTAAGCATTTTTCGTTAATGAGTTAGTGGCAAAGACCAGATTGAATACAAGTTAAAAATAACAATGATCAAATTGACTATAACCTCAAAATGTAGGGGTTAAAATGGTATTTTTGCCAAAAATTTTTTTAAAAAAACAAAGAAAAAAAAAAAAAAAACATGGCAGCAAGTAACAGCCACAATACAAACTAGCTGCAAGTTACAATAAAATACACACACCATGCCAACTGCCAATGACTCTCTCTCACATTTAAGAGTATATAAGGTTGACATGGGGTTCTAAGGATAATTGCCCTCTGGAGATATCATTTTGAATATTCCAATAGATGCATTTCTTAATATACTTCCATTCCAGGATATTGTAATAAGGTGACTCAAGAATTAGCTCTGTATGCTAATGAGACAAAGAAACCCTTGGTTCCGCTTGAGGACATACCTTCTTTTCTCCTTCCCATAGTAAACTTTGGTTCATTATTACTGAAAACTGCAAACTGAAAATATTGTAGCAAAATAATTTTTAAATGTGTGAATAGTAGCGTGAGACCCATTTTTAATGAAAAAGTTGTTGAAAAGTGAAATTTGTGAGTCCCGTAAACAGTGCATGAGTGCACTATTCATGGGAGAAAAGTCAACAACTGTGGCTTTAAAAAAAAAAAAATAGCTGAATAAATTGAATCCAAACAATCACTATAAATACAATTTATCATTTTTGGGCTAAAAAATACAAATAAAACTTTGAAACAAGGCAAAGGCGCACCTCTTAGGCCCAGTTTCCACAATTATTGAACTACCTTCCCTCATTGGACCAATCCTAGCCCAAATTTAATTCAAGCTTGACAAAAAAAGCCAACGATAGATCTCAAGCCTTTAATCCAATGACTTCCTTGCAACCCTCAACCGAAAATAGAACTTGCGCGTGAGGGCAAGTTAATACTTGAAGGGGATAAAAATGGGAGAAGGTTATTCCCATAGGACTTGAAGGGACGGATAGGATGAAGACGGACTGACACCATAGTTAACGTGACTATGACGGTGAAATTTGGATGAGTATCCGTCATGTAAGAATTTGTTGAAGATTCTAGGTTGGATGTCAGTTGATATGTTTCAAACCAACTTTTGTTTTATCCCCACACAAGCGTGCATGCTCAGACTTCTTGCGACACACGTTGGAGAAGACTCCTATATGGAAAGAAACTTGAGGGGGAAGTTGTATCCTAAAAGAAATGCAATTCTACCCAATATAAATATCCCAGAAACTCTAGATGTAAAGGTACGCATAATATTCTTAACTTTGGCATTCTAGGGTTAAAGAAACAATATTCTAACTTGACCTTCGTAGGGTTTTTGGCTGGCGCTACACCGGCGCTCTCTTTTAGGTCCCCTATTTTCTTTTTGTAGGTATTGCTTCAGTTTGGGGAGTATTTGCAACTCACTGGTGATATTTTTGGCATCATCAGTTGACGCCGTCTGTGGGAAAAGAAGAATCTTTCGATTCCTTTAGCCTCGCTCTATTCTTGAGACAAAGAGTTGCATGGTACTCACTCGATCGATGGCGACGAACAACAATCAAGGCGACGAACCGCACGCCACCGCTTTAGAGAGGCAGGTCCAAAAACTTGCGGCGGCGGTTGAGTGCCTCACCAAACAGAATCATGATCTGGAAGAACAGTTGCGACAAAGGACCGCACACCCAAGTGCACCACAGGAAGACCAGGAGGGCGCTAGTCCGGAAGGAAGGAACGCAGAAAGACCTGAGGGCAGCAACGCTCCAACCAAACCCGAATGACAAGAAAACAATCAACAATCGGTCTCAGACGCCGTACCGACTCACATAGTCGCCGAAATGCAGGAGATAAGGGAGCGCATGGATGTGCTGATGAGTGCCCTTAGAGGACGGGTATCCAGCAACCTGGACGACCTCATCCATAGAACGGATTCACCATTCACAGCCTTGGTAAATTCATGCCCCGTTCCTCCAAAGTTCCGCATGCCCCATATGGAAAACTACGACGGATCCAAAGATCCGTTGGATCACCTGGAGTCTTTCAGAACCCTAATGCATCTTCAGGGTGTACCGGATGAAATCATGTGCCGAGCTTTTCTCACCACTTTGAAAGGGCCTGCGAGGGATTGGTACAGTAGGCTGACACCTAATTCAATCGGCACTTTTAAGGAACTAGGTGCACAGTTCGTATCACACTTTATCGGAAGTCATCGACACAAGAGGTCAATTGCTTGTATCCTGGGAATTAAGCAACGAGAAGGCGAGACATTAAGGTCTTATATAGCCCGCTTTAACAAGGAATCCCTCTTGATAGACGAGGCAGATGACAAGATACTAGTAGCAGCATTCACGAACGGGTTACGAGAGGGTAAGTTCTTGTTTTCTCTTTGCAAGAATGATCCAAAGACTATGTTCGATGTATATTACAGGGCGACGAAGTATATGAACGCGGAGGATGCCTTGCTGGCCAGAGACGACTATAAGCCAGGAAAGAGGGAAAGACAGGAAGATGTGAAACTAGATAATGGATGAAAAGTGGCGAGAAGTAGAGATCGAAGAGAAGACCGAAGATCCAAACCACCTACGGGGAGGTTTACAAGTTTCACCCCCCTCACAGCCCCAATTGACCAAGTGTTAATGCAAATTAAAGATGAAGGAAACTTGACGTTCCTAGGCAAGTTGAAGGGAGACCCGAACAAGAGGCCAAGAGATAGATACTGCCGTTTTCATCGTGACCATGGTCATGATACAACGGACTGTTATGACCTAAAGCAACAAATCGAAGCCCTTATCAGGCAGGGAAGGTTGCAGAGGTTCGTGAGGAAGGAGAGAATGGATCAACCCCGGGAGCAGAATCCCAGACTGGAAAACGAACGTCCCAGACCATCGGTAGCAGACATACGGATGATAGTAGGGGGCAATACTTCAACGGGATCATCCAAAAAGGCCAGAAAAACCTATCTACGGACGGTACACAGTGTCCAGTCGACGGGCCCTTCACTGGATAATGCACGACGGAACGACTTCCATATCGAGTTTTTTGAAGAAGAGGCCCGACGCCTTCACCACCCCCATGACGACGCGTTTGTTGTTAGTATACAGGTAGGAGACTTCAACATCCACCAAGTCTTAGTGGACAACGGGAGCTCGGCAGATATCCTTTACTACCCCGCGTTCCAGCAGATGGGGATTGCCAAAGAGCGTCTGATTTCGACATGCACTCCCCTCGTTGGCTTTGGTGGAACTCGTGTCTATCCTTTAGGATCCGTCACGTTGTCGCTGACGGTAGGAGACTACCCACACCAAATCATCAAGGATGTTTCCTTTCTCGTGGTCGATTGTTCCTCGGCATATAATGCCATACTTGGGCGACCTACTCTCAATGCGTGGAGGGCTGTCACTTCCACCTACCATCTGATGATCAAGTTTCCCACCGAATGTGGAGTTGGAGAACTGCGCGGAAATCAGGTGGCTGCGCGGGAATGTTATGTTGCCATGATGGAGATGGATGACCATGTACAAGCAATGAACATTGAAGAGCAAAGAGCAGTAGCAGAACCTGTGGAGAAATTGGAAGAGGTACAATTGGATGATTCAAAGCCCGACTGGACCACCAGAATAGGAACCTCGATCGACCAAACGGTTCAACATGCGCTCCTACTGTTCCTCAAAGAGAACCAAGACGTGTTTGCATGGAGCCATGACGATATGCCGGGGATAGATCCGGCAGTCATAGTTCATAAATTGAACGTGTCACCTTCTTTCCCTCCAGTTCGACAAAAGAAGCGCGTGTTTGCCCTCGAACGGGATCGAGCCGCAGCAAAGGAAGTGCAGAAATTACGAGAAGCAAACTTCATACGAGAGGTGTACTACCCCGACTGGCTAGCAAATGTGGTAATGGTAAAAAAATCAAATGGGAAGTGGAGAATGTGCGTTGACTTAATAGATCTGAACAAAGCGTGCCCTAAAGACAGTTACCTGCTTCCACGCATTGATGCCCTAGTAGACTCCACCGCAAGACATGAGTTGTTGAGCTTCATGGACGTCTTCTCAGGATATAATCAGATTAAGTTAGAGAAAAAGGATCAAGAGAAAACATCATTTATGATGAGCCAAGGGCTCTTTTGCTACAAGGTGATGCCATTCGGACTAAAAAATGCAGGAGTCACATACCAGCGGTTAATGAACAAAATGTTCGTGCACCAGATTGGCCGGAACGTCCAGGTCTACGTAGATGACATGTTGGTGAAAAGCGTGAAGGTGTCGGATCATCTGACAGACCTCCAGAAACTTTCAACACTCTTCGAAAGTATAAAATGAAGCTGAATCCAAGCAAATGCGCATTCGGAGTAACCGCTGGAAAATTCCTAGGATTCATGGTATCCTAGAGGGGCATTGAGGTCAACCCCGAGAAAGTGAAGGCAATTATGGATCTCTCTTCTTTGAGGACGGTGAAGGAAGTGCAAAGCTTGACGGGGAAGATAGCAGCCCTAAACAGGTTCGTATCGAGGGCAACGGACAAGTGTCTGCCTTTCTTCAAAACACTAAGAAGATCTTTCGAGTGGACGGACGAATGCCAAAGGGAATTTGAAGAGTTAAAAGCATATCTCTCCGCCCCGCCATTGCTTAGTCCGTCCACACCAGGAGAGGAATTGTTTCTGTACCTTGCCGTCTCATCAGCAGCGGTGAGTGCAGCTCTCATAAGAAAGGAAGGAAAGATACAGAAGCCCGTGTACTTTGTTAGCCGGGCACTAAGGGGCGCAGAGGAGAGGTACCCACGGATGGAGAAACTTGTCTTCGCTCTTATAACTGCAGCTCGAAAACTGAAACCCTATTTTTAGGCACATGTCATAATAGTCCTGACGGATCAGCCGATGCGGAGGGCAATGAATAATCCTGAAATTGCCAAACGGATGGCTTTATGGGCTATCGAGCTGAGTGAGTACGATATCCACTACCAGCCACGAACAGCTGTGAATGGACAAATATTGGCAGATTTCATCGCTGAATTCACTACACCTGAGGAACAGGGGGCAGAAAAGACGCCCACATGGAAAATTCACATAGACGGATCCTCCAATAAGCATGCTGGAGGGGTCGGAGTTGTACTCCATACCCCGAAAGGAGATAAGATTGAATGCATGATCCGTCTGGAGTTCCCCACTATGAATAACGAATCGGAGTATGAGGCCCTGGTGGCGGGATTGGAGCTTGCAATAGTGGCTGGAGCCAGGAAGACAGTGGTCTACTCCGATTCCCAAATCGTGGTTAGTCAAGTTAATGGGAGCTATGATTGTAGGAGTGAAAGAATGAGAAGGTACCTCGAAGAGGTGAAAGGTCGATCGAGTGACCTCCAATTCACGATAGCTCAGATCCCGAGAGAAGAGAATCAAGAGGCTGATCGACTCGCAAAAGTGGCTTCGGCCGAACCTATGATTGTCTCAGAGCAGGTATTGTCCTTCGTCCAACATTCATCATTACTAGATAACGTTCGAGCGCAGGAATTAAGCACTAAAGATGATTGGGCGGTTCCAATTGTGGCGTACCTCAAGGACAGCAAGCTGCCAGACATGAAGGAAGATGCAAGGAAATTGAAGGTTAGGGCTACCCGGTTCATACTGATAAAAGACGTCCTCTACAAAAGAGGATTCTCCCGACCATATCTAAGATGCCTTGGCCATGACGAAGCAAACTACGTTATGAGAGAAGTTCATGAAGGAATTTGTGGAAACCACTTCGGGTCAAGGTCTCTGGTGCACAAGCTACTCCGAACAGGGTATTACTGGCCGACAATGCAAAAAGATGCCCATATGTACGTTAGAGCCTGCGATAAGTGTCAAAGGTTTGGCAATCTTATTAGACAACCAACGGAGGAACTCACACCCATGACGGCCCCATGGCCGTTCGCACAATGGGGGTTAGACATCATGGGTCCATTTCCAATAGCGGCAAGACAACTGAAGTTCTTGGTGGTTGGTATCGACTACTTCACCAAGTGGATGGAAGCAGAAGCTTTTGCCACTATCACGGAGAAAAACATTCGCAACTTTGTATGGAGAAGTATTATTTGCCGATATGGGATCTCGAGAGTGCTCGTTTCAGACAATGGGAAGCAATTCGACAATAGTGCATTCCGAGACTTTTGTTCTCAGCTAGGAATCAAGAATCACTACTCGTCGCCCGCTCATCCACAGGCCAATGGACAGGTCAAAGTCACGAACCGGTCCTTGTTAAAAATTATCAAGACCCGGCTCGAGGGGGCAAAAGGCATTTGGCCAGATGAACTACCAAGTGTGTTATGGGCGTACAGAACGATGGCAAGAATGCCAACAGGAGAAACACCATTTCGATTGGCATTCGGAGCTGAGGCCCTCATACCGGCAGAGGTAGGGTTGACGAGCTACCGCGTGGAAAGCTACGACGAGAATAAGAATGTTGAAGCATTACGTCTAGAGCTTGACCTTGTGGATGAAGTCAGGGTAGCAGCAACCCAGAGACTGGCACGGTACCAAAACATGATGGCCAAACATTATAACTCCAAGGTTCGGCACCGAGACTTCATGGTTGGAGATCTAGTGTTACGGAAGGTGCTTGGCGCCGCGAGAGATGCATCAGCAGGAAAGCTGGGTCCTAACTGGGAAGGCCCGTACAGAATAATTTCATGGCACAGGAAAGGAACATACTACTTGGAGACGTTAGACGGAAGGAAGTTGGGCCACCCCTGGAACGTGGAACACCTGAAGAAGTACTACCAGTAACAGCAGTCATAAGGCGATGCATACTGCCTTATTTTTAGTTTAATTTTAGATAGTCATGACTTTTGCTTTTTTAAGACTCAAGTTTTCTTTTCCATTGACATTTTGGTTTGTTGAACTTATGAGGAATTTTTATTGAGAAAATTCGAAATGCATGCTGTTATAAAATCTACTAGTCCATAAAGTGGACGGATCATCCAACGGATGAAAAACCTACAAGTCCACAAAATGGACGGATCATCCAACGGATGAAAAACCTACGAGTCCACAAAGTGGACGAATCATCCAAAGGATGAAATTCTACAAGTTCACTAACTGGACGGATCATCCAACGGATGAAAAACCTACAAGTCCATCAAGTGGATGGATCATCCAAAGGATGTAAAATCCAAGTCCATAAAGTGGACGGGTCATCCAAAGGATGATATTCTACAAGTTCACTAACTGGACGGATCATCCAACGGATGAAAAACTTACAAATCCATAAAGTAGACGGATCATCCAACGGATGAAAAACCTACAAGTCCATCAAGTGGACGGATCATCCAAAGGATGTAAAATCCAAGTCCATAAAGTGGACGGGTCATCCAAAGGATGAAATTCTACAAGTTCACTAACTGGACGGATCATCCAACGGATGAAAAACCTACAAATCCATAAAGTAGACGGATCATCCAACGGATGAAAAACCTACAAGCCCATCAAGTGGACGGATCATCCAAAGGATGTAAAATCCAAGTCCATAAAATGGACGGGTCATCCAAAGGATGAAATTCTACAAGTTCACTAACTGGACGGATCATCCCAAAGGGATGAAAATCTAGTTCAACAAAAGGACGGGGACTCTTAAAATTTCAATTGTAGATGGGTTATCTGAATAAGAGAGACGGGCATACAAAATACGACGGATAATAAGCAAGCAACAGGGAATGAAAGATTTGATAAGATAAAATTAATAATTACAAACGACGGTTCAACAAAGTTCTCTTACAACGGTAAAAATTCTTTACAAAAAAGGAAAATTATCCTACTCATTCTTTGGAGAAGAGTTCCCGACCAATGGACCGTCGTTTGGCTGACTAGGAGGAAGAGTTTCACCTTCATCGGCTGGAGCAGTGACGGCAAACACCTCGTCTGTGCTCTCTGAATGGACGGACTGTGCGAGAGTTTGCCCTTGAGCATCAATGTTAATATGGGAAACGTCCAAGTCAGGATACGACGACTTCACCTGACGGATGGCGTCATCGAACCCGTCCGCAAAGGAGTTCCCAAGCTCCGTCAAAAGGTGCTTAGAATCGCGGTATTCTTGAGTGGCTATCTCCTTTGCGTTGTCAAGCTTGGACACTGTCTCCGTCAACTGCTTCTCCTTGTCCTTTAAAACTTCGCGAAGATGCCCATTCTCTTTCTCCACTTCACTTCTGACTTGCTCTGAGCACTTGAGCTTTCTGTCTACATTGATCTTATAAGTTTTCAGCTCGTGAAGCTCATCCTCCATCGTCTTGTTTTTCTTTCTCAGACGGTCCATGGTTGTCTCATGATTAAGACAACGGCCAAACAGTCCTTTCATCATCACCATGGCCTGCAAGTGAAATACAACATCATGATAATGACGGGTGAGAAAGTACTTAGCAACACTAGTAGACGAATTCAAAATTACCTGAGCAAGGGTGAAAAGGCCCGTCTCACCCATCGCTTCAGTTGAGTGGTTGCCGAGGTCTGCGTAGTCGTCTGCTGTCAGGATAGACGACAGCTTCTCAAGGGCATAGCTTGAATCCTCCCGAAAAAGAACGGGTGGTTTCTCCCCGAAAGGTGCTGGACCCTTCATTAAGCCTTTGCCCTTTCCATGCTTGACGGGAGTTTTCTCTGCCTGCAAGGCCACGACGGGTTCGGGGGTGGTCTTTTGCTTCTTTTGAGGACGGTCCGTCTTTTCATGTTGAGTTCGTTTTGACGGTACCGGCGGGACCGTCCCCTTTGTTTGACCCCCCTCCTGCTTCTTCTTCGCTGCCTGTTGTTTAATAAGGGCTCTCCTCTTGGCGGCGTCCATTTCTGCAAATCAAAGACGGTTGAGAAAGTAAAGTAAGGAAAAAGACGGATATATTTTCAACAATCTTACATTTTCGAATTCTGTTATCGTATCGACGGGCAGCAGATGAAGGTTCGGGTCCGTCACAATACCAATTCAGAGTATCAAGGGTGACGAGTTGAGCCCAAGTTCTCTCCTGCAGTTTTGTCTTGTTAAAAATTTTCTCCAAAAAACTCCACTGCTCCAAGTTAACTTGAGGACGGTCCCGAGCTGCAGCAAAAAACGGTTAGATCCTAAAAAGTAAATTATTTTTTTATGGTAAGCTAGATGGAAAGAAAAGGAATGCATGCCCGACGGAGGCATTATGCCCCATGTTGTGTCAACAGGTATGTAACTTATATCTCCTGGACAACACATCCATTCGTCCCCTTCCAAAAAGAAATAACGACTCTTCCAGTCTCTATTTGAGTCTGGAGTATCACTGACGAGCCTCAATAATGGGCTTCTAGGCACAAAACTATACATCCCCTTGGACTTGACAATCTCTGTTGGACGATAGCAATGGAAAAATTCTTCCACCGTCAACCTTCAGGCACCGTCAGACATTGCCCTATACAAAATTTCAACCCCAATAAACACCCTCCAGGCGTTTGGGGAGATTTGGGTGACGGATAGGCCCAGGTACTGAAGAAGGTGACGGTGAAGAGAACTTAATGGAAATCTAAGCCCCACCTTTAAAGCTTGCTCGTAGATTCCAACACCGTCTACCCCCCTATAGTAACACTTTTCGGACTTCTCGGGAAGACGTAGACGGATGTTGTCTGGTATTTGATATTTGATCCTAAGTGTGCTGAGTTGAGATTTAGTCATAGATGACCTAAAGTCATTTACTGTCCAAAAAGGCAGCAGGACGAACTCTCTAAGGCCGTCTGGGCCGATTACCGACTGGACTGGGGGATCCACACCGTCCAAGCTACTACTGGACGACTCTGAACTATCCATTCCCAGACCACCATCAAGAGAAGAAGAGGTACTGGACGGATTCCTCTCTTCACTTGAAGTGTCAGGATCTCGTGGACCTGACGGAAACCTTTCATCGTAGCCCGCCCCCTCGCGGACAAACGACTGGTTACTTGACGCACTAGACATTACCTACATTTATGACGGTACAACCTAAGATGCCGACGGATCTAAAGAAAGCACATATATGTGAAGTAATGAAATTAAAAGAAAGACGGAGAAAGGTTTGGAAGACATACCGGATTGAGATTGTTTCTGGCGAGGATCGACGGATGAATTTGCTGGACGACAAAAAGGCGCGATATCTGTGACGGTTGCGCTCTGCTTGCAAATTCTTGATAAAAAGTGAAAATGAAGGGAGAAATGTCTGGTTTTTATAGAACGAAGGGCGCGAGATACGAAGCGACGCCTTGTTTTGGGGAAACTGCCAATCCGCAAGGACCACGTGTTTTTCGTCAGAAATGCAGGCTACGTGTCATCCGTTACGGTGTACTAAGACTGACCCTTCTCAATGTATTGGTTTAGGTCAATCCATGAATCCGTCAGATGTGAAAGACGGATCGAAGGACTGAAGGGGGCAACTGAAGGGGATAAAAATGGGAGAAGGTTATTCCCATAGGACTTGAAGGGACGGATAGGATGAAGACGGACCGACACCATAGTTAACGTGACTATGATGGTGAAATTTGGATGAGTATCCGTCATGTAAGAATTTGTTGAAGATTCCAGGTTGGATGTCAGTTGATATGTTTCAAACCAACTTTTGCTTTATCCCCACACAAGCGTGCATGCTCAGACTTCTTGCGACACACGTTGGAGAAGACTCTTATATGGAAAGAAACTTGAGGGGGAAGTTGTATCCTAAAAGAAAGGCAATTCTACCCAATATAAATATCCTAGAAACCCTAGATGTAAAGGTACGCATAATATTCTTAACTCTGGCATTCTAGGGTTAAAGAAACAAGATTCTAACTTGACCTTCGAAGGGTTTTTCGCCGGCGCTACACTGGCGCTCTCTTTTAGGTCCCCTATTTTCTTTTTGTAGGTATTGCTTCAGTTTGGGGAGTATTTGCAACTCACTGGTGATATTTTCGGCATCATCAATACTCAACAGAATATTCTATCGGCCCACATAAACAAAAAACTGAAAATGAAGAACTTTTTTTTTAACCCAGACCACAATACAATAAGATTTATCAGTGACACAAAAACATTTTCTCACCAATTAACATGATTGAATAATGTTAGGGATACACTCAACTACACACCCAAACCACAACATGTTTTTGTAGTTCTCATAAATTAAAAAACAAAAAAAAAAAACATGTTTTTGTAGTGATTTATGCACAATAAGGTATTTTCAAAGGCATGGTAAACACAATGTTACTCAAATTTCAATTTACGAATTTAGCAAGTTTTGAAAAGGATAATGAAAATTTTTATATCACAATCAATTCAAATGGATCGAGCATTCAGTAGTGTAATCAAACACTAATAGTCTAATACACATCGATGTTATCAATTTTGTTCTAACCAAAATTTTTTGTTATGGTTTATTAATTGGTGCCAATCGCTCATGTGTTTCATCTCAGCCTAAATTCTAGTTTATTCCAATTTGTTTCATTAAATTTTGGCCGTATGTGAGCACGACATAAGCTTTTTTCTTGGCTCATTTTTTTAAAATTTTCTTCTTAGCATATGGATCGGAATTTGAATTTGATTCTTTAATTTGATATTACTGTCAAGAGAAATTGGAGCAATTTGACTTATTTATTTGATTCATCGTAAATTTTTTCTTGATTTGGTGTATTAGGCTAAATTATTAATTCATTCTAAAATTAATGTCCTTATTATATATGGTAAATATTAAAACTGTTAATGATTTGGTTTGGGATAGATAATTTGTATGATAATGATATACAATTTTTTGATGAATTACTCGTGTTATTAGAAGTAACTATGAAAGGTAAGTCAACATTAACAGATACTAAAATATTCTGTTTTAATATACCAACTTTAATCATGACAATTTTGATACACATACATGCCATTTAGACAATATAAAATGAGATCCTTGTCTCAAAAAAGAAAAAGAAAAAAAAAAGAGATCCTACAAAATAATAATAATAATAAGAATAAGAATAAGAATAATAATAATAATAATAATAATAATACAGTTACATTTAAACTTTGAGGACACATGAAATTAACTTCTACTAGTACCAGTTACAAGTATACTCTTTTTCTTTCTTTTAAATAAAAAGTTTTTTTTGACAATAATTTATTAAATTAGATATAATTATGTAAGTGTATGGTAGAACCCACCTTTCTATGTGAGGGAGGAAGTATACTTTCAGAATACATAATAATTTTCCCTTAAAATGGACAAGTTACTTCACATACAAAAAGACAAAGACATTGTGCAGTGAAGTTTTAGTAAGTGCATCATTTTTGAAACTCCATAAAAAGGAAACTAATTAAACACATGTATATATGTGTGTGTGTATATATATATATATTGAGATTTATTCAGGCCATGTTATTCTCCGTCTCCACCCTTAATAATAAAACTGTCACACTTACCCTTAATAATAAGACTGTTACACTTTGCCCTCTGGGACACAAAACACAAGCAACAAACGTAACACAGGAACATAATACACAAAACAAGCAACACAATCTTCCTCTTGAAGCTCCAAATGATGTGGAGCCTTAACACAGTATGTTGGTTACCACCGTCACTGTCACTAATGCCGATTCCACAGCTGGAATTAAATTACAATCGCCTAGTCTAACAATGAGTACAACAATGAAGATCAGAATTGTCCCTCAAGGGAGATCATGCGTTTTTTAAGAATATATTGTGGTTGTTTTGTTAAATAACTCAAAGTCATAATTAAAAACCAAAAACAATGTATTTGAGATTTGATGTTGGCTGCTTTGCTTCTTATTTTTTTAATGTGTTATTGTTGTAAATCTCTGCAATTTTCTGTAGCGTGGCTTAATTCTTAAAGAAAGTGTCATTTTTTCGACAGCCTTTATGACCCTGATTGATACAAGCGTTATATAACTTGCTTGAAACACGATATTACATAACCTACTTGAAATTATATTCCAAAACACAATATTATATGACTTCTTCCTAATCATTTCAATACATATACCACAACCACACACACTCTAAAGAACCACATTACAAAGTCTAAACTATTTCAAAACACAATATTATATAAAATGCTCCAAATATCTTTCAATGTGTTCCACAACCTCACATACATCAAAAGACCACAAATTAGTATGTCACCATGTCCACAATAGTCCCAAAACCCTGATGGAGGTGTTCAGCCATGGGAGTGGCAAGTTCAGCTTCTTTGGCTGCAACAGACTATGGAGGCGTGCCTTGGCATTGGCAGCCTCCTCAACCTTTGGCCTGTATACTTCAAAGCATTCCCTCTCCAATTCCAACAGCGTGTAATCTTTGTCTGCTTCACTCTCACCAAAGTTTGTGTCATATTTTGGTCTCATACAACAGCAGTCAGCAGCAAAACCAATTAAGGAATTTTGATATGTAAACAGTGTTACTTCTCTTTCAAAAGAAACTAAAATCTAGCATTAATAATGTTTAATAGAATTTGTGCCAACAATATGAGGTCAGATTTCACAGCATGCACGAACAAAGTCAAATGCTTAAATACAGTAAACTACCTGGAGAGATAATTGTGTGCAAAATTAATGAATTAGTCAGGGATCTTACAGCTTATATTAGGTTTTAATAATTAGAATAAAGATAATAGATTTAGTACAGCTATTAAGTGGTCAATTACACAAACTTTCCAATTAGCATCTTTAGAGAGAACGTGACACAATAAACCACATTCCATATACAGAGGTGGAACCTGCTCAGGGATCAATTGGGATTAATAACATGGAAAATGACATCACATTTTGGTGTCAATTGCAAATAGCGTGCCAATTGAATTGAAGAAACATTCAAAAAAGTGTAATATACTTCTGAGAAAAAAAAATCATAAATGCATAGAAGATGCTTATACCTTTCCAATCAAGTGTAGTGAGGCAGGCGAACCTGAAGCAACAGCACTTTGTAGATTAGTTTGCCCTGCTTCCTCTGGTAGTGCTGATACATATCTGTTCAACAGAAAAATAAAATAAAAAGTCAATAGAAGTTAATAGACAAAGAATTCTAATGATATATTAAGCAGAAGCTTTCATAAATCTAACACACATATATATTTACAAACAGCTGTTTCATAAGTTGGGAGTTGGCTGATGTCTACATGTTTTGTGGTAATATAAAATAAAAAAATAAAAAAAAAAGATAAACAAATAAAAACTTGGAATAAAAATTAGGAATTTAGAAGCTTAGCAAATTCCAAATTACAAAAGAAAAGAACTTTACCCTAGTAATGCATCAAACCACACATATATAGTTTGATTATTGTCATAGTAACAGGGATGCACCAATCCATTGATGCTCGGGAAATGGAAAAAATCTCTTAGGCCACCTTTGATCCAGCTTTGCACCTTGAAGTGTAAAGACTATGGAAGTGACTAATAGAATAGGAAGATACAGAAAGGGCATTCCTAACATTTTATTAGTAAATTGCTATGGGGAAAGAGATGCAGAGATAGTTTTAGATTAGGAGTCATAAAAAATGATTCCTCTGCCAGGCACGATCAACATACAATAGCAGAAGCATTAACAATACAGGGCATGTCGCCAACAAAGCTATACCCAAAAGCCATATTTAAAGTATTGTTGGTTCAGCACAACAACTTTTTAAGGAATATTAGCAATCATGGCATAATTCTCTTAAAAAAGGTACTATCAAATGCATTCTGTCATGTATCTATAACTATAGCAATAGCTAATACAGATTTACTACAATAGTATATACACAATATGCCAATTATTAAGCTTACAACATTCAAAATCAGCATGCTCAGGCTCTTAGCTGGAAACTAATCATGCCGGAAGCACCTGCCAATAAAAATCTGTTTACAGTAAACCTCAGGGACAACTATTTAGGACATGCTAGACTAAGTTTTTACAAAATTACTGACTATCTCATCTCATTTAACTGGAACAGGGGCTGCAAAAAATTTGGATTTTGTGTCAAATTTTCTTCCAATAATTTTTTTGATATTTTGATAGCACAAAGAAATAATAGGAATTATCCTCTATCCACAGACCACACGGCTTCAGGTGCATAGGGCAAATGTTGTTATCAAGCAATTAATACTCATCCTGCAGACACACAGCAAAAGACATTGCACTATTTTGTTACATAAATACAAAACCTCTCTCAAACAGAACGACCACAACAAATACATAAACACATTCGTTCAAACAAGACAGTGCATATATGAAAATGGAAATCAGCGAGAAACGATATAAAATAAAAAAGGAATTCCACTTAATGAGTAATATCAACAAGTTCTTGTAAATATAAAAAGAAAATTTTACACAAATACTAGCACCCACAAAAAAAAAAACACTCAGTTTTTATAAAATTCTCAACTATAGATAATGCAATAACCCCATAATCAATCAAAAAGTATGTGAACAAAAAATAGATAAGCAGATAAGGGAAATTAAATTTAGATAATGTTGCTACATCCACATTTACAAGTTCAAATGCAAAAAAAAAACACATTATACTCCTCACAGTTGCCACGATAAAGTCCTTCATAGTCAGCCGAAAATATATCACCATTGACAAGAACCCTTGAGGAAAATTCCTTCACAATTACTTCATGCTTGGGATCAGTTGTCCAAACAAACTTATCATAAGATATGTCTAACTGCAGGCAGGACGTAAACAACAAAACAAAGGAGATCATAAAAAAATGGAAAATATGCACAACAATCGGAACATTCAACAAGTCAGGCTAAAGTAAACTTAGAGTGCATTTCTCTCTTGGGTTATTATTATATCTTTCCAGAGTGCCTTCTATGCTTGTGAAATGACATCGCAATGTTCAGTTGGATCAGAACCCCGGGCTGCAGCAGCAGAAGGAATTTTCTCCCCGTGCTCATCCGTCCTGCTAATAAATACAACACTCTTCCTTAACAGCCTCTGCCACAAGATATGAACCATAAAAATTTTGCCTTTTTTACATCATATCGCAACACTAAAATTGTTTGACAACATGAAATTACAACAATGTACGTTTTCCCTGATTTGATTGTAAAAATATGTTACCTATGTAGGCTATATGCTATTAAAAATACGTACACACAGTTTTCAAATAAAACCCCAAAAGCTATTTGAATTTATCAATTTACTCTTCACTAGTAAAAGACCCTAGCTTTTACTCTGTTTTTACATCTTCTCAATACATGAAAAAAATATATATATACCAATTGAGGGCCATATCTGATAAATCAAACATACAAAAAGGCTATTTCTAGTTAATGGAAGCTGTACAGAAAATAAAATAAAAATGTTAGAGAAGAGAGAACGAAAGCTTTTTCATTTATGGGCTTATGGTGTTTGTTATATTCTTGGAATGTGTTCACACCTGTAACCAAAACACAAGCAACACATCTAGGCTAAACCTCATAGACCCCAACCCATACTTCAGATTCCAGAGGATAGCTACGCAATTCCAATTCCAAAAGTATTCAAACCCATAGCCCCCAACTTAAACTACTGCTTTCTCTCTGAGCCATACTTCGTAGTCTCTCTCTACCAATGAAGAGAATGAGAGAGAATACCAATAATTGTTTGGACAGGTCTGCTAGGTAATTTCCGTGATAGACAAATTCAATTTTTTTTTCTCGGGAAACAAACAGAATTAAACATATACCTGTAATCGGACGAAGAAGCGGCGGAGATGAGATCGCTGACCACCGTGCCTCAGCTCGTCGTCGGAGATCTGTATTTGAGTTTTCTCGCTCTTTGCGTTTTCACACACACAGAGAGAGAGAGAGAGAGAGAGAGAGTTTGACTGGTGAATGAGTTCAAATTTTTTTTTTTTTTTTTTGTGGGAAAGGGAAATTTCATTAAATTTTTAATGCGAAAACCTATTTTTACTTTGTTTATTTTGACCCTTTCAAGTTTCAAGTGAACCCCAAAAAATGTGAATCAAAATAAGTCAGTTTTTTTTTTTTTTTTGGTAGTGTCGTAAAACTTTTGGAGACTAAAAAATAAAAGAAAAACTAATTTAATGCAAAGTTTAAGCGCAAAAATAATTTTGTGGTTCCAGTTAGCTCAACTGGTAAAGTCTTTAATAGTTATATAAGAGATCTAGAATTCAATCTCTGCCTACATCAAAACTGATTGATGTCTTGGTCTGATGATAAGAAGCTATCATCAGAAACGAATGTCATAGGTTGAAACTCTAAAAAAAAAAAAAGAACAAATATAATTCCATCAAAAAAAGAAAATAAGAAAAGAACAAAAATAATATTTTAGTAATATTAACAAATCAAAGACAACTAAATTGAACTAAGGTAAAAGGCACTTCCTTAGAGCAGTTACAGCTTGCACAATTCTTGAATGAGGGTGATAGGCCAAAAACGTATTGACTCCTTGTGATGAATTAAGTTGATTAATTAGTCAAATTATTAATTAATCAAGTTAACATGCAAAACGCGTGGTAGCACAAACAAATCACCAATTAAACTAAGTATGCAGCGGAATATAAATGACACGGTGATTTGTTTACGAATAAGGAAAACCTACACAGCAAAAATTCCACCGGGTAATTTTAAGGTCACCACTCCCGAAACTCTACTATTATCACAACAAGCGGTTATAAATAAAAAAATCAAAAGTACCTTACCAACCTACAGTTGAACCCTTACTCCAATACCCAATTAGATTTATTCTGTAGTGACAGTTTCTCCTTTTAATGCATGGCTTCCAAGTACGTGACTAACCAATTGCGCGGATCCTAGTACGCGACTTCAATTACCAACTAAAGAAGATTTATTGGTTGTAAAGTTCTTCCATTCATCCACACGATAAAGACCAAGAAGATGCATAGTTACAAAACTTAATGGTGCAAAGACACAGCAACTTTTTCACAAGAGAGATAAACTAGGGCAAGAACTTTGTTTCAAGTTACAATTTGCATGAACAAGGATTTTTCAATACTTATGTAACTTGTCACACTTTGACGGCCCTTAAAATAATCTTTTTATATGTTTAGGGTTAGGAGAAAAGAATGCCTAAAGACACATCTACGGATTAGAATCAAAACAGAACTAGGAATCTGTTTTTATTAAATCTCGACAGCTACAGGTGTTGAGGTGCTGTCGAGCAGCTGTCGAGCCTCGAGGCTAGACCAGCTTCTTAAAGCTCGATAGATGCAGTTGTCGAGCTTTAATGAAGAGCACTTCTAAACTTGTTTCTTGGACAGACATGCATCTTGGACAGACTTGTATGACTTTAACACTAGATCTTGAAACCTTATTTCTTGAAGCATTAATCTCATCCTAAATCTACCCAATTACAAGTAAAGTGCATTTTGACAAAGGATTAGCCAATTACATAAATAATGAATGATATATGTTCTAAACAAGTGAAACACATATGTCCTAACATGATGTAGGACACAATTTACTGTTTAATTATTGTAATTTATTATTTTTTGGTATTTTTATGTAAAAACGTTATTTTAAGTTTAGGTGATTTAATTCCTGATTTTTAGGTGCATTTAATGCTTTTTAGGTCAAATTTAATTCCTTATATAGTAAGGTATCAATTAGGAGTTATTTTAGAATGTATTTTATTGTCTGTCAAGTTTTATAGAGCCCTTAAATAGGCCCTGAAGTCTGTAAACGTTTTAATATATATTATTGAATAAAAATCAGAAAAGATGAGGTTTTGCTCTTCTTTTGGTTCTTTAAGAACTGTGAACTTATCAGGGATTCTTCCTTGTGACGTTCAAACTTTATACATTCAGTTCGTGATTCTTTATAATCATTGGGTCAAGGTCAACTTATACTTTTGGTTCGCATTTCGATTATAAACGTTGGGTTAGGGTTTCTATCAAAAATTTGAATTTTAGCTTTCTTGGGCAAATATTCTAATATTGTTTGTTGGGTCTTAAAGTGTGTCGATTGAAATTCGTATCATTGGTATCAGAGCACAGGTTCTAAAATCAGTTTTCTATCCCTTATCTTTTGTTTCCTGTTATCATCAACAAAAAAAAAAAAGTGAAAAAAAAAAAGAAAAAAGAAAAAAAGAAGAGATAGTAATTATAAGAACATTGGGATGTTAGGATTAGTGCCCTTAAATCCTACTGTATGATGCTATGTATGATATTATGTATGACATTATGTATGACATGATGTATAACTTAATATTGTGATTGATAAAATTATTTTATTATTATCTAAAATAATGGTAACATGAATATGGGACATTATCATATAGTCCATGAGATGCATTGTATGTGATTTATGTGAAAAGTCACAGAAGATGTAAATCACAAGTTCTTTGTAAACTTAGAATTTATAGTTCGTAGTCGGTGATGAAATTGGGCATTTCATTTGCGAAGACTATAACGTGTCAACTACGATGATTTGTCTTGATCATGGAAGTGAAAACTTCTAGTTGATATGTTGATATGTTTTAAGAGTTAAAACATATTGAACAGGACTGCTGTGAGATTTATTATTTTTCTAACGACTGTCAAATAAATAATAAATCTCACGACTTCTATTTGCATGAACTCTTAATCCTGAGAGAATAATGGACTTGATCATGAAGTGTAAGTTGCTTTGATATATTAGGAGTGAGACCTGAAGTGACGGTCAAAACCTCAGTATGTTGGGCAGCCACATTTAGTGTTGATGGAACATATATTCTCAAGATGGAATTCATAGTCTCTTGATGGAGATATAAAATATTCCCTTGAGATAAGTTTAATGGGTTCAGTTATTCAGAGAGTTAGGTCTAACCACTTTAGTAAGAAATTACTAAAGTATATATTTATGAAATTGGATTTCATAAATATATAATAAATAACTTTAAAGAATTAAACCGGGTACTCAAGGATAAGATGTAGTAATTTACAAAGTGGCAGTCTACATTTATGACTTTGTGTTACTACGAATATTTTATGAAGGGGTTACGTGTATAATAAAGTCTTGGGATATAATTTATTAATAAGGCCTAGAGTGCAGTTATATTTATATAGTGGTATTAAATATAATTAATGGTAACTTTGGACTTGTCAAGAGTTGACGGAAAAGCCCAAGGCCCATTGGAGCTAGTGTCTTATTGGTCTCTTTTGGTCCCACTCCAAGCCACACACTAAAGCCCAATTGGAAAGGCCCAATAGGCCAGCTCAATTAGATAATCAGTTAGTTATAAAGGGAGAAACATACAGAATTTTTATTAGAAGAGATTAGAAAAGAAAAAGAAACGGTGTGTGAGAGAGTGTGAGACACACTTTCATTCTCCCTTGAAAACTGATTGAGAGACCACACATCTTGGGCGTAAAGTGGAATTGGAGTGAAGATTAAAAGTGTTCCCAAGTGCTTCTAATCTTTGTTTTGAATTTCTCCACACCAAGGTACGCTATCTTGTTCTTAAATTCTGAAATTTATGTTGTGCACGTTATCAATCATGAATGAAATAGACCCTAGTTCGTCGCTTCCGCTGTGGGTTTTGTATGAGATGCAAAACCAGAATTTTTCCTTCAGTGGAAGATTCAATTGAGGTCAAATATGAGGATGAGTCCACAACTCACAATCCTCAAGTCTCAGTTGATTTGTTGAAGATGACTATTCAATTTGTTGATTTTCTTGGAGCAGAAAATTTTAATTTTATTATCAACCCTTTGTTGATTGATGTTGCAAATAAATTGAAAGTAGACGAGAAGAAATTTTCTGCTACACTTTATGAAGGATTCAAATTTCACAACAGGATCAAGTCATTAAAGCATTCGAAATATTTGTTTATTTGGAGCGGAATATTTCAAATTTCAAAGATGAACTCGAGGACAAGTTTGTTTCAAGTGGAGGGGTCTAATGTAGGACACAATTTACTGTTTAATTATTGTAATTTATTATTTTTTGGTATTTTTATGTAAAAACGTTATTTTAGGTTTAGGTGATTTAATTCCTTGTTTTTAGGTGCATTTAATGCTTTTTAGGTCAAATTTGATTCCTGATATGGTAAGGTATCAATTAGGAGTTATTTTAGAATATATTTTCTTGTTTGTCAAGTTTTATGGAGCCCTTAAATAGGCCCTAAAGTCTGTAAACGTTTTGATATATATATTATTGAATAAAAATCAGAAAATGTGAAACTTTGCTCTTCTTTTGGTTCTTCAAGAACTGTGAACTTATCAGGAATTATTCCTTGTGGCGTTCAAACTTATACATTTGGTTTGTGATTCTTTATAATCATTGGGTCAAGGTTAACTTATACCTTTGGTTCGCGTTTCGGTTATAAACGTTGGGTTAGGGTTTCTATCAAAAATCTGAATTTTAGCTTTCTTGGGCAAATATTCCAATATTGTTTGTTGGGTCTCAAAACGTGGCGATTGAGATTCACATCATAACAATCTCCCCCTTTGGCAATCCGTGACAAAACCACAACCAACAAATAAACATATAAGAGAAGTTATAAATCACTCAGCTCATATTCACATGTTGAATAAAATAAAATCTATCCTAACACAAACTCTTAAAAAACTTTGCAAGAAGAGAGTTTATGACAAGTGTGGGGGGTAAAAATGCTTGAAGGCACGTTTGGGCCTTGGGCCTGGTTAGTTGGTATAAGTCTGTTCAATCAGAGTCTTTTGGGCCCACAAGTTAGTCCGCACTACAATGGTCCGAGGAGTAGTTCGAGGTGGAGTATCTCCTCGGACAGACCCAATAAAGGCCATGCGACTTGCTAAAGGGCTTAGAAACTGAATTCTGGAAGGTCTGTTGGGTAAAGGCGTGATCCAAGCACCCATTAGAAGCAGGAACGTTGGAGAAATATATGAGGAAAAAGCTGCTACCATCGCATTAAAGGCCCTGCTTCTACCTCTCTGACTGCATTAATGGAGAAATGACCTCTTAACAGTAGTCTTCAGCCTTCCGGCTATGATTTTGAAGATTTTAAGAAGGTAGTGGATGGGATAAGTATCCAGGAGAAAGATCTGTGTTATACGTGGATGAAACAGGGAAGAAGAAGGGAGATATAAGAAGATGAGAGAGTAAGAAAATGGGGGCTCCCTTTTGGAAACTAAAAATTGTAATCTTTTGCTTAGAGAAAGAAAGACTATACAAATTGTCCTTAGCTTACGTCCGAGGAGGGTTTTTTGTCACATTCATCTATTACTTGCATAGACTGCAACGTTCTAGCCCGTTTATCAACTTTCCAATATCCCTAACCTAGGTTTCAAACCCATACTCTACAAATTTTATTGTATAAAGCTCTTTGGGCTTGAGCCCATCACTCGTTTTGGGTCCGGGTACAAATTGTGCACTTACAATTAGTGTCGTCTATGGGAAATTGAGTGTTGAAAGGAATTGGAATATGGTGGCAGGCTTAGGTTCGTGTTATGCAGAATATCAGGGGTCCCAGCACCAAGATTATTTTGAACATCTCGAGCGTCGGAGGGATCGAGAGGGAAGTGTACATACACCACACCCTAATGCAAGCCATTCGCGTGGTGGGAGTAGGGCCACTCATGAGGATGATGCTGAGGCCATGCAGAGGGAGATTGACTACCTCAAGAAAAAGCTACGTTGTATCAGACATAGGCGGGCTTCACCTCCGTCTAATCCTTCCTTTGGGGGGTCACAAGGAAGCAGTTATAGTCTAAGGTCTAAGACTCCCCCTAGCAAAGCCTCCTCCTACAAGAAGGATGGGCTTCTAGGTCATAAGCATAAGAAGTTTCCCTCCAAGAGCTTGGGGAACGATGCTATGAGCCGAGCATTGCACTAACTCTCCAAGTCCCCCTTCTCACGCAGGATCGAGAAGGGAAGGCTTCCACGGCGGTTCACTCAGCCCACTTTCACCATTTATAATGGCAGGACAGACCCAGTCGAACACGTGAGCCATTTTAATCAGAGGATAGCGGTACATTCTCAGAATGAAGCCTTGATGTGCAAAGTCTTTCCCTCTAGCCTGGGACCTGTTGTTATGAGATGGTTTAACGGACTAAAACCGGGGTCTGTCGATTCTTTCATGGAACTCACCAGGGCATTCGCGTCTCGATTCATTACATGCAACAGAGTCCCTCGGCCTTTGGACTCATTGTTATCTATGGCCATGAGGGAGGATGAGACTTTGAAAGCATATTCTGACAGGTACTGGGAGATGTTTAACGAAATCGATGGAGATTTTGATGAAGTGGCGATTAACACTTTCAAAGTGGGCCTCCCAACTGATCATGATTTAAGAAAATCTCTTACCAAAAAGCCCGTACGGAGTGTACGTCACCTTATGGATCGCATCGATGAGTACAAAAGGGTTGAGAAAGATCAACAACAAAGTAAGGGTAAGGCGAAGGTTATCCCACAGGAGAGAAGAGATTTCAGATCGGACAGGTACCATAACAAAAAGCCGAAGAGAGATTTCTCTCGGCAATCTGGTTGAGCTAATCCTCAAGTAGTTAATACCGTATTCCGAAAACCAGTGCACCAACTGCTGGAGAAAGTTCGTAAGGAACCCTACTTCAAGTGGCCCAGTAAGATGGCAGGGGACCTTACAAAACGGAATCAGAACCTCTTTTGCCAATATCATCAGGATGTGGGTCATACCACCGAGAATTGTCGGACCCTTTGGAACCATTTAGAGCAGCTTGTTAGCGAAGAAAAATTGAAGCAGCACTTGTATCAACCCAACGGACAAGGAAATCGTTCGGGTTTAAATAACTAGAAGAACAACTCATCTCGGCCGCCCTTGGGAACGATTAATGCCATCTTCGTTGCACCGGGAAGGACCGGTTCCTGTCCCACAAGGGTGATGGCGGTGTCACATTCCCAGGCCGAGGAGTCTGGCTCGAGGCTGAAGAGGATCAAAGGGAATACGCCTGTTTTAGGATTCTCTGATGAAGATAAGGTTGAGAATATTCAACCACACGACAATGCCCTGGTGGTCACATTAAGGATAGGGAATTATGATGTCAAGAGGGTGATGGTCGATCAGGGTAGCGGTGCGGATATCATGTACCTTGACTTATTCAAGGGGCTTAAGTTAGGGCTGGAGGATCTCACTCCCTATGACTCGCCGTTGATAAGTTTTGAAGGGAAGGCTATTATACCAAAGGGACAAATTTGATTGCCTGTGTATTTAGGCTCGGAGACGGTCAATGTGGATTTCATTGTGGTTGATGCATATTCTCCATACACGTCCATCCTTGCCAGGCCTTGGCTGCATGCTTTGGGTGCTATCTCCTCGACTTTGCATGTTAAAGTAAAATTTCTCTCGGGTGGATTCATTGAAGAAATTCTTCGTAACCAATCGGTAGCAAGGAAATGCATATCGGCCATAGTATTGCATCAAGCCAAATCAGAGTCCTCAACCTCGGCTATGGAAGACTTATAGCAATTAATAACTCTAGATGCGCCCGGTGCGGTGACAGCAGAAGAGACCATGTGTGAAGATTTGGAAAGATTTCTCATAACTGATGACCTCGAAGGTTCTTTCAAGTTGGGATACAGTTACTACACCAAGAGAAGATGGAATTGGTGATGTTTTTTAAAAACAATATCGATGTTTTTGCCTGGGATCCCTATGAGACTCTGGGGGTTGACCCAAGCTTCATTTGTCATCATTTGAACGTCAACTCTGCTGTCGTTCCCAAGAGGTAACCACCTCGGCGTTTTTCGAAAGAGCATTTCAAGGCCGTCAAGGAAGAGGTGCTCAAGCTCAAAAAGGTTGGGGCTATTAAAGAAGTGTTCTACCCAGAATGATTAGCGCACACAATCGTAGTGAAAAAGAAGAGCGAAAAGTGGAGAGTATGCGTGGACTTTACAGACTTGAACAATGCCTGCCTAAAAGACTCGTTCCCGATGCCTCGCATCGATTAGCTAGTGGATGCTACAGTCGAGCATCCTCAGATGAGTTTTTAGAATGCCTTTCAAGGTTATCACCAAATACCATTGGCGTTAGTGATCAGGAGAAGACTGCCTTCATTACTTCTATAGGGAATTATCACTATAAAGTGATACCATTCGATTTGAAAAATGCAGGGGCTCCCTTTTGAAAACTAAAAATTATAATATTTTGCTTAGAGAAAGAAATGCTATACGAATTGTCCTCAGCTTACGTCTGAGGAGGATTTTTTGTCACATTCATCTATTACTTGCATAGACTGCGGCATTCTAGCCTGTTTATCAACTTTCCAATATCCCTAACCTAGGTTTCAAACTCATACTCTATAGATTTTATTATATAAGGCTCTTTGGGCCTGAGCTCATCACTCGTTTTGGGTCCGGGTACAAATTGTGCACTTACAACAAGTAGACTGTGACAACCTATATTTCTGAAACACTTTAAACAAAACTCATCAAGGCATCTTAGTGTGAAACAGAAATAATAGATTGCATACAAATAAAGAAACATGTGTATAAAGAGAGAAAAGAAACAATATAAGTAGAGGTAGGTGAAGAAAACATACATCATCACATATATATATCAAAGATAAGCACAATGTATATAAAAATAGTCGCAAGACCTAGGTATAAGAAGAAAAAGCTAAAAGTAGCTCCTACAACAACAAGGAGGTAAACACTCCCCCTAACAAGATGAAACACATCTCCCCTTTATAAAGTAATGTATTTCCCCTCCTAACTTGTAGAATCTTAAAGAAAGAAACCACAAATTCTTCAATTTCTCCCCATTTTCGTCACTATTGACAATGGGTACAAGAAGCTTGAAAGCTTCACTTGAGAAATATAAAGATAATCAAGGATGATCAAAAGGGTACAAAGAATCCATAAAAATGCATGAATGTAATGAAACAATATGTTATGGATGATAAGCCAAAAGAAACATGCAAAACATGTGAAAAACAATGCATGCAGAGGATCTCGATAGATCGAGAGGTATCGAGAAGCTATTAAGCATACTTCGATGGATCGAACAGCTATCGAGAAGCTATCGAGGGGATAGAAACATTCTCGATCGATCCAGAAGGTGTCGAGAAGCTATCGAGATTGCGATAAGAAAAAGCTGAGAAGCTCAATAGACAGCCAGGTGTCGAGGAGGTATCGAGGAGGTGTCGAGCCAATTTTCAAAACAATTTTTCGAGAAGGGAAAAACACAAACATAAATGCAATCACGCATGCAACTCAACCAATGATCCAATCAATATATTAGACTCTCAAAATCATCTCTCAACAACAATTTTAAGCACATGGATCTCAAAATACACACTCACACACTAAACAAATCTAACCAATTTTATATTTCAAAAACAAGTCAAGACAGTTTAGTGAGCATACATCAACACATGTAAACCTTGTGATGGCCAAATCACATTGTACCTGCACATGTATCAAGAGTAGCAAAGAATATTGTGTGTTGTGTGTGAAAATATCGCAAGATTGCATAAGTGTCTTTATGTTATGACGATTTGAGATATGAGAAAATCACTTTAACTCACACACAATCATAACTATTTGATGGGACTATCACCTTTGAGGTACATCCTATAACTCTCACATCTCCTAGAAAATACGCTTACAGTCATATTTAAATCATTTTTGATCTTTTTGTCTTTATTTTCTTTGCATATTTTCTTTTTATTAAGCAAATCATGCATGGGTATATAAAAGAGAGAGAAAAGATACCCAATTATGTTGAGCTTTTGACATTGCACTTTTACTATGTCGAAGCATATAGATGTCATTGACATTGCACTTTTGCTATGCCGAAGCATATAAATGTTATATCATGATTGGTAAGTAACAATGGTGAGATGGTTATTTATCCCTTTCTCTTAGGATTTTCCAGTCCTACTCGTCAAAAAGAGTGATACAAGTGTTAAGTTTAAGAGATCACTTAACCTTACTCATCACAAACAAAGAGCCACAAAGCTCACTTGCTTAGTTATGCATAAGAATTTTCATCTAAGTTACAAGAGATACAAAGTTTAGAAAACTCTGTTTCAATAACCATTTTAAAGTTCACAAGAACCGATGTACACATACACACACTATTTTTGTATTTTTCATTTTTTTTTAATTTTGAAAACAAAATAAAGTAAAACTGAAAACAAACAAACAAAAACATGTTGAACAAAGCAAAGCAATGCATAAAAGAAAGATGCATATGCATGAAAGTGAGAAAGGAAACAAATGCAGATGCATGAAAGCATGATTCCAAAAGCAGGTAAGATCAAGCAAAGAGAGTCCTACTGTAGATAGAAAGAATTAAAGCAGAGGATAAACAGAAAAGACAACAAAGTTTTAGGATCCTTCCTCACCCACACAGCACGAGTCTTTAACCGTGAAGATGAAAAGGCATATGTCCTAGAATGACTACTAAAGGACATAGAGGAATTAGAATTCCCCTGAAATTGAGTTAAAAATCTCAAAATTTTTAATAACTCACCAAGAATAGGTACAGAGCCTTTAGACAATGGATGAGACCTATTGGACACTCGCTTATGGGGAAACAACTTGAAAGAATTAGGCGAGTGTGTCTAGAAACACCACAATGGTGACAAACATGAGTAGTTTTAGAGCTACTTGGCTTCCTAGAAGGAGGTCTAACCTTCGAGGTTGACAGAGACCTCAATTTAGGACAATTTGACCTAATATGAACAACAACATAACAATGATGACAAGTGGGGACAAATTCATAATTTTTATTCAACCTAGGAGGAGTTTTAGACATAGGTTTAGAAACTTCAACGTTAACATCAGATTTTTTACCTTTGTCTATCCTAGCAATATTAGCCTTCAACTCTTCATCATTCCTTTTAAATGGGGGAATATAAAAATCTTTTACTTTTGAGTTAGGCTCAACAACAAGTTTGACACTAGTTAATTTTTCAACTTCAATTTTAAATTCAACTAGTTGCTCTTCCAAACTCTTAATTTTGTCCACTTGAGATGAAATTTGATTTTTAAAATTCTTATTCAAATTATTGGCTTCATTCAATTTTGCAATCAAATCATCTTTTTTAAGCTTGACCTTTTTAAATTTAGCTTTTAATTTTGTAGAACATTCAAGAGATTTCATACAAAAATTATAAAGCTTGCAATAGGCATCATGAATATCATCATCATCATTCAACACAAGATCATGCAAATCAAAACAATCAAGAGTTTCCATGACAACAGGGGTCAATGGATCACACAGCAAAGATTAAACCCTAATCAGAGTGTGTTTGCTCTGATATCACTTGATAGGCCAAAAACGTATTGACCCCTTGTAATGAATTAAGTTGATTAATTAGCCAAGTTATTAATTAATCAAGTTAACATGCAAAGCACATGGTAGCATAAACAAATCACCAATTAAACTAAGTATGCAGCGGAAAATAAATGACACAGTGATTTGTTTACGAATGGGGAAAGCCTACAATGCAAAAACTCCACTGGGTGATTTTAAGGTCACTACTCTTGAAACTCCACTATTATCACAACAAGCGGTTACAAGTAAAAAAAATCTGAAGTAGCTTACCAACCTACAGTTGAACCCTTATCCCAATACCCAATTGGACTTGTTCTGTAGTGATAGTTTCTCCTTTCAATGCACGGCTCCCAAGTATGTGACTAACCAATTGCACGGATCTCAGTACGCGACTTCAATCACCAACTAGAGAAGATTTTTTGGCTGCAAAGTCCTTCAATTCATCCACACGACGAAGATCAAGAAGATGCTTGGTTACAAAACACAACGGTGCAAAGACACAACAACTTCTTTAAAATAGAGATGAACTAGGGCAAGAACTTTGTCTCAAGTTACAATTTGCATGAATAAGGATTTCTTAATACTTGTGCAACTTGCCACACTTTGATGACCCTTAAAATATTTTTATATGTCTAGGGATAGGAGAAAAGAAGGCCCAAAGACATATGCACGGATTAGAATCAAAACAGAACTAGGAATCTGTTTTTCTTAAATCTTGATAGCTACAGGTGTCAAGGTGCTGTCGAGTCTCGGGGCTAAACCAGCTTCTTAAAGCTCGATAGATGCAGCTATCGTGCTAGCTGTCGAGCTTTAATGAAGAGCACTTCTAAATTTATTTTTTGGACAGACTTGCATGGTTTTAACACTTGATCTTGAAACCTTGTTTCTTGAAGCATTAAGCTCATCCTAAATCTACCCAATTACAAGTAAAGTGTGTTTTGACAAAGGATAAGCCAATTACATAAATAATGAATGACATATGTTCTAAACAAGTGAAACACATATGTCCTAATAGAGGGCAATAATTACCTCCATAGAAGGTAAGAGTCTTTTGGTTGAATAATGTAAAAAAAATAAGTTTATTTGTGATATAGGTATGGTTCAAACTTATTTAGCGAAATAAGGAGAAGGAAATTTCGGCAATACTGTTGCAAAAACTCTAAGAAAAAAATTAGGAAAGAGGAGAGAGAAAAAAAAGAATTTCAATGATGTGGTTGCTTAAATAGGAGAAAAAAAAAAAAGAATTTCAGATGTGGTTACCAAAATAGAAGAGAGAAAAAAAATGAAGAATTTCCTTGGCCCACAAAAACTGCCCGCTTGTTAGCCTCAATTTTGACGTTAGTATTGTTAGTTTCATTTAAAAAATAAAATTGGTTGGATGCCATCAGGAGTTGAACCCTTAAGGCAAAGCTCTTCCCTTCAAAAACCAACTAGTACACTACCACATTATATCTTCATTTAATTGGAAATTAAATCTATTTATTCTAAAACTAGTACGTATTTCAAGTAAAAAAGAAAAAGCATACCTTTTTTTCCCCAAATTGATAGCTATAACAACTAAGATGTTGGATTTGAACATTGAACATCTTCTTAGAGACATCAAAACCTTGAACTTTTTTGTTTTACAAATCTTTCAATAGTTATATTCTTAAATATTGAGAGTGGACTAATTACAATATATATATATATATATATATATATATATATATTATAATTGTAATAAAAATTTTAAAAATATATATTTTTAATTTTATTGAATTATGCTACACGTTTTGATGTCTCTAAGGAAGATGTTTAAGGTTCAAATCCACAATCCTAATTGTCATAGCTAGGGGTGTGCAAAATATCCGGATTGGGTTTGGGTTGGGCGGGTTAGACCCCTAAAATAGCAGATTGGGTTGGGTAACGGATTGGAAAATTTCCAAACCGCTGCAACCCAACCCGTCCGCTTAATTATATATATATATATATATATATATTAGTTCAAATTGTCCAACCGTATATTTTGTATTTAAAGTTAATCAATTCATCTAATCAATTTTTGAAGCTAATCAGTAATCAATTCCTCAAACAAAATATAAAAAGTCAACATTGAAACCCTAAACTCACTTCAGCCATATACTATGTACACTCTGTATTTATCTTTCACCTTCAATCGCTTCCTCTCCCTCCCCCTTTCTTGTTGTTTTGTCTTTTTCTTCCTTAACATTTTTGAAAAGCAAGAGGTCATTTAGTTTCTAATAATAGAGTTAGTTATATTGTTGTGCACATATAATACTCTTAGTGGTTCTTATAGTTTGTAATACGATTAGTTTAGGCACCAAGGTTGGATATATATGATATGGATAAATACCATAGTAGAAGAATCTAATTTGCTAAGTTAATAATAAGCGACGATGACACCGAGAGAGATGATCTGGATAGCCTGACAGTCAAAGATCTCGTGGATGGAATCTCGTCTTGAACAAAAGACAAAGAAACGAACGGACCCTTTAAAGTGGACGAACTCTTTAAAGGGGGCAGACTCTTTAAGGTGGACGGACTCGACGGAGACGGGTGGTGTGAGAGACCAAGAAATTGCCTCTAAAAAAAGAGAGATTTTTTGGAATGCTTTTTAGAGCACCTCTCTTTTTGGGTAAGTAGTATGGAGTCGCCACTTATTTTTTACGTATAAAAAATAAGAAAAACTAAATACAAATTTATATGACTAAATGTTCCATTCATTGATTGAATAAATAGAAATACAAGTTTGAAAATTTGAACTTTACATGGTTTTGGGTCCTCGTTACAATTTACCAAAAATACATGGCCTTTTGTCCTAGTTACAATCTACCCAAAACAAAAAATAAAGACAAGACTAGATCCACTTAACCAAAAATCTAAATCTGGAGGCTAGATTACGGAATGAGAAGGTGTTAGGCACCCATTTTGCCCAGACAAAGTCTGGTCTTCTAGACTCTTGTGACCAATGTACCATTTTATGCATGTCATGAATGATATATTGAACATGTGATACTAAAATTAAATCACACAAATTTATTTATGAATGAAGTCTCTTCTTTTGAAAATAATCAGGTTTGTTTTGGTTGGTAAAAAAAATTGATTTTTATTTGTCAAAATATCATACCTGTTTTGTAGTATTTAGAAAAAGTGATTTTTGGAGATAAAAATTCAGATTAGTTTTATGATGATAAAAAAAAATTGGTTTTTAATAGCAGAAAAAATCAGATCTGTTTTGTATATGTTTTAAAAAAGAATGAAAAAAAGTTATTAAGAAGAGAGTTTCACTCATAGTATAAACTTATGCAATCATGAATTAAAGCAAACACAAATACAGTAATACATGATCTCTTTCTCTATTTCAACGACTTGCATGTATTAAAAAAAAAAATTCATATTTGTATCTTAAGAGGGATACAAATCAATTTTGATTTAAGAAAAATTTAGATCTGCATCTCATAAAGATGCAGATCTCTTTTTGTTTGAGTAAAAAATCAAATCTGCATCTATAAAAGATGCAAATATGTTTTTGTATTGAGAAAAACTCATATCTACATCTAGAAAAGATGCAGATCTATTTTTGTATTGAGAAAAACTCAGATTTACACCTAGAAAAGATGCAAATCTGTTTTTGTATTGAGAAAAAGTTAGATCTACATCTAATAAAGATGTAGATCTGTTTTATTTTAATAAAAAGAATTGTTCACATGCAAATTATTGACATTCAAGAAAGAGATTATAACAATCACATAAAAATAATCATGCGGTAAAAAAACAACAATTAACAATTCATGTTATGGATATTTGAAAAGGAAAGAGATATAACATGCAACATCACATCATAAGAAAAAGGGTTAAGAGACAACCTCTTGCATGAGCACTCTTTGTTCTTGAGAGGATGTTTTAGGGTTCAAAAAAATTTATGCAATTCTCTTTGAAACCTAAAAATCCTAATTGAAGCAGTAACACTCTGAGAAGAGATCAGAAAATATAAGCAATTTGAGAGCCTAAAACATATGCCTCCTAGAGTGTAGAAAAAAGGTCTTGAATTATGAGATTCAGCCTCTATTTGTAGAGGCCAGAGGACTCTAAAAAATAGGTACAGATGATTAGGGTTTGAATCCGGATACATCTTTTTGCAAAAAAGTAAAAAATGGTGTGTTTTATTGTCACCTGAAGGCCATTGGGCCAAAGCCCAACCAAGTGCAATTCGGCACTTTTGGAGTGCCGTTCGACACTCCAAATGTGCCGAATTGGCTCTTGGAGTCCAAACACGCTTTCGTGTTCAGGTGCCATTTGGACTCCTCTTCTAGTGTTTTTTGACCAATCCTTGTGTTTAGACATGTTTTCATTCTCCGTCTATGATTTTTTATCTCTTTTCTGGATAATTCAAGCTTTTTAAAAAAAATTATCTTGACCAATTATCTTGTGGATAAATCCCTTAAAATAAATCCTAATAAAGTTCAGATTATCCACAATTTTATTGTTATTCAATCACCCTTTTATTCCTATGCATACAATCCTACTTTAGACACTAATTATCAACCAATCACAAAATTATCTAATTAATTTTAATTGTTCAACCAATCAGAATTAATTTAAAATAATCGTGCGTTGTCAACTCTTCCTAGACACAATGCATACGGATCATGTAAACTTAATCATTCAATATCTTTCGATCCGATGGTTTGATTTAGAAACCGGACGCACCATTGCGACTGTTAGAATCTCAAGATCATTGTTATGATATGTAATGAATGACATGATGCATGTAATACAAAGACAAAATGATGTACGTAATGCAAGGACAAATTGATGCATATAATGCAATTATGACTTTTGGGGTACATGAATGGTCATTTGATTCATTCTCCTTAATTAAATTATGGGTGTAAAATCGAGTGTCTACAGCTAACAAAGCCACGTGGCACTCACGTGACCTGAGTAGTCTCCAAGGAACCTAATATGGGAATGCCTTGCATTCTACGTTCAACTGTAATCAGAGGGATCCCTACAAGGAAAGAATCCCACAATGTATGGACACAGGAAAGGATCTTCTCTATAAAGAAATATCTTCTCCATCAAAAAACTGAGGTCAGCTCTACACTACTATAAAAACCACAAAGCCCTCACAAATCAAGATACACATAATAATACCCTAGTTCTGGCACTATAGAGTGATAGAAAATTCTCTTTTCTAACTTAACTTTTGGAGGGTTTTTGGCCGGTACCACACCGGTACTCTTTGCAAGGTTCTCTTTTATTTGTACTGTGCAGGTTACTAAGGGCACATGAAGACTATTCGGCTCACTGATGATTTTCAGTATCATCATCAATATATACTTTATAGTTTATCAAAAGTATATATATACTTTGTATTCAGGAACTAATTATAGTTTGTGATAATTGTCTTTAAGAACATGCATACCATTTTGAAGTTTATTTGTTATGTTGGTAAGTTATTATTTTGAATCATTAATGTGACTTTAGAAATGTTAAGACTTTGAGTTTATTGATTTAATTATTTTCCTCAATTGTAAGGCAGCAACCTACCCTTTTTTTTTTTTTGTGGAGACAAGGTTTGTTAGAGATGATATATCTCTTTTTCATTGACCCTATGTTTGTGTTGGAATTGAAATTATTCAATAAAATCTACCTTTAATTTTTTGTGTGCATCAGTTATATTTTGAGATTATTCAATAACAAATTGTAATTTGTGATAATTTTTTTTAAAAAAAATAACATTGTTAATGCTAACCCGCTGAACCCGCCTAACCCATCGAGTTGAAATCGCTAAGTTTGTAATCAATTTGCCAAATTCAAATTTTGGTGACTCAGTGGTGAATTAGAATTCTCCCAACTCGTTAGTGGCGGATTGGATAGAAATATAGCCTTTACCCGCCCAATTCGACCCATGTACACCCGTAGTCATAGCTATCAATTTTTGGAAAGTATTGGAAAAAAAATGTATGCTCTTTCTTTTTTACTTGAAATACCTACTAGTTTCAAAATAAATACATTTATTTTCTAATTATAATAAGCATGTAATGCATCAATCTACTGAGCTGGTTGGTTTTAAAAGAGAAGAGCTTTCCCTGGTGGCTGATTTTAAAAGAGAAGAGCTTTCCCTTAAGGGTTCAATTCTTGGTGGCATCCAACCATTTGTTTTATTTGTTTTATTTTTTTTTAAATGAAACTAACAGTACTAACAGCAAAATTGCAGCTAACAAGTTGGGTAGGCAGTTTTTGTGAGTCAAGGGCAAATGAATTTCAGTAATCCTATTATCGAAATTCTTCATTTTTTTCTCACTAAAATTCTTTTTTTCCCCCTCCTATTTCAGCAACCACATCACAGATTTTTTTTTTCTCTCTCCCACCCATCATTTCTCTCTCCTCTCTCCTCTTTTTTCCCCTGAATTTCGGCAATGGTATTGCCTAAATTTGCTTCCTATATCACAAATAAACTTATTTTTTTTTACAATATTTAGCCTCAAAACTCTAGAAGGTAAGGTATAACCTTTTTGTTTTTATTTTAAATACTTACAAAAGTGGTGTCATGACTTTAGATTAAATTATTTCATTTCATACCTGTGAGATAACTTAAAATTCTATGGATCAATAGTGTGGTAATTATGAAATTAACACCTCTATTTTTTTTTAGTCATCAAAATATTTTTTTGTTAAGTTAGTTTGGCCTCTTAAAAAAATTTTTAGCTCCACCACTGCATAAGCAAAGCTAGGGGGCCATGGCTCTCCCTAATTTATGAAATTTTTCATTAATCTTTTTTCACATTTGATAGTAAACCTAAAAATTGCAAAAAAAAAAAAAAAAAAAAAAAGTTACAGCCCCCAAGAAATTAACAGTACTAATGGCAAAATTGAAGCTAATGGGTTGGGTAGGCAGTTTTTGTGGGTTAAGGGCAAATGAATTTCGGTAATCCTATTATCGAAATTATTCATTTTTTTTCTCACTAAATTTTTTTCCCTCCTATTTCAGCAACCACATCACATAAATTTTTTTCTCTCCCATCCCATCATTTCTCTCTCCTCTCTCCTCTTTTTTTCTCAAAATTTCGGCAATGGTATTACCTAAATTTGCTTCCTATATCACAAATAAACTTTTTTTTTTTTTACAATATTTAGCCCAAAAACTCTAGAAGGTAAGGTATAATCTTTTTGTTTTTGTTTTAAATACTTACAAAAGTGGTGTCATGACTTTTGATTAAACTATTTTATTTCATACCTGTGAGACGCCTTAAAATTCTATGGATCAATAGTGTGGTAATTAATTAAGACCTCTATTTTTTTTAGTCATTAAATTTTTTTTTTTGTTAAGTTAGTTTGGCCTCTTAAAAAAAATTTCTAGCTCCACCACTGTATAAGCAGAGCTAGGGGGCCATGACTCTTGCTAATTTTTGAAATTTTTCATTAATCTTTTTTTACATTTGATAGTAAATCTAAAAATTGCAATATATATATATATATATATATATATATATATATTTATTTATTTATAGCCCCCAAGAAATTAACAGTACTAACGGCAAAATTGAAGCCAATGGGTTGGGCAGACAGATTTTGTGGGTCCATGGCAAATGAATTTCGGTAATCCTATTATCGAAATTCTTCATTTTTTTCTCACTGAAATTCCTTTTTCTTTTTCTTTTTTCCCTCTTATTTCAGCAACCACATCACAGAAATTTTTCTTTCTCTCCCAACCCATCATTTCTCTCTCCCCTCTCCTCTTTTTTTCTCAGAATTTCGGCAATAGTATTGCCTAAATTTGCTTCTTATATCACAAAAAAAACTTTTTTTTTTTAATAATATTTAGCTCAAAGACTCTAGAAGGTAAGGTATAACCTTTTTGTTTTTATTTTAAATACTTACAAAAGTGGTCATGACTTTTGATTAAATTATTTCATTTCATACCTGTGAGATACATTAAAATTCTATGGATCAATAGCGTGGTAATTATGAAATTAAGACCTCTATTTTTTTTTAGTCATCGATTTTTTTTTTGTTGAGCTAGTTTGGCCTCTAAAAAAAATTTCTAACTTCATCACTGCATAGGCAGAGCTAGGGGGCCATGGCTCTCCCTAACTTTTGAAATTTTCCATTAATCTTTTTTCACATTTGATAGTAAATCTGAAAATTGCAAAAAAAATATATATATTTACAACCCTGAGAAAATTTTCAGACTCGGCTATAGCATTAGCTTTGGTACAATTGTGAGTTTTGCTTTATTTTTATTTATTTGTTGAATTTTTTTTTTTTTGAATAAAGAATAGAATTGTGTGAATGTGTGTTTGATATAAAAGACCTCTCTCCGGAGTCTGCACCACCTTAGAGTAGTCGGGCCTATTGTGGCTCGTGGTCAGGGTGGGGCTATTGGGAAAATGGCAATGGTGGTACTATTTTACCCCCAAAAATTCGTAAAGTTGGTACTACCTTTTGCCACAAAAGGTCGTAAAATAGAACCACCTTTGCCAGGAGAAAGATATAACTGGATCTTTTGAGTGTTGGCAGCTGCGTAATATATGCAACATTCTTCTTAGTTCCAACGCTTGACAATTCTAGGCAATCATCTTTTTTATCTTCTCCTATGGCCGGGTAACACACTAACACTAGCTAGCTAAAGTTATTTGTGTGTGTGAGTGTGGAGATAAGAGTTCTTATTCTTTTCCTGTAATATTCATACAATTTCTTTTTGAAACAGCTTTCATTTGAGCGTTAAAGACGTTACGGAAATCGTGACCCTCCTGATTCTCATTCTTAAACTCATTGCTAAACTCCGCGAGTGTATAAGATATTTCAAAAGAGGTGGTTGGCAGCAAGACGGCGGTGATGGCATGGCACTACCAACAACAAAATAGGTATTGAGTCTGACAACTCTATTGCAGCCTCTGTTAAAGTTTCTACATATATATATATATGCAGGAAATGGTGTTCATCATGCGACATGCATACAGTACTCTTTCTTACTATTACTTAGAATTCCATGCTACTTTTGTTTTTTACTTCAAAGGCTTTAGTTCAGCACGGCCGTTTTTTAGATAGAGAGACAAGTTTTTCTTGGGGCCGTATTGTTAATTAAAATTCTATGAGCCCAATAATGGGCTTTGGTTCCTGATCTTCTCAGTGGCCCTTTCTTATTCGCTGTGTTTCCTTAATAGGGTTCACCTGTGGTTTGTTTTTTATGGTTTGTGTTGTGGTTGTTATGTTGATTAAAATTCTATCTCATTCATCCCAATCCAAAAAAATAGAAAAGAAAAGAAAATTGAGGTGTGAGATTGGTGGATCTACTTCTTGTTTTGTAAATTTCTCGAAAAAAAAAATTACTTCTTGTTTTGTGATGTTTTTAGATGTAAAACTTGGTAATTTTCTTGAGTTTGTGGCTTAGTTCTTTAGTATCACTTTTTTCTTTGATGACAAATAAAAATAATGCTTTTATCACGTATGTGCGCTAACATGTATTATTGGATTATTATGCTAGTATATGCCCAATCCATTTGAACTGATCTAAATTAGCAAAGATCTATCACCAATTGTGGGTTTTTTTTTCCCTTCTAAATTATTAATATTTATTTTTACAAAAGACTTTGGTTTTTTATTATGTAAAGTGGACCCCAAGAGAATATTGTGAGGGTTAAGGTTTATGTAAAACTAAATCTGATGGCTAAAAAAATTTAGAGGTCCTAGTTTGGTAATTATCCCACTATCGGTTCACAAAATTTTAGAGTGTTTCATAGGTAAGAAATAATATAATTTTTTTAGGGAAAAATGAAATAGTTTAATCAAAATTTTTTTTTTCAAGGAGTAGTTTAATCAAAAGTTATGACATCACTTTCCTATATATTTAAAATTAAAAAAAGAAAATTATACCCTACTTTTCCATATTACAAAAATTATATATAATGTGAATGATACAATAATAAATAAGTACATATATATCAAATATAGTATATCACAAACAACAGTGATAACTTCTTCTATTTTTGAACTAAACAATAATAATAACTTAGTTTGAGAACATATAAATTTATAAAATTATAACAATAGTGGAAAATGTAAACCACCAAATATAGATATTAACATAAAACACTAATATTATTATTTTAGTATGTATTCTAATAAGTATGACTTTCTACTAAAAAAACATATATGTAGTCAAAAGGCTTAAAATTATAGATAATATTATGAGTTCAGTTAATGTGTGCTCTTAGAGTATACATTAAGCCATTTATTTTTTAAAAAATTTTATGGAGAGTTGAAAAAATTGTAAAAATTTTTCAATTTTCGATAACTTTTTTTTTTTAAAATAATATACTATTGTGTGGTCTTAGGACATTAAATAGTAAAATCATAATATTATATAATATAGAATATTATAATAATATAATAATATATGTAAGCTGTAAAGCACAGCAAAACAAATAGCAAGATGTTGAAGATTCAAAAGTCAAAAAGCTTAGACTGATATAGAATATTCTTTTTAGACTAACATGCATAAATCCCCCACATAAGTTTGGAATTTTAGGAGGTGTTTGGTGGTTGTTTTTAAACAATTATTTTCAGTTTTTAAACAGTATTTTACGTATTTTTATACATTTTTTATTCAAGCGTATTTTTATAAATATTTTTAAATAATAATTTTTAATTTTTAAACACATGTAACATAGTTTCTCAAAAAAAAAAAAAAAAAAATTTGGAACTTTAGAAGCCTAGAGTTAAAGTTGAGTCAGGCTTCGGCTCAGGTGGTGATCGGGAGTGGCAAACTGGCTAGTTGTGGAGGCAAGCAGCCAATTGCAGGTTAGAAACGACGTTGGTGGCATAGAGGATAATTTTATTTTTATTTTTTTCTAAATAGATTTGGGTTTTTTTAGTAAACGACGGATATTTGAATTTATAAGAGACTTGATTTACAAAGAATTTTTATTTCTGGTGGATAATATTGTTGATTTGTTGAAATTATTTTTGTTGTTTGTATAAATTTGGACGTGCTATGGGCAACGAATGGGCTGGATTTTTTTTTCAATGGGTTCTTGTGTCATTCTCATTTTCTTAAAAGGGGTTTTTTTAACTAATTTTAAAATTTGAGAGAGGCCCATATGGATTTAAAAAGAAGAGTAAGTCTGCAAACGAGGAACTAAAACCAGTTTTTCTTTTTTTTCTTTTTTTTTTTTCCCTGGGGACCAATAAGTAAAATTAGCGAGAAACTGGTGCTGTGTGCTTCTTGATGGTTTTATCTAGTGTGTGTAT